>JBAMBS010000435.1:0-179275 GCA_037044455.1 Zygothrica quintamaculata | reverse complement strand
ACTTTTCAAAAGCTGCCTATTTTGGTTAAAGCAAAATACGTGTGTGTGAATTGAGAGAGAATTAGATGACTTTCACGAGGTTTTCTTTTTCGTTTTTCATTTTTTTATTTTATTTTGTACTTTTGCAAAGATTTTTTCTTTCAAGTTATTTTTTTGTTTTTGTTTTTTAGCTGTCCAATTTTTTGGTAAACATCATGACAGGCCTCAGCTGCCTGCATAGAAAATACTTGGAACAAACCTTGAATATACTGTTGCTGCTATTTTCTATGCTGCTTCTATGCTATTTCTATGCTTTTATAGCATTGGCATGTTTCTAGTTACTTGTCTTCATATGTTATTAGAATTTTATATGTTTGTGTTGTACAGACAACAATGATATCATCAAGCATAATAACAGCAATATCAAGCAGCGCATAGAGTTTAGATTCAGTTGAATCTTAAATAATTCACTTCCACATGGAAGTCGAGTTTACCCCATAGGCAAGCGGTTTCAATTCAATTTCAAATCGAGTTATTTTTATAAAAAAAAAAGAAAATAATTTATATATTTTATTTTTGGAATTTATGGCATAAAATTGTCTATCAATTTATTAAACATAAAGCCAGTAACAAAAAGTTTTTAATATTAAATATTTGTTTAATATATTGCAAATAGGCTGAAAATTTATAAAATACAAACAAAATGTTACAACTCAATATGCTAATGTATTCCTCAGAAAATTATGCAAAAAAAAAAAGAATAAAATAATAATAAAATAAAATGTATTTTCTTTAGATTAAATTTAACTCTTTGAAGCTGAACCTTTCTAACAAAAAAGTCCTGCCATTATTTTAGCCAAGTCTTTAAATTTTATAAATAACCTTTGAAGGTATATTATAGGTTCATAAGGCAATAAGTTTAAGGCAAAAATAGTCAAATTTGTTGTGCAATTTTCTAAGCTTAAAATTTCCTTACAAATTGCCACTACATTTAAAACTTAAAATACTAACTTAACTTAATAGCAACGGTGTTAAGTTAATCCATCCGTTTAATAAGACTCCGTGGTTTAAATATAAAATGTGGCATGTGACCCCAAGAAGTTAAATAATAATGAGATACGTTCTGATTATAAGTCAACCCGCTAAGACGCTTAATCAACTGAGAACAATGTGCTCTTAAAATGAAGACAATAAACGACGAATGGAATTAACTTAAACACCGTTGGCTACATTAAAGTTAAGTTAGTATTTTAAGTTTTAAATGTAGTGGCAATTTGTAAGGAAATTTTAAGCTTAGAAAATTGCACAACAAATTTGACTATTTTTGCCTTAAACTTATTGCCTTATGAACCTATAATATACCTTCAAAGGTTATTTATAAAATTTAAAGACTTGGCTAAAATAATGGCAGGACTTTTTTGTTAGAAAGGTTCAGCTTCAAAGAGTTAAATTTAATCTAAAGAAAATACATTTTATTTTATTATTATTTTATTCTTTTTTTTTTGCATAATTTTCTGAGGAATACATTAGCATATTGAGTTGTAACATTTTGTTTGTATTTTATAAATTTTCAGCCTATTTGCAATATATTAAACAAATATTTAATATTAAAAACTTTTTGTTACTGGCTTTATGTTTAATAAATTGATAGACAATTTTATGCCATAAATTCCAAAAATAAAATATATAAATTATTTTCTTTTTTTTTTTATAAAAATAACTCGATTTGAAATTGAATTGAAACCGCTTGCCTATGGGGTAAACTCGACTTCCATGTGGAAGTGAATTATTTAAGATTCAACTGAATCTAAACTCTATGCGCTGCTTGATATTGCTGTTATTATGCTTGATGATATCATTGTTGTCTGTACAACACAAACATATAAAATTCTAATAACATATGAAGACAAGTAACTAGAAACATGCCAATGCTATAAAAGCATAGAAATAGCATAGAAGCAGCATAGAAAATAGCAGCAACAGTATATTCAAGGTTTGTTCCAAGTATTTTCTATGCAGGCAGCTGAGGCCTGTCATGATGTTTACCAAAAAATTGGACAGCTAAAAAACAAAAACAAAAAAATAACTTGAAAGAAAAAATCTTTGCAAAAGTACAAAATAAAATAAAAAAATGAAAAACGAAAAAGAAAACCTCGTGAAAGTCATCTAATTCTCTCTCAATTCACACACACGTATTTTGCTTTAACCAAAATAGGCAGCTTTTGAAAAGTCGGTGAAATAAATGGGAAAACAAGCTCAGCGCTAAGCGAGCTAAGCTTAAAAATGGCAGAAGGATTCAATGGTGATGGCATCCATTGAGCGGCTTAAATACACACACATATAACACACACACAAAGGCATATATAAATATGTATAAAAAAAAAGCAGCATATGTGCGAATATGTGGCATAAATCAAGCCCATGGAGGCCATACAGAAGACCAAATAACCACACACCACGCCACACACATACACAGAACCAAACATCACACAATTCTTAATACACACACACACACACACATACACATACACACATGCAGACACCAACCACAAACATACAAGGCACTGCCAATGGCGCTTGAAGGCATTTTCGCAAAGTTTTTGACTTGACTTGAGCATTTCAATCGTGTGTTTTATTGCGCACATATTTTATGCCGTTTATGCTTAAAATTTAGCTTTCCCTTTCTCAATGTATTGGTGACTACTCGTTAAAGCTACTAGCACACAAGCTTCAAGTTTCACTTGAGTCAAATTGTATCTGAGTGTGTGTATGTGCGAGTGTGTGTGTGTTGTCTTCAGCAAGACTTCTGTTCGGCGTTCGGGAATAACCGCATTGCGGCACATTATGCGCGCTAAAATTCCGGGCTTCAAGCAATGCCCAACGGCAACAAAAGGGGTGAGGGGAAAGAGAACGCAATCGCAAAAGAAAATGCGCAATGTTTGCACTCTTCATAGGAGGCGTGGCAATGGTTGTGGGCAGCAGACTGGACAACAAACAGTAGTTTTAGTTAGCATTGCCCTTGTGCAGTTAATAAACTCGCGAAACTTCGTATATTACGTATACGCAGTGAAAAAGAGTTTACATATGTGTGTTGGCCATATATGCACCGTTAACAAGAAGAAAAACCTCAATGTGACAGTCAACATAAAGGAAGAAATGAAATTAATTAATTTATTATTTACCATTGCTGTGGTATGGTATAATGTAAATGTTGATTTTCCAATTTTTCATTTCCTCAATGTAGCATTACCCATACGCACTGTGTGTGGCCAGGCAGCAAATTAAATTTACTGTATCAACATTAACTAAAGGCACTGCCAAAGCTTCGAATTTGATTAAAATTATTTTCATTAAATCATTGCCCTACGGTTTTTCCCACAGCCCCACATAGCCCCAACCAAAAGCTCAGCATAATAATAAAAAACAAACCCCAAAGTAAACCCCAAAGTAAACAATCAACAAATGTTGCGTCTCCGAGCAAGAAGATAAAATCTAAATACAATATTTTAATTTAACTAAAATAACTAAAATATGCCAACAATAGAACATTTGATGTACGCACTGCCTATGGCATTAGTTCAACTGTATGTGTGTGTGTGTGTGTGTGTATGTGTGCTTATAAACTAGGCCAAGCTTAATGTATAATAATTTTAGTTTTTCATCTAATGAAAGGAAATTTAATGAAATGCAACAATAATGCGGCATATTGAATGATAGCTTAAGTGTTTTTTGATATTTTGTTGTCATTCATAGTTTGGTGGCACTCGTTTGATTATTGATTTTTATTTGCTAATGAAAAGTGAGCATAAAAAAATAGTAGATACAACAACAGCGACAGCAACAAGAAGTAGTTAAAAAGAAGAAGAGACAGCCACTTAACCCTTTTTACACGCAATCTACTGATGACGTCAGATATGACTACTCAAAGCAGGTCGTTGAGTGACAGGCGGCGCCTACATGCTACATGCCGCATGCCGCATGCCGCATAGCACATGGCTTGGCAGGCGCCTGAAATGGGATTAAGCTTTAAAAACAACTTACTGACATGGGAGTCATATGTTTCTCTTATATATACATACATATATTGTGTGTTGTCTGGTTGCCTCTTATAGTGTGTGTGTGTGTGTGTGTGTGTGTGTGTGTGCCGCATTAACCCGTTGGGGCAACAGTTAACCCACATAATTATTACTGTTCAGACGCACCCAGAATATAATGCGTAAAGTTGTAAGTCGATAATTGCGACTGTGTTGAACGACGGTGTAAATTATTGTTAAATATTTATAGAAAATACTTGGAGTTTATACTTTGGGCTCCTCTTTACTCTCTTCTCATCTCCTTACTTTTCTCTCTCTCTCTCTCTCTCTGTTTCGTGCTTTCTTTTAATAATAAAAACTAATTGCACTCACATTTTACCATTCATTCCAATATATACAACATTCATACGAATGAAAACTATTCAGGCATAATTGCCGCTTTATGCCTCAATGGAAGTGAATTCTTTTTCACTTTTTCGTATGCATTTTAATAGGTGGGCAGCAGGCTGAATTGCTGGGAGGGGGGAGCTGAGTAAAAGGGATAACTTTGAGCGTGACATGTGCTACTTCCGCTAGATAGCGTCACCGTCATGGATCCGTATCCGTATCCGTATTGAGTGGGTAACGTGGCGGATATAAGTTAAGCATGTACACATTTGTGTGCTATATGCGTATGTATGTGTACGTGTGTGTGTGTGTGTGAATTGTCTATGTATGTGTGTGTGTTTGTGTGGTATGATATTCATGAGCACATTGCACTGAATTGAAACAAAGTTTGCGTGACATTCGCGCGTTAGTGCCAAAAATGCGATGCTATATGAGAAGCAGAAACAGACCCATCGAGAGAGACAGAGAGAGAGAGGGAGTAGTAGTAGAAGTGAGGGAGAGAGAAATTGTGAGTAAAGTAGAAAAACTTTGAACAAATGAAGCGGGTTATTAAGACTTGTTTTTCATACAAAGCACATATATACTCTAGTTAATGTTGTTGTTGTTGTTGTTGTTGTTTTTTTTGCAACCTTTGATTAGTTGTTTGTCTATTTTGTGTCTGTTTTATGTCAGTTTCCTTTTCCTATTCTGTGATGCACACGCCATGTGCTCGTATATTCGCTGGAAATATTAATGAAACCTTTGCCCAGTAATTTGTATAATTTATTAAATTTTGTTTAAGTTTGCTCTCAGTTAAATTAAATCTGCATTTACTTAAAGCCGCATTTCACTTGCAGCAAAGAGTAAGAGTAATTGCAGTAAACAGTTGAGGGAGAACTTCATAAAGTTTAAGGCAATATGCTGGACCATACATACATACATATTTATATATACATACATATAGGTAAAGTCTACAATCGGCTTATATTTTCGATCATTTCGTATAGAGAAACTATATATTATTTTCAGTTTGTCTTAAAACTTCCTCTAAAATGCTTTGTAGAGAATTTAACAGTCGTCTATTTATACTTTGCTTTTCCTTTTTAAATTTTCCTGTGCCAACTTTAATGTTAAATTTTTCCGTTGAGCACTTTTTGCCATTTTGCTCCACTTATTTGTGGTCGAGCGGTTTGTACTTTGTGGGCTCGGCAGCATGGCTTTAATGCGTTTTGTCTTAAAAGCACAAAGTGCATTAAGTATGCGCACACAAAACGTTATACAAGGAAAAAAAAGAAAAACTGAAAAACCTAAATGAAAATGGCGTTATTTTTATGCAAACGTAACTTCTGCTCTTTTGAAATGATTATTTTTGCCTCTTGCATTTGGCCATGGCATGTTCCATGGAAGTTTTTGTTTCTTCTACGCAGCGGCTGCTTTCATTTGTCTTAATGTTAATTTCCTGTAACTAACAAGCAACAATAGAGTTGTATGTGCTATAATTTAGGGCATTACTTTTAAAACTATAATAATATAAGTTAGAAAAAGATCCTTAGGTATGAAAAGTCTTAACTTCACTTACTCCGAACTCAAAACTTTTTACAGGGTATTTGGCAGCTGTTTATTATGTTCATCGAAATCATTGTTAGTGTTGCTGTTGCCAGTTGCTGTTGGTAGGCGATGCGTTTTACATTTCCGTCTTTCAGTCGCACAAATACATACACACACACATGTATGTGTGGGAGATGCATTCGGTCTGCATCCTTCCGCCATGTATTGTTGTGCCATTTAGCATTTGCATGTTGTATCCTTTGTATTAACTAGTTCAACTGAAATACTCAACTTTGTATTTACTCAACCAAATATAGCCAAACAAATGATATATATATACATATTCTGGCATAAATCAAGTAATATCTTTAATATGCTGCCCTGCAGTTAGTTAAAGCAACATTAAATTCCAAACAGTTTCGTGCTGAAATTGGCCTAATGAAACCGCCCAAAAGGGCAGTTCCAGAGCTGCTCAATGGCAATCAGGAGTCATGACTCTATTCAACAGCATTGTTAGCCCACAAAAGGACATATGACGGGCGTCTATTAGTGCTCCATTGAGGCGACAACTCAATGGGCAGTGGAAAGTGGTTTTGGGGTCGGGTTACAAAATTATAGGTTGAGGCAACATCATCAAAGCGCTGCAATCTTAACAATCACTTTCCAAATATGTCAACATAATTAATTTTCAATTATCCAAGCGATACATGATTACACTACACACACACACACTCACACACGCACACACATACTATGGGGTGTATTATTAATAGTAGTCCCAAACTGACCCGAGCTTCACTTAATATAATTGAGCGTCATTTGATTGAAAATAATTTACAATTCATTTGGTCAACCGTAGACTGATGCAAAGTGCTTTTTCTTTTTCTTTCACTTCTACCTTCTGCCTTCTCTTTCTCTTTTTTTATTTTGTGTATTGCTGATGTTAATAATAATAATGATGATAAATTAATCATGCCGCATATTCATCAGTTGGCATAATTTTTCATATCTCTTTAGTATATGGCTGAGGGCATACCCCGTTGTCCTGCATAACACTATGCAGCAAAGGATTTGACCCATATAATATGTTAATAATATAATGTTATATAAGTAACTCTACTCCAATATATATATTTTCTTTTCGTTTTGAGTATTCTATGTTGTTGCTAAATCCTTGCAACATTTGCCTGTCTGCATTCGTTGAAAGGTTAAAAGCTCTGCGCACTTTCAGTCTAATATATAAAGATGATTGCCTTGAGCCAAAATGCAAAGATACCCACACAGAGATTCATCATAGTCGCTGGCAATTGCAGTTGAGGTTTACTGTGTGCTAAAGCAGCTGTCATACAGCAATTGTTGTTGGTGTGCTGCATGCTGCTACTTGCCTTGAGCAGTCTTTGCTGCTTCTCTGCAATGCTTCTATGAAACTTTGAAAGTATTCATATACAAGTGTAGTTTTTTGTGTGTTGGCAAGTGTTACCTGTAGCCAATCATATGTCATCATTATAGAAATATATCCATATATATATATATATATATATATATACTATACTTACATACATAGATATATATATATATATCTATGTATATGTGTGATGCCATCAATGTTTAGTGTTGTGTGACAACCGTAGCAAGTGGGTGATAAAGTATCGGTCACGACATTGGACATTTCATTTTGATATTTATAACTTTTATATACTATATATATATATATATATATATATATACATATGTGTGTGTGTGTGTTTATGGGTATGTCATTTAATAGCTGGTCATTAATTTGACGCTACGAAGTGTTATAGAAAAGTTGTGAAGATACTGAATACGCTGAATATTGTGAATGTTCTGAATGAGACAAGTGAATCAAATTGGGGCACTCAGTGAAGTGTACAAATGCCTTTTAGCAGCATCCTTTCAACATTGGTATTCATGAGTCGCGGAAATGATGAAAATTGCATGATTTCTTGGTTCTTCTGGCTGGGTTATTTGGCTTAATAAATATATTTTGGGTATGAGTGTTGGGCAGAGGGGATGGGCGGAAGGGTGAATGAGTTGGTTGGGTGGTATACAAAGTGGTTCTTCAGCAATGGAAACTTGTTTGTTCTGCTGCTGTTATTTCACGTTTTGCATAACAAATGTTGAAGTGCTTACGACAAGCAATGAGAATATATATGTATATATATATATATAGATATATATATGTAGTATTTGTACAATGGCAATGAAAGTGTGTGTGCATAACAAGCGGCAAAGAACAAAACAAAACCAAAACAAACAAATAAACAGAAGCAATACAGTAGCAGAACAGAGTAGAAAGGAGGGATACAGAGAGAGAGGGAGAGAGGACAAATCGTAGCAGCAAGTAAGAGAACTACTCGTAGTACTTGTACTTATGTTCAGGTAGATGTAGACAATGGAAATGAGAATGAAAATAAACGGCAAATGGCTGAAGTGGAATCTTAACCGGAATTATTCATAATGTTCAAGAGGCACGCATACATTTGCATTTGCACGTATATGAGTGTCACTATCAAGACGTTGTACGAGCGGGGGTGTAGGGGCTATAGAGTGCAGGCATATCAGACATTAGCATATACCCTGCCAATGGCAACTAGCTGGCAGGTAGATGTCATGTATATCTTGACTCTATATATATTTAAATATATATATATATATATATATGTGTTATACTCAATGCCTCAAACAAGCCATTCTATTTAGCTGCTACACACATAGAAATACACATACACATAGAGAGACATTTACAATCACATACACGTAGTAATACGAATGAGAAATTTGTGAAAAACGCTTGCAGAATTTCAAACATTCATTGCTCGCTGTTGTGTCTTCTCTTCTTCTCTGTTCTCTTCAATCAGTTGGAGAATGAGGTAGACTGTAGAAATGGAAATGCTGCAAACGACAGGAAAAATAACGACAAAATCAGCAAGGCAAACAAAAGAAACGACAAAAGATGGCAACAACGACAACGACAACGAAAAAGCGAAAAAGAAAAATATACAAAAAAGGAAAAGAAAAAGGAAACTCAGTGGGAGGAATTCAACACGGTGACAAATAATTAAAGTGCAAAGAGGGAAAGAAAAAATCAAAAAGCAAACCTAAAGACAGAGAGAAAAAAAAGTTTCTTTTGATTTTTGGCTGTATCTGAGATTCTTTTGATTCATTGCACGTTGATTTTGTTGGCCTGGCCAAAACAACTTATCAATTTTAAAGGGCATGACCCAAAATTTCTTCAAGGCCAAGAGGAGTCAGCACTATCATACTTGTGCCATAGCAGTGCTGTTACGGTCTTAGGTCAGGTCTCGTTTAACCAGGGCGTCGGGGATTGGGAGTGGGCCGCTGCTGTTACTGTTGCCTTTGGTTAGTGACAGCAGCCTCAATACTAGGATGACTGCTTGATGCTCCATGCGTGTGGCAAGTTGACAGGCGACAGAGCAAAAGCAAAGTAAAAAAGGAAACCAACAACACACACACGCACATACACATACATATACGCGCTGAAAGACAGGCAGACATTTGGGCGTTTATCTGTGGCTGAAAAGTAATTTCTTAAAAAGTTTACAGTGGTTGGGCAACCCTGGCACAAAAAGGGTCGACACGCCAATGGGATGCCTCGAAAGTGAAACGAGTGTCAAGTGTTATTGACGATTTGTTGATGATGTTGCCACAAAGGTATCTACGTTGGGCTGACAGTCAAAGGGCAAGCGGTACGAAAGATATTCGCATGGAAATCAGTTGAAGGATTCGCCCACAAAAGTCTGTTCATCCTTTTGTTTGGAGCTTGAGTGGGCGCTGCCTTTGCTACTGGACAGAGGTATGCGTGTATAAGTGTGTTGCAGAGACCGAATGAAAGAGTAGGAGATAAAGAGCAAGAGTATAAACGAACAAGGGAGAGAGAGAATGAAAACTGTCTGCTCGCATATTACCAACTAGGACCTTCTTTATGCTATCGTCCTTTTAGCAGCTGTTATTGCATTCAGTTTTTGGTTATTTTCCGGCATATCCTTCACAAAGGAATTTCACTTGCTCTTGAGTTACGTTTGAGCTTGTTCATTTGGATACCATAGAATTTTCCAAGGTTGTTACCAAGTCTTTGTCCCAACTCTATATCCATACAGCTATCATCATACTGACAGCTGCAACAATAATAACACCAACAATAGCAACAACAGTAACAGAGGCAACAATAATAACAAAAGGTAAACACGTCGAACACGAAACATCTTTTTACTGCGATAACTGAAACATTTTCCTCATTCAACTTGGCACTGAGAAAAATAGTAGAAGAAACGAAAGAAAGAAAAGTCCGCCCAGGCACGTAACATTTGTAACTGTTATTCAAAGTCGCGCCCACGCTAACTCCCTATTCCCCTCCTCCCAGCCCCTACCAAATGTTATTGTTGTTGTTGCTTGTTGTTGTCCCTTATCCTTGTCATGGGAAAGTAAGTAGTAAGTAAGCCGTGGCAAATTAAACTCACCTCGCCCTCAACGAAGGCAAAAAACTTTTCAAGTGTTGAGCAATAATCAGAAAGGCTGGACATTTTGTCCTTAAAGTTGTCGCTGGCAAGTTTCTTCTGTTTTTTTGGGGATATTACTTAAATGGGCTTACGGGTTCATTTTCGCTTGTAATGGACATCAAAATGTCAGGGATTTTTCCTCTTCATTGGATCCCTTTTAATCCTTTCTTGGACCCTTGTTTATGGGCTGCAAATGAAGTAAATGACAGGCGGATCTGCCCTAAAAAGTAGGCAACATTTTTCTTTTAAGCAAATTGTTTAAATACATTAAATATCCTTTTCTAAAGGATGCAACATTCCGCATTATACATAAAGAAGAAAAACGCTTGATTGCTTAAAAAAACAATTTGTTTTTTTTTTAATGCTGGTCAAGAGTTGAAAAGTTTATGGCTCAAACGAAGCGTATTAAAATTTTTTTCGCTTGCCTTTTTTTTGTATTTCAATTAACTGAGTGGGCATGTCACGAAATCAATTGAATTCAATGATGATCGGCAAATAGCCAAGTAGATATATATCCAACACTTCCTGCTTTACAGCTACACACATACACACACACACACACACACACACATACACATACAGGAAGAGAGAGTACACAATGGAGTGTCGCACCGTGAAATGAATCAAATCAAATATTTATTGTTTTCGATTCAATAAATTTTTATCACGCATACGTCACGCTGACAAAATCTTCAATGACAACGCATGCCCATAAAGGCTGTTGGGTATGAAAGGCGTGTCAGTTTATGGGCATGTTCATGACCAGAAGCCAGAGGCGTGGTGGGTGTAAAATATCAGGCCTTAGGCTACAAAAATGCTACTGACAGCACAAAGAAGATAAATAAAAATCTATACGAGTAACTTTCAGTTTTCGTTAGGAAAACAAAAAGAGAAAATATAATAAAAAATTCAAGAAAAATTCACAAATAAATACGCATCGAAATAAACACATATACAAATGTAAAAATCAAGTAAACTCACACACACGCACATAAACACACACACACACACACACATGCCAGGAAGCCCACAAAGTGCGTGTAAATGAATGACTTTTGAAGAGTTATAAGAGGATAAGAGGTGAGAGGAGGGTTAAAGGAGGGGCAAAACAAAAAGGAGATGCCGAAAATTCGAACATAAAGAATTTGCAATTTAAAGGGGGATTTACTGCGGCTCGTAAAACAAACGCAATAAAAGATCAAACGACATGACAGGCCGAGGACAATGTCCTGGCCTGTGTCAACCTCTGTCCTTAGGCTGTGACAAAATGTCACAACAATAACAACAACAACAACAAAAAAGGCTGTCATATACATAGCTGAGTATGAGGTGAAGAGAGGGATGAAGAGGTTTTTGGGTGTACTGTCTAACAGTGCGTTTCAAAATGGCAGGAAAACAACAACAACAACAACAACAAACATACACACATACAGCAAATGATGTCAGAGAGCAAGTAAAATAAAATGTGGTGTGACAACTTTGCGAAATATCGAGATGGATATGACAAGGCCAACAAACGAGACAAATGACATACGCACAAATGTATATAGAAGCACAACAAACAAACACATACATACATACATACATATATACGCATACACACAGATAATAAAGTCGAATTGTAGGCGTCTGTGTATTGTTTTTGTTGCTGCCACTGTTGATGTTTTAATCGAATCAACCCAGCGAAAGGAGCATGCCCCAAAAAAAGGAAGTTGTAAACTTTTTGCCAGTTGTAGCCAACATTTGTGAAGGTGCGTGTCGAGGGGGGGAGGGGGCGTGGCGCACACACGTACATCATACGCCCTGTTGTTTACGTGCTGTTATAACAACACACACACACACACACAGAACGCACACTCTATGTTTCCGCATTTTGTTGTGCCTGTGGCAAGTCAATTCTCACCACAAGTTGTTGGCCTGGTTCCCATACGAAAATCATTTTGATCTAATGAAAATTGCATGCATTCAATTTGAATAGCAGCTTGCTATACAAAAATTTGTTACTCGTCTACTTGGCTAAGTAAGAGTGGTAGTAGGTACTAGGTAATAGGTAGTAGTAGCAATGGTAGTCTAAAGTACAAGCTTTCAAAGTTGAAGCACTGCCAGAGATTGCAATTTGCTGCTGTTGCTGCTGTTGTTGTTGTTGTTGTTGTTGTTTACCCAAATGTTTGTGCTTGAGTGAACAACACATATATCAAAATGAAAATATCAGATTTGAATTTCATCTGCTGGGAATTTTAATGAATTGCTCGTATCTCAGTTAGCCAGAAATCAAATTTATGCCATAATTTAATAAGTAACTATGCAATTAAGCAAACCAAATAAATACGTAATATACGTACTAAAAATATAACTCTAAATGTTCTATATATCTGTCTGTCACTCTCTCTCTCTATCTATCTATTTCATAAAAACTGCAGAGTTAATCCAATTAATGTCAAATTTAAATGCTTGAGTAGATTTGTTAGCGATGCTGCCAGTACCTGGCTTTATGCTTTAGTTGCCAACGTTAGCTTTAACCAAACTTATAGGGTAAACCAAGCCAGGTTGGCAGTCTAGCAGTTAGACACCCAGGCGGCAGGATATACGGACAGGACAAATAATTTTCCAGTCACAGCTGCTTGCTGCTGAGTTTCACATCGTCTGAAAAGCAACAACAACAGCAATAGTATCATTTTCTCTTTCTCTCTTTCTCTCTCTCTCTCTACATCTCTGTGTCGAGTATCCATCTAATCCCATGGGAGGAAAAGAACTTTTCCAACGCCAGAGATAGTTTTTCTGCTGACGGCTTTTTGCATTTTTAGTGGGCGTGGATTGCGCACGTATCGGCTGTGTGACATTGCACGTAATGCGTTCTGCGTTTTGTGTTCAACTTTATCACAGACCTACAGTCAGCAGCTCATACAGAAATTGGCATAAAGAGGCAGTAGTTGTAGCTGTAGCAGTTTCTGGTAATAGTTGTAGTAGTGGTAGTGGTAGTGGACACACTTTTGGCCAACCAAAATGGCAGTTGGCGACGTGAGTGAGCCACTGATGCCTGCTGTTCCACACGCTACGACTATTTCTTATATACACATACACACATACATACACAAATACTTACATTTTGCCATCTCGTCGATAGCTTTGACAGCTATATATGGGCTTGACCATTGCCTGTATATAGCCTGATCATTGCTTGGCTGTGCCATGTGCCAGTGGTTTTGGTAATAGAACCACAAATTGAACCGACATAGTTAACTGCTGATGGCAGAGCACGCAACGAACCACTCACATACAATTATATATATATATAGCAATATACATATATATATCTATGTTGATAGGTAGAAAAGCATTTTCATGTGCTATCTATCAATTGGCAATTTTATCATTCAGTGTGTAAGCATTTATTGCTTCTATGTGAGAATTTTCACGCTGTTTTGTTGCCATGGCCTTGCCCATGTTGCGGTTTAAACGTTTGCACATAAAGTTTATGCATTAGCCAAACATTTACAACTAATTTGATTTTCGCATTGCCATAAATGCATTTCATTTTGAATGAATAAACACACTTACACACGGATATACGCATACACATAAACACTCACACGTACACATATTCTATGCTATGACAATTTCAAATCAATTTGCGCTCATTTGAATTTTGGCAAAAACCAAAGTGCAAACCAAGCGTGGTAATTCAATGAGGACAAGCGTTTGTGTGTGTGTGTGTGTGTGTGTATGTGTAGTCTGTGTGTGTAGTCTGTGTTGCGTGTGTGTAACCGAGTGTAACTGTAAATGTGTGTAAAGCAACATTCGTAACAAGCCGGAGGCAATTTTTTTCTTTGCTTTTTTTTTGTTTCTTTAAGTAACCAATTGTGTCTCACGGGCCACTTAGGCTTACCAAGCTGCTGATTACCTTACAGTGGTAAGAGATCCTTTAAGATGTTTAAGCATATACAATATACGTATGTTTGTTTAGGATATGCACATAAATCTTATGCCTCGTATATATACATATATATAAACTAAGTTGTAATAAATTATGAGAAAATGTACAGTAAGTATTTCCCAAATCTGATCGATTCAAAGTTAGGACCTCATTTTGTTATACTCTGGAAACCTTTGACTTCAATAGTAGAATATGTTGCTTATTTTATATTTATTTAATAATGTATGTATAACCTCAATAGCTAATTAAATAATAGTAACTTAGACAACTTATTGAGGTCTGCTGAGTTTCAGTACTTGCCGGGAGTGTGGTTCTTTTTGTTATTTAATTGCGTATTTTACATTGTATTAAAACTATTATTTTTTTAATTTTTATATTGCGTTTTATTTATTTATTTGTTTTTATTTAGAATCTGTTTAATTTTAAGTAAATAAATATTGGCTTACCTAATTTAATGAATTGCCTTTCCTTTATGACTTCAATATAATACAATATGTCCATGGTTTAGCAGGTGCTCAAACCCCATAAAAGAAATTTACTTGAACTTCGATTTAGCCGGTACATCCACCGAAGACTAGATCGCTAGAGTCGACAAATTCCTTATTGAATTATTATATTGATATATTGAATATAATTGAGGTTAATACGAGTATGTGGTTGCATTAACTTAAATTATTTATTTTTCTATCTGAAAAATAAACAGATAAATAAATAACATTCTTAATATCATATCTCTTAGTACTTTTAATTAGGAGACTTTTTCTAACTTTTTAAAATATATATTAAGTTTGTACTTCTACTTGAAAGTTATTAACTATGTTTTTTATTTTATTTATATTTTGTAGTATATTCTATATAGATTGTTTGGCTTGAAAAGTTTCGATTTAATTAGTTGTTGAGGGTGAAAATATGAGTATACATTTTATGGTTTTAATAGCACCAACAAGTATACAACTTTGTTATTGTTCCACTCGTAGGTTATCTATACTTGACGTTGTGTTGCTATCTGGTAAATTGAGTTTTAACTTTAGATGGTTTCCACTTTTTGCTTTCCGCTTGCCACTTGCCACTTTTTACTTTCTACTTGGCAGTTTGTGCCTTGTGCCACTGTAGGTGGCTTGACTTGATGTGATTTTCACTCGCCGCTTGAGCTTTTTTTTTGTACCTGTTTCAATTGTCTCGCTTGTCTGCACACACGCACACATACTCACACACACGCGTACACCCACACACCCACACACGCACACACGCTACGCACAGCTAAGAGTTGTTGTCTTATTGTCCTGCTCTTGCTGTTGTTTCCTTTAGATTTTAGATTTGTTTCCGTTTTCTGCTTTTGTTACTTGACTCAGCTCCCACTTGTGGCATGCTGCAAGCTGTTTTTGTTGCTGCCATTGTTGTTGTTTTCTTTGATTTTTATTTTTATCTGCGGCAACTTCAAACATAACTAACTACCCATTAAATCTAAGGTCAGCAGATTTCTCAGCACCCCAATTCAGATTTTTGTATGTCCATAAAGATGCTGGAGCAGCTGCTACTCGACCTGGTATAGTGGTATTAGCGCTGGAGCTGGTTGGGGGATTGACGTGTTGTAAATGTAAATTTATGAGAGGAAAATGTTAACCTCTTAATCACTACGTTGTTGCATCTACATAAAAAGGTAATATTTTCTGGTCAACTTGTTTGCATTTCTTCTCTCTCTCTCTCTCTCTCTCTCTCTCTGTCTGTCTCTGTCTCTGTCTTCCCTTTTCTCTCTGTTTCTATGTTTGTTATGCTGTTCATCAACAATAAGCTGGCCCATTGAAAGCAGTAGAAGGTTTATGGTTAAGTTCAGCTGGTTGTAAATGTGCTAAAGGGCAAGATAAATTGCTAGTTATTATAGCCAACTTCATTTGGTATGCCCAACGGTAGGAATTTAGCCAGCTTTCCATTAAAGAAAACCCGCGAAAATTGTGCAAATTTATGTGTCAAGCTATGTGGAATTTCCCACGCATTTTCAACACTGAAACCGAAAGCCGACAAGCAAAACTGAAATTGACATTTTTCAACCAAAATCACATTCTATAGCACTAAATATTTTACTCCTTATTCTTACATAACTCAATTTAAATATACTTCAAATATACTATAGGGAGATATTACTATGTTAACGATTTATTATTGTATATAGTTTGAATTTTTTTAAAAGGAACTAAAATCAAGACTAAATCTTTTAAATATTGTTCAAAATTAAGCTTAAATAATTCTGGTGAGCTTATAAGTATTTAAATAGTGTATAAATATTATTCAATTTATTTATTTTAATATATATTGAGTATATTATTAATATATTTATAATAATAAATAAAGATTTATTTATATAAATAAATAATTATTTTGTTTTAATTGAACATTTAAATCATAAATATTGCAATTGCTAATTAGTAATATATTTTGTTATACAACTACATTGTTATTAGGTTTTTAGATATCGATTACATATATATATATATATATATTATAAATATGCATATAGGGATAATGGATAACAAGACTTAAGGTTTTTTTTTTTAAATTGGCTCATTAATTATAACAATGGCACTAATAATATGAAAACAAAAGAGCAAACAAGTATAGAAATCACAGCATAAATTATGTATACAATAAATATGAAAATTTTAAAGCAATTATTACTTTAATTGATAGTCCAAAGAGGCATTTAAACTATTCTAATCAAATTGTAATAAATCAAAGAGAACTTAATAGAGTTTTGAGTCTCTTCTTAATATTTGAAAACGAACTCTAAGATTACAAATAAAATTTTTGTTTCAATTTGTATTTTTTTAACAGGCTAAAGTAATTGGCTTTTAGTTGACAAATTATTTACATAGAATTGTTATTATTATTTTTTATTTGATAAATGAAAAAGCAAATTTATTTATATAAAATTTGATTCATTCTAAATTGAAATTTGAATATATATTTTTTTTATCTTTTTATTGAATGCTTTTAGTTGCAGTTTAATGGCTTTGGATATTAAAAATGTGCAAAAAGCATTGAATAGCTTTTGACCAGAAAAAAGTGATAAACTTTGTGAGGCCAAAATGAATGCAAAAATATTGGCTTAAAATGTCAAATTTTTTGTTGATAATTTATTTGACAACAAACGTAAATTCCAAATATATATATAAAATACAAAACAAAATGTTAATATAATAATATAAAATATTATAATATCCTTATTGTACAGCTGTCACTGGCATATATAATGTCAATTTGTTTAATGAATTTCCCATTTTCACATTTCATACAATTTTCAGGTAAAAGGAGAGGCGCTGGACATTTTCCGGCTTTTATTTGTGCAAAAGAAAGAAGAGAATAAAAAATAAAACTGATGACAACATGCTGAAACCGTTAACCCTGATAATTGGCATTTTTTATTTAGGTGAGTTATTCTTTTGTATATATATATATATATATATATATATATATATATATATATATATATATATTTATATAACTAAAATATATAATTTACCTTTCGCATATTTGTATTATTAATGACATCTCTTTTATTGAAATTTCTTTAACAAAATATTAAAATACGAAAAAATGAGCCCAATTAATTAATCTTATTTTCCACATACCAAAAATATTTTTGTATCTTTTAATGAAACGTTTAAAAATTATTGATAAATGAAGTTTTGATTGTATTTACTCAAATGACATATTGAAAAAAAATATTTTTTGCTGATTCGATTTAATTTTTCCGTATTTTTTTATTATGTTTTTTATACAATAAATATATATTCAAATTAAATGTTAATTGCATATCAAATTGAATTACCTGTTACAGTTTTGGGTATATTGGTAAAACAACTGTGTCTGTGCTAGGTAAAGTCCCAAACTGTTTATTTAGCGAGCGCAAGAACCAAGATAAATAAAATCATTTGCTGCCCTAGTCACAGCCCCAGGTGGCTGCCTTTGCTAAACGTATTTAGTACAGCATGCTGTATGATGATTGTCTTAGCTTGACGACAGGAACGTAAACGAAAATGAACAGGCTAAAATGGGAACTTATTAGCGGCAAGAATATATTCATATTACAAATTTCCCTAACGGTTGTATTCATTGCTTATTTGTTTGGAACTAGGGAATTTACTGCTTACTGCACCAGCAAAAGAGTTGTGCAGTATGCATAGCTATCGATAACAATTCGATCACTGGTAACCGTTCAGAATTTTAAATTGAAATTTTGGGTCTTAGAACAAAATAACCTTTATGAAATTTTCTTATTAAAATATTATTAATTATTACATCTTAGAGACACTATTTTGTTCTGTAGGACTGATTGTTGTTTAATTACCTATTATTTATTTCCGAATAATTTTATGTTTTGTTGGTAATCAGTAATTTAAGCTTATACTTATAATATATATATATATATATATATATATATATATATATTATTATTGTGGGGCTTCCATTTAAACATTTGAACAGTGGCAACACCCTTGGAATATGCTATGATTGCAAGCAACATAACTTTTAGAATGCTTCCATTAAAAATTAGAAAAGAAAGTCGCACAAGGTGGTATAAACCAACAGAAAATAGCAAACTATAATTATGTTTATCTTAATTATATTGCGTGACGTAAGTTTCCTATTAAGCAGCACGGGCAACAAAGTCACACAGTCACTCAGTCACCAGCCACAACAATCATACCCTTCGTACCTACATACATATATATATGCGAAGCCCTTATGGAATTATTATTACAAACGGGACTTGTATAACACTCTGCAACCAACAGCTTCTAACTCAAATACACACACACACTCATACTCAAGGGAGCCAGAGTCGCGTGAGGAATCACAACACGCTCGGGCTAGTCGCTACCAAGTGGTCAAGTGGCGCCTTCGTCCTTAACTTTATTTGCATATAAAGCGTGTGGTGGCGCGAAAACTGAATTGTTATTGCATGGAATGGGTCAAAAGAGCATGGAATGGTGTTGAAGGTTTGACTTACCTTTTGGTTTCTTAAGCTACATACAGCCCCAAAAAGTATGCTTTGAAATTAAGCACATTCGCCATGTGCGTGCTTGGTTCATTGGGCGTATGCGCAATGCAAAGGCAAATGTTTGACCCTTATGACACACGCAAATAAAACTGCACGTCATTACCTTGATTTGCTGCTACCCATATACCACTATATACCGTTATACCTCTGTCAATAGCTATTGCTCTGGCTGCCTTTGTTCTTTCTGTTCGCTGTTTTAAGTGAAGTGGTAGAAAATTGATTGCAAACACTTATCGAATGTTAATAATATCCACTACAAGCTTATTAGTTACAAATGCTAAGTGATGCCTCTTGATCCTTAGTACTTATGCTAATAAAAATATGCAAAATTGCAGACTTAATCGTATACAATTATTTCAAGCATTACAAGCCTTGCCATGCCCATCGATAATAGTCGTAGTTGAAGTATCAGTATAGGACAATAACGTAGCTGCTCGTAAATCAAAACAATTAAGTCACTTTAAATTGAGAGTCAAGTCAAAGAGAAGCCTGGCCATAAAGTGACTAGCATTAAGCAAAGTCTCAAGTGGGGCTAATAAGCTTGAGACAGCGCTAATTTTACCCTCATTAAACAAACTGACATGCCAGCCAGGCAAACAAAACAAACAAACAACAAGCAACTTGAGGCTGAGACCGTTACCAAAAACCAAGACGAAGCAGCAATGGCAATGGCAATGGCAATGGCAATGGGCAAAAGGGTGAATTGCCATACCGTCGAAGCTATGGTAACGTTTTAGAGGCTCAATAAACCCAAAACAGTTGGTCGACCCATCGGCCGCTGCTTGTCTCAGTTCTCAGTTCTACGCTCTAGTACAAAGGCTAGCAATAAGCGTTGCCATCGCTATTTTGGCAGTCATTAACGGCAAACTGCTTCATCATTTAATAACCCAAAAGTGAGCTGGTTAAATGCCGAGTCTGCTAGGCTGTTGGTCCTTAAAAAACATACCATACAACACACACACACACATAGGCACACAGACATACATATGCATAGACCCACAACAGCTTGATTCTGGCAAGAAAAAGCAAAAAAAAAACTTACATATAGAAACAGTGAAAAGAACGGGAGGAGGTGTAGAAAGGGGAAAAAATGGCATAGAACATGCCACACTTATTTTTATAGATTTCATTTTAACGCCGAAAAGGCAAACGCATCAAGGCCCGAAACCTCCCTCGTACCCTATACCACGCCCAACACTTTATGTTTGTGCCTCATTCTGGCTCCTGGTTACTTGGCAAGCGCATAGCTGGCATGCCTACATCAAATTGGCAAGGCGTCAAGCCAGCCAGCCAGCCAGCCAGCCAGCCAGCCAGCCAGCCTTTCAGCCAACCTTCCAGCCAGCTAGCAAGTAAAAAAAAGGGTTCATTATGGCAATTTGCTTAAACTCGTGTGCTTGCCACATTTCTACGCCTCTTCATTGAATCTGTTGCAAGGGACATGGAGGGACGTCTGGCTGTATGGTGTGGCAACTTGAAGTTAGTGTCTTTTTCCTTTTTGGTATCTTTTTTTTGCCTTTTTAAAGCCTACGCAGTGGAAAAAAACGCGGCAATATTTGGCGGAATCTACTGATTTTTTCAAACTTTTCTTTCATTTTTTTTCTCTTGGTTTTCACTTGGTTTTCCTTTAGGTTTCTTTTGCTGCTTTTGGCCATTTCGCACACATTGCGTCAGCAAAGTTCATAAAATATAATGATAAGCAGCATTTGTTCCTGTCAGGCTAATGCCTAAAGGACTTTAGACCTTAAAGTTTCATTCGCTCGTCAATAGTTCAATGCACTCCAATTCGCATTGCTTGAATTACTTTCCACCTTTTCCTCCATGTTTTCCTTTCATTCCTCCCATCATATATGTCACCCTAACAATTCATACTCAACCCAGGTGCTTGCTTTTACCCAATACCCGGCCATATCCTTTATCCTGTGCATGCCGTGTTACTTAAAATTCCTACAGCTCTGCTTATGTTTACCCATTGATATTTATGGAATGACTTAGGCAGCTCCACACAAAATCTTAATTGTCCATTTCTTGGGGAGCACAGCACTTGTATGCCACATGCATGCCATAAACCACAATATTTCTATATGCACCTGTGTGCCTAAGTGCTGGTCCATCAGCCAGTCAGCCAGTCAGGCTGAAGGACGACAATTCATTGAGCACATGAAAAATACGCAAGGACCACGCAATGCAAACTCAATGCATAAAGCAATGATACAAGCTTTAAGTAGAGAGAGTAGCATATATATAATTATTTATTAGTTAAAGTTATTAAAGCTATACTATATTATAAGCTTTGGTTTGTTTTAAAGCTGTTGCTTTCAGCTCATGTCATTGGGCAACAGCAGTTAACTCCGCCCTGTTGTCGACTGCTCTGCCGATTGCTGGTGTGAGCTGGCGTGTTATATTTTGTTGTTCTTTTTTGTTGTTGTTGTGTTTTTTTTTTGTTATTTCTTCTGCGTTTGGACGGTGCTTAATTATATTTGCGTGTGCATGAACAATTCCTGGTTTGACTTGGCTTTTCGAGATTAGAACTCGAAATTCGTCTTAGGCTCGCAAGGCTCCTCTACTTTAGATTGGCTTGTGGCGCATTTTAAATGTTATTAACTGCTTTTCAGCGCAGTTCCACAAACAGTCAGCGCTTCAATCTGTCAGTTACTCATTCATACAGTCACTCAAGCAGTCAGTCAGTCAGTTTGGTGACAAGTTTAGACTTTGGATTTGCTTTATTTCAATGTCCTTGCGTCATTGTTTGACTGTTTCACTATTTGACTATTTGACTATTTGACTGTTGACTGTTGGCTGTTAAATGTTGTATTGTCAACGGCATGATTTGTCATCCTTAGTTGTTGGCGTTTAATGAAGCGACCGATTTGGTTTTCAGTCTCCACCTCATTGGCTTGTGGCTTTGATCGATTGCCAGACACGTTCTCTGACATTGTCAGTTGGCCAATAGCAAAAGGAAGTTTGTGTTTTTGGGCTTTCTATTGTTGTTGTTGTTGTTATTGTTATTTTGGCCATTAATGGGTAATAAGTAAATTGCGTGCTTGTTGCCAGCCATGTGACATTCGCAGTGATTGCTCACTTTTCGACACTTTTCTTCTTCTTTGCTTTTAGCAGCTGATGCAGCGCCAACTCCGACGCCAGCGATTGTCCATTCTACGAACAGTAAAGTGTAGTGAAGTTGAGTCCTGAAGTGGACATCGATTAATCAAATCAGACAACAAAGAGAAAGGTCAGCCGTTGGTAACCTTAAGTTGGGCGTGTCTCATTTTCTTCAATTCCGTTTGAATTTTCCATTTTCTATTATAACTATTATTATGATTGTTACTATTATGAAGACATTTCGTGTCGATTGCTGCAACACGGCGTATGCGTAACATATTGCTTGCGTTTTTGTATGCCAAGTAATTAGTGGAAATATATATATATAAAAGAGAGAGAAAAAAAAACAAACTATCAAAGGTTAGAGGCCAGAAATATGGTAATAATATTTGATTAGAAGTAGCTTCATGCTACAACACGAAAACACACCATTTAACCATTCAACACTCAACCTACAACACTAAACATTCATGTGCCACAATACAGGATTCAGTTCAAGTATATATATATAGTATATAGTGTACAGGATTCATGAGTTTGCCAGCTCGCCTAATTTCTGCGTGTATGTTAGAGTATTTATTCAAATTAAGGTCAAATAGCTGAGTGTTGGTGTGGGAGGAGGGGAGGGGCGTCCCTGGGCTAATGTCGTTTTCAGTGGCAATTTATGTTTTCAGTGGCATTTAATCAGACGCAACGTTTCTGTAGGAAATTTACACATTTATCGCCGTTTCGGCCTCCATTGGCATTGGGAAAAAGCGTACAAAAAAAGCAAAAAGGAATGCATATCTTATATTATATATCCTTTGCATATCCTGTACAGCACACACATATATAGTAGTAACATT
This sequence comes from Zygothrica quintamaculata, assembly GCA_037044455.1. NCBI lineage: Eukaryota > Metazoa > Arthropoda > Insecta > Diptera > Drosophilidae > Zygothrica > Zygothrica quintamaculata. The sequence continues at coordinate 155,873 of JBAMBS010000435.1, read as the reverse complement.
GAATCTAAATTGTTTTATGCCCTGCCCCTTGACGCATCCCTTGGTAGTCGTTTGCGCCTTTTGTTGTTGCTGCCACCGCCAAATATGCTAAGCAGATAAAATTCGTTTCGATTCGATTCGATTTTGTTGCTACTTCTTTTCTCCATTGTGTGCCTCTCTCTTTTGTCTTTCTCCTTTCGTTTTCGATTTTACAGTTTGCTGTAAACGTATCCATACAATGGCAAAGCAGTGGGGCAGCAGTGGGGCAGCAAACTTAATTTATCTATATTCCCCCCAAATGCGTGCCACACATTCCTAAGTTTCAAATGTTTTTACCCCGATTTAAAAGTTTTTCTTTCAACAACGATTTCGATATACAATATATATATATAACATTATGTAATATGTACACACTGGCAGAACTTAATAGTTATAATTGTCAATTATGGGTAATTCTTATGAATTATATATTATTATTATGTCAATTAACTGTAATCTTATTCTAATTATCTTAACATACCTAGTTTTACCCAACAACAACAATAACAAATATTCACATTTATTTCATGCTATTTTACCTGTACAAGTATAATTGGCTAAAGTGGTTTAATGATTATTTCCCACTTACAGATTTGTACACATTGATTAAATACTTATACTAAATGTAATGTAGCTTAACTTAAACGTTGTTCATTTATTCTATTGTAATTAACCTAATATTTTTTTATATGCAACACTTTTAACTATACGTTTATTAACAATGTTTCTGTTTCAACATAATTGTTTAATTATCTATTTGTCTATAATTATGCTAACTTAAGCAACTACAACGACAACGACAACTCCTTACAAAGGACTCCACTGTGCTGCAACACCAGAGAACACTTTGGATAACTCTCTGACTCATTTATAGATAACTCCTTAGAATGTCCTTCATTTATGTATCAAATACAAACATTTTACATTAAGTTAACATTAACTGTTAATGAAGAGACTAACTTTAGTTAGAATTTAGTTCAATTTGATATAAATGAAGTTCACTTAAATAGAAGAGAGGTATGTCGTGTGTTGTTGCTATTCTTAGCATAAATTATTAAGTATTATCAATTTTAAAAAATATTTTTTTTTTTATTTTAAATATTTATAAATATTATAAAAAGTATTAAAAAATTATTAAATAAATTATAAATATTATTTTAATCATTTTTATAAATATTATAAAATATTTAAATTAGTTTTCCTACGCATTTTATGCGCCTACTGAAATTTCAAACCGCATTACCAGGCCTTCCGCTCGCTCCCAATGCCGCAGCTACCTTCACATTAAAGCTTAAATTATTTAGTCCAACATATATATATTAAAAATTGTTATATAATAACACCAATAAAATCAATAGTACTCTAAGGATACTTCCTTAAAATTATCCCTAAATAGACGATCATAAATTGCTCGTCAAAAACTTAGTCAAAAATTCCACTGGCAGCAAGGATAATAATATTTGTATTGAGAACTCAATCTGTGTAATATAGAAAGGCAGATATTGCCAGTGAGTGAGAATAACCTTTGAACCTTTAAAGCCCATTGAAGCCACAGATTCTGCTGAGAGGTTTGCCCAAGCAAATGCGAATCCTGCCACAATAAAATACATAAATCCTTGCCCGATATGCAGAGCATAATTTCAAGAGCCATACTTGAGGCATAAAAATAGGATAAATATAATAATTTTAGCAGTTGATCTGATAGGTATATGTATAAAAATATATATATATTTATATATATAGAATTTCTATATATTTATATATGCTGTGTGGTTGCTGCATAATTTGCTGTACTCATTTGGCTTGCTAGATGAGAACAAGGTAAATGTGTCAAAAACAAGCTGTGGGCCGTTTGTGGCATACTGATGACAGTATTGCCACGTTTGGATATCAGCAAAAGCAAAGCTTACAACACTAATGAGCCACCGCCCACATTGGGCTGTGTTGCAACTTTATGGCATTTGTTTTATGCAGTTTTGTACCTGGCCTCCTACTGCTGTCTGCCGCTTACTGCTTGTCGCTTGCTGCTTCATTTTTCGTGTGCCACAACTTTGACATAATTCTGGACTGGGTTGACAGGCTTGGGCCAAAGCCAAAAAACCAAAAAAAAAGAATATATATATATATATATATATATATATATATATCATATAAAGTATATATATATATAAACTGAAAGTTTTTGGTGTTGCAACACTTCTTTTTATTCTTTTTTTGCCATAGTTTTGCTTTGCAGCTGTTTTTTTTTTTGCTTTTGTTTTTTCGCACAGGCAGCAAAAGTTGATAACGACCAGGTGTTAAAATGTGACCAAGTATAGGCTGCTGCTTGCAACATCTACCCCTCTCACCCTCGGTGTGTGTGTGTGTTACGCCTGCAGCTGTCTGCCCTGGTGATTACAAGTTGTTGACACTTTGCAGTTTGTGGCAAGAACTCAAAGCAAAAACAAAGTTAGAACCCCTTTGCTGCCGCTGCTGCTGTTTGCTGCTGCTAGTGTTGGCCATGGGCAACATGCCGCAACATTTGTGCCACAAAACTGGTCTCCTTCTTATGCCTTGTCTTAAGCCCATTTGAGCTGCCAGCTTGTTTGTGGCTGTCACGCAGCGTTGCCACACTTTCAACTTCGAATTGGCCGGCAAATTTTTTACATTATGTAGAGAGCAATGCTGCATATTTGCTGTCACGTGTTTCAACCTAATTCCCTTCTCTCTCTCTTTCTAAGCCCCTTTTCTCAACCTACATTCTACACATATCGTACATATATATATAACACTATATACCATTACAAGTTTAAGAACCTAAACGCCATACGTTGACTTTTTAATGAGCTTTTTGTCGGCAATTTGCCGAAAGGTGAAATTACATACAAAAACTCTAATGTCTACAAGTGCGTGTGTATATATGTGTATCAGTGTGTGTGTCTGTGTGTTAGTTAGATGGTTGCAATGTTGCCACACCTATCTACAATACGAATGAACGCATTTTTGATCAGTGCCCAAGTCGAATATCATTTCACATATCGTTAAAATTCGTTTAGGCGCAGCATACAAATTGCTACATTTCCGTTAAAACTTTGTGCTGTTTACCACCTAACGAACGCACCACCACTACCACCACCACCACCACCAGCTCTACCACACCCACTTTACGCCTGCAAACCGCAAAAAAACACAACTCCAGTTTTAAAAATATATCCGACGTGTGCTGCGATGGCATCATCCTTGTTGCCACTAAATTGAATGAAATTGAAAAATTCAACGCAACAGCAATTCCATTACACGTATTTTCCAGGCTCATTTTCACCGCGTTTTTCACACACACACACACACATACACACCCTCCATCTTAGCCAAAAAAAAAACCTGCTTGACTTGAAATTTATTCATTACATGCAATTTTTTTTCGCTGCTTTCACTTTCGTTTATCTGCTTTTCCCGCATTTCTGTAGCGTTTCGCTTTCATTGAGCTGCCACTGCCGCTGCCTTTTGCCCCATACTATTACCACATTTCCTTCGACCTCTACCTCTGCGTTTTCGTCTGCGTCTGGCGCATTAGGCTGGCAATCAGAAATCATGTGTGAAATGAGAAAAAAAAAGAAAAGTAAATTCTTTGGCTAAAATAAAATGAAAATCGCGCGCTGCAAAACAGGAAAGAAAAACAAAAAACATTTCCATTGCTGCTACTTTTGCTTAAGGGCACTCGCAGGCATTTATCTTCAAGTGTTTCTGTCTGTATGTATGTGTGTGTGTGTGTGCTTTCAATTACATTGGCAATTGCTGCGGTAACAACACCAGCAAGTGTCGTTCTATACGGTGGGCGTGGCCAAGTATAGAATGCCTGCATTCCGGCCAACAACTAATCAATGTGAATAAATAAATAAACATTTACGCATAGCCCATGGCAATGGTTGCAACTAGAGCTTGCAACAAGCCACAGCATTTCTTTTTTGCAACTGAGTTGCATTAGTGCTGAAGTATTGTAAATATGTTGGCAATCTGCATTTTATAAATATTTTTATGCGAAATCAACAATGTTTGCAGCATTTCCTGTTGCTGCTGCAGTTTGAATCCTTCGCCTGTGTCCTGTTGTGCGACATGTTGTGTATATTGGAAATGGAACTCCTTTTTTAATGTTTAATATAAATGCCCGCTGTCTTGTATTTGGCTTTTGTTAGCTATTCAACCGCATTGAGCATACGTTATGTGACAGTCCTTTGGTAGGACCTTTCGCTTGCTTACTTACAGTGCGTTTGACATGCATTGCATGATTGCAATTGCCGACTTATGCTTATCGCATAAGCAAATAGAAATTACCAAGAACTGTCATTCAACTGCTTGTATCAATAGCAGTAGACAGTTCTGGCAACAGTTGCCATATCCTTTAAGCCATATCCACTGACCATTTCCATTCTATGCTTGTTTATCCTTGTAAGTTGCTATCAGCATTTACCTTATTCTCATGAATTTTGCATTACATTTTCTCCTAGCCCACACAACTGCAACTTAAATAAACAAAACGTTACACAATATATTATATATATATACATTTAACACACATATAACTACAATTCCATTCATCTATATATATATATATGTCGTCAGTATATAACTATGTTAATATATGCTTTGATCTATTGCTTTTTGATCAGCTTCAATCAAAGGCATTGCGTTTAGGCATTGAGTTTGTCTCATACAAAAAACTGCTTATACTTGCTCTATATATATTTTATATATTTCTTTTATATACGTATAATATTTGTATATATTACATTATTCAATTCACTATATATATATATCTATTCTATTTCAATAGTTTAATTTTAGTTTTCCAATCCAAAGTATTGAAAAAATAACTTGCAGCTTGGTTTAAAGTTTGCCTAAATTTTATATATTTTTTCTACAAATTAATAACCGATTTTAACTGTATATATTTATGTATAAATTTTTAAATTATATGTATATATTATTTAAAAATATATATAAATTGTTTTAACCCCATAATAAATTACAGAAAGCATTTAAAAATTGCATGAAAAATGCATAAAAAGTCTGCATAAAATGTCTAAAAAATTTAGGCACAATACAAGGCAATGTTATCGTTGCGGTAACTACTATGTGTGTGTGGTGTGTAATTTTGGTTAGCTGATGTCGCCTACAAACTTGCATACTAAATAATCCCCTCTTTTAGCTGCTGCCACTCCTTTGTCCTCCATCCTCAGGCCACAGCCATTCGGTTGATGCCTCAAACCTTATGCAATCCACATTTGCAGTCGTCAGCCGCCACTCATTTGTTTTCTTTAGCGCCCAGAGGCGAGCCACAAAAACGAAGCAGCCAGTACATGGCACAGTCGCACCCACATTTACACACACATGCACACACACATACGCAATTACTGTAGCAAAAGCATTGTTGCAATTGTACGGGAAATAGACTTTTTGAATGCGAATGCGTTGCACATGTCGTAAGGCATACGCTTAGAAAAAGTTGCAAGTTGCAAGACAGCTGTAAGCAAAAAAGAAAAAAGAAAAAAGGATAAAAAAGAATCGTAGCAGCAATACGCTTTCTTTTTCTCTTTTATATATTTTTTTTATTTTATTTTGAGCTCTATTTTCTTTGCTTTTTTCTCTCTATTTCATTTCTTTGCAGTTGCAAGTAAGTTTTTTTTTTCTTCTTCTCTTTTGCTTTCGGCCAGAACACGAGTCATGTGGTGTGACAGTAGATAAAGAGGCGGAGGAGGAGTGAGGCAACTGCTTGCTATTCCATATGCAGCAGACCGCATCCTACTACAACTGCGGTTAGTCTTGTTCTGTTAGTTGTTACTATTGTTGCTGTTGTTGCATGTAATGTTTGGTGGGCCCGTCTTCATGTTTCTTCATGTTGTCAGCGTTGTCGTTGTCTACTACGGTTTGTTTCTGTTGTTGCTGCTGCTGTTGCCATTGTTGCTATTGCTGTTGAAGTTGTTGTTGCAGTTTTGCGGGCGCTGATGCTGCCTCTAAATCCGTGCTACTTAAATTGTCCCTAAAATCCTCGTGGCAATTCTTTCCCCATGAAGCACATGCAGCTTTTGTGTACTGTATGAGAATTTAATGACATTCTTAAGTTGTCATCAGTGGTTGGCAGGCCAGGAGTCGACACCGAGCTGCATTTACGCTCTAAAGCTGCAACTGTAGCAACTGCAACTCAAACTACAACCTGGCAATGCCTTCCACTTTGCTGTAGTCTTTTCTATTTGACTGGCTGCCTCGTTGGCTTGCCGACGTTCTTATCCTTGTACCTATCCCTGTGCCCTGATACCCTCTACTCTGCACCCTGTATCCCTCTCTCACTGTTGCCTGTCACTATCGTGGTTGCTATTGCATCCACTACATGCAACTATTGTTGTTGTTGTTGTTGCCGTAGCGTTGAGAATATTAAATTGACTGGGACCAACAAAATGAGTAGAATCATTAGCGTACACTCCACACACACACACACATATACATAGAGAAACGCCAAAAGGAGCCCTCGAAATTGCGCCCACATATTGCGCAATCGCTGACACTGAAGCTATCCCATTCCATACCATCTCCAACTGCTCCCGCTGTGTACCTTCCGCTGCTGTTCCTGATGCACTTTGGCCATTGCTGCCATGTCGCCTTTTGAAGATGAAGTCATATCAGCATTAGTGTCTCCTGTCTTTTGGTTGCTCTCGGCAATGTTGGGGCTGTCGGCTGTCGGCTGTCGGCTTTCCTGCCGTTTTTCTTTCTGCTTTTTTTTGGGCGCATTGCTTTCTTTCTTAGCAGCTAACACGATAGTAAACGTGGAGTTAAAGGCGGAAAGAGATAGATATATGGAGAGAGAAAGGAGCAGCAAGATATTTGCATTCATTCGTATGCCCTTTTTTGCTGTTCTTTTGAGGTCAGATCTGAGATCCCAGATATGAGGCATGTAAGTAGTTTCATATATGATTGTGCTGCGTTGCTCTGGGGGACAGCGAACCAAATTTAATTTCAATTTAGGACCAAAACATTTGCGCTGCTCGCTGTCAAGCATTTTCTATTTGCTATGCTACCATTTTACAATTTTCTATTTTCTATTTTCTATTTTCTATTTTCTGTTTTCTATTTGGTATTTTGCCATTTGCATTTATTTTTGCGCTGCATGCGCAAATCTTTGCCATTTGTACAAAGAGACAGCCGCAGACTAGAAAAAGCTGCGCGCATTTGAATATGCAATTTGCAATTTGACTTGACGAGGCCAAAAACCGCGCAGCTCCGACAGTTCGAGACCCCGACGAGCCCGAGTTAATCTGCGGGCTTAAGAAAATGCCAGAAGGTTACTAGTTACACCCTTCTACTCCTCCTCATATATAGTGGTTATATAGTTACAGTTACTGTTACAGTTACAGTTACAGTTATAGTTGCACATATAAAAGCTTTGAGCTGGAAGCCGCGACATTTTATCACAAGTCGAATGTGCGCCTGGTTTTTTGTCATGACTTTACCCATTGAAGGGAGCCACCAGCATAGCTCCTACTGCTGCTCCTGTCTGACATTTCAGGCACAAGATTTATGCACTGGGGCTGCAGCTGAAGACAGCTGTCGTTGGCTGGCGTTGTGTCTTTTTCAGTGCTCTAATAGCTTTTTATCCGCGCGCATGAAATATGCCGTTAAAATGGGAAATAGAGCTCCGAGAATATGGAAAGTGTCAATCTAAGTTATATCCTTTTTTTTGGCCTTTTCGCTTTTGTTTTTGTCTCTGCTTTTGTCAATTGTCAGGCGCAAGGACGACTTATAATTTAGAGTAGCAAAGGAGTACAGAAATAAGCAGAAAATAGGCTTAAGCCAGTCAGTAAATATGTACAAGAAATATAACCAAATATGCTGTGGCTCAAATGAAAATGAAATTGGGGATATGTGAAAAGGGAAAAGAGAAAGGGAAAGGAAAAGCTTGCAACTTAAACGTACAAGAAACTATAGTTAAGTTTTCTTGACACGCCACTGACAAGTACACACTACATACACTATATATATACACATATACATAGACATACACACGCATAGATAGACATACAATTAAGTCATGATAAATTGCTATTGTATGCGTTTCAGTCATAAGCTCAGGCGGCAGCCCAAAATGAAACAATAAGCCACGTCCGTCAAGTCAACTTGAGGTGACAAGAGTCGAGTAGAGTTGAGTTGAGTTGAGTCAAGTTATGAAGGGAAACAGACACACTAACAGACACACTAAGCAACACACACTAGCACACACACACATACACATACAGTCACACTAACATGCTCATATACATATAGGCAGACAACACACTTCGTCACAGTCATAGTCACAATGAGACTAGACAGCACAGACACCTAACGCTTTCAGTATATGCCTGTTATACATATACATATATAGGTGTATGTGTGTGTGTGTGTGTTTTATGTGTGTGTGTATGTATACTAGAGTTGCTGTGTCATGGCCTGGGCTCCTCTTGGCCTGAAACTGACGGGTTTTTGGTGTTGGCAAATGTTTTGAATTCATGCGTTCTGTCAAGTAATTTACCCAAAGCGCGAGCCACACCACCAACCACCGAGCCACGAAACCATCAAACCAACAACCAACAACCAGCGACCCCAAGTGGCTTACAGGCTGACTGGTTGAATGGCAGACTGGCTCACTGGCTGAATGGTTGAATGCCCTCACACTGCTCCCTGCAGCTGGCCGGAAGAGTGTATGAAGTGTTGATGTTAAGGTACAATTGGTTGTTATTCCAACGGTTTCTTTATGTTACCTTTGCTGCATTTGACCCCAGTGAATGATGACACTGGCTTATCGAATACCTTTGCATACAGTTAGTTAGTGTTTGCCACTAACATAAAAGCTTTAAGTAGGGGGAATAAGCAACAGTTGGCCAGCTTTAATTAATTTTAAGCCAATTGCTTTATTTAAACTGAAAGTTTAAGTTGCAGGTTTAAGCTTATGTCATTTGGCATTAACAAATCTGCATCTAATTGAGAACGTGTGTTTACACTTGAATAGCGCGGCAAGTTATTAGTCTATCAATTTGCACCCAAGAAATATCCTTTTTACTGACAGCCATTGAAAGGGCATCCTATTTGGGTAGGAAGTTCCTTCAACAAGACGATTAAAAATTTACTTAAATGAAATTTCTGCTTAGACTTCTTCCGGTCTATTGTGTGTGTGTGTACTTGAGTGTGCTGGTGTATGTGTGTGCATTATCCCCCATTGTGTTGAAATTGCGTATACGCAACCGATGCCTGAATGAAATGAGTTTGGGCATGTTGTTAACGGTACGTAACGAAACGATATGAGTCCTTTTTTGGAGCTAACTAACTGCCAATCCATTATACGTGTCCTTTGACCGTAACCATTCGCTTCATAGTTCCCCAAAGAAATTGCCCAATGTTACCTTTCACCTGGTTGACTTTGGCTACAACAACGACAACAGCAGCAACAACGACGAGTTGCCCTTATTGAAAAGTGTTCATTTTGAGATCCTTCGACTTGTAACCAGGCAATAGACGGAGCCTAATGCACACAATTTGCTTTGTATGTCATAGGTTGAGTATGGGGAGGGTAAAGTGGCTTAAAAATGGGTTTCAGTTTGTTTGTGTTTATGGCTGTAAATTAACATTTTCAGCATGTACCACATACACACACTCGCACACACAATTTGATGCATTACCATAGCAGTGAATAAGTTTAGTTATTGAACTTTTTTTTTAGGTTCAAGTTAAGGTATGAGCTCAATTAGCTGCAGCAACGAAGCACCGGATACCCTTACCAACTTTAAGTTTTACTTCACTTCACTAAGTGACTGAGTGACAGAGTGCAATTGTCCTGAATGACTCTGACATGGATACGCATTGTTGTCATTGTTGTTGCTTCCTGGTTTGCTGCTCGCCTTGCTGGCTTACACTACAAGTGTCTGCTCTTGTTGTTGTTGTTGCTGTTGTTGTTAGGCTTGTTGTTGCTTCGAGTAATTATGTGCCGTCTGCAGGGCAACAAACCACTGCTGATGTTTCCACAGTTGTTACTGTTGTTGCCACTACCAGGAGTAGGAGAAGGTGCAAGTGTCTACTCAAGTGGCTGCAACTGTCACAGTCGTTTTGTAAGATTTCTGCTTAAGATTCTTCCTTCTCCTTTCTGCTTTTTCTTCTGTGTTTTATGTTTTGTTTGTGATGTTTTTTTCTTTCTTTATTTTTTTTTTTAATTTCACACAAAAAATAAGTAATTCTCACGTATTTCTCTCTGTGGCAAGCGTGCTTATGTTTTGGGTTCGTGTTGGTGTTGTGTGTGTTGCTACTTGTTACCTCAAACCAATGCTATAAATTCAATAAATTCCTGTTAGCTGTGCGTCTGTGGTGGCGGTATACACTGTTATTTCGCCAACGGGCGGCACAGTCGCACCACACAACTTACCGTTACGCTTTGTACTTCAAAGTAAGCAAATTCTGCACTCTCCCTGTGCGTGTGTGTGGACTCTTACTGCGCTTCTGTTTTGCAGTATGTGTCTCTGCATTCGGTTTTTGTTTTCTTATTTTTTTTTTTGTTTCTCTCTTTGTTTATTACAAAAAATTTCTTTCATTTTCCCCACACAATCGATTGAAGTTTGAGTTTTCTTTTTGGTTTCTTTTTTTTTTTTGGTATTTTCTTTTATCTTTTGCTGCTGGGCTTGTTTGGCTGTGTGTGTGTGCATTGTTGTTGTTGAAGTTGTTGTAACTGTATGTGCTATTCCTTTATTTTGTTAGCCAGGCTTTGATGTTGGCCGCTAAACGGAAGCGCATTTTCATATCAACGACAGGTGCTTTCTACGAGTTTTCCGGTTTTTTGAATAGTGAAAAACTTATGCCAGACTTTTCACAAATCTTTGTGAAAAGCACTCTTAGTTGTAACCTTAATAATAACTTACTTTAATAGTTATCAATAGGTATATATAGCTTATAATAGATCGGAGCAGAGCTGCCTATATCGATGCTCTTAGAGTAGAATTCGGAATTGAATGATTCAGCTTCATATTCCATATACATAATTAGCATTATATATATTTATATGTATACTATAAAGTATATACTCTTATAATAGCCATAAATTTCCTTTCTCTCTCTTACTCACTATCTTTCTTTCTCTCTTTCTTCACATTACAGGTAAGTCTGGCGCTGTTTATAGTACTTGGCCTTCACGTGAGTATAAAATAGTCTGCCCTGTGAGTTGGCTCGATACTTTATGGTATAGGTATATATATAATAGTTATATCCATATTGTATTTATTATATCGAAATAATTATGCCGGACTTTGTGGCTAAATTTTATGAGTAAATGGTAGTAGAAATACCGCTACTACCGCCACAACGAGAGGTCATTAAAATTTAAGCCGTTCGTTGCTATGTTTCTAGACTTGAGGTTTATTGTTTGGGGTGGTATAGGTCGTAGGGTTAGGGGGTAAAGTGTGCAAAAAGGGTAACTGGCAGGGGTCAATGCTTTGATTTGGTGCGATAATTATAACGTGCTCTCTATTGCGCCACCCAAAGGACACAAAATCAAGCAACGACGTGCAGCTATGCGTCATCATCAACGCTGAATTGGTGGGTGGGTAGGTTGGTGGAGCGGGGTCGGGTTGGGGTCAGCCAGGAGTAAGTATTGCGGGTCAGTCGTGCGTATAACGGGGCCGGCTTTATGGATTTATTGCGTTGGCGACACGTTGATATGCCGCGTGCCGCGTGCCGGGCGACAAAGCCAGAAGGCAAGAATGAGGCTGAGACTCAGGCTGAGACTGAGACAGAGTCTGGGTTTGAGTTTGAGTTTGAGCTACAGTTAGAGTTTGAGTCTTATGTTTGTTGCCGCTGTCAATTTCTTGAAGGAGCATGCTGCCTTTATACAGGCCCTGTGGCAATTTCGTGCTCATTGTTTTATGGGTCGCTTGTGCTCAAACTTCAAGAATTGGCCGATGGGCATGTAACGGGTGTTGAAGCGGATGCACGTTGCAAGTGGAGTGTGTGGCAAGTAGCAAGTGGCAAGTGGCAGGTAACAAATACCGAGTGGCAAGTGAAAAGTGGCAAGTTGCTGGTGGCAGCTAACATACAATACACGGCTAGTTCAGTTCAGTTTTGCCAATTACCGCAAGGCTCGTGCCAGTAAGTCGCCGCTTCGGGCGCTCATAACGTATACGTAATTTTATTGGACATTGCCAAGCGTCGACAACGTCGTCGTCGTCGTCGTCGTCGTCGTGCGTCGTGTACATATCGTAAGCTTTACTCGAACATACGCAACGAAAGTCCTAGGCCAACATGAAAAGCTTTTCTATTCACGCTACGAATAGGCTACCAAAACAAAACGAATAATTGCATTGCCGCTCGCTGTCTCTCTCTCTCTCTCTCTGTCTATCATCAAAACCAAGCTCAATACTATTCCCATTGCCCCCACACACACGCATACGTTTGACTGCATAGTCTCCACTTAGTTACCTGGTGTATGGATGCTTTACTATGCTCCTTATGGGGCTGACTGGGGATTCCGTTGATTGCGCCACTTGACACACATTCGAGTAGCAGCGACTTGTAATTGTAATTGATTCATCAGTAAACAAATTAGCGCACTTGCCGCTGCTCATTTCATTTTGCTCTGTCGATTACACAAGTCTCTTTACTAATTGAAATAATTCTACTCATAAAATTGCATTCACTCCAATTGGAATGGGAATTCAACTATAAATATATGTATATAACAAAGCAAAGAAGAGATCATGCTAATGAGTATGATATAAGTATGCTTAGTCTATAGTAATATTTGCTTTAGTATTGTGAACTGCCTACAGTTTGAGAGTCATTGTGTATTGCTCTGGAAAGTCTACACAAAACAAATTTGGCGCCAAATGCGGCACATTGCTCTCTCTCTCTGGCTTACACTGCCTCTCGGTAATCGTATACGAAGTTGTCTTTACACGAAGTTGTGGCAACACGAGCGTTACACTGCCGAAGTGTATGTTGGGCTCGTGCCTGTGGCAGGACACGAAGCCAGCAATTCCGTTAATGGGCATATGGACACAAACAGTTTGCGACTAAAACTCGTAAGGAACAGACGCGCGGCCAATGGCAAACGGGCTATGTGTAGCGTGTAGCATGCGAATAGAATTACGAATAACGTATTACGAATCTACTCGTATTCCTTTTCTATGCGTGAGTGTCCTTAGTACGTTTAGCAATTGATGCAAATGAATTTGGAGCCCGGCTTGGACACCAATACACTGATTGGTGCTTTGCTTTGTGCGTGTCACAGGCGACGTCATCGCAGACCATCAAACAACGCCATTGCCGTTGCCGTTGCCGTCGCCTGTGTGCGTGTCAGAGGTCCAAGTCAAGAACTGGACAGTATGATACGATCGTGAACTTTGTGCTAAGTGAAATCACAACAGAAATGAAATAATATGTATATGTATATATATAATAGAAATCTGAACGCAAAGCGTGTAAATCATTGAGTGTCAGCAAAGTCAGTCGACCGTGATTTTCATATGATTTAAGCCAGTAACACTAAAAAAAAGAACCCTTAAACCAAATACAAATACAAAAATAAAGAACGAAAAAAAGAATGAACGAAAGAAAGAAAGAGTGCCAGAGATTTGTTACTGTTATTTTTACTAACGTTTTTGGTACTACCGCTGCATATGCCATATAATTTAATTTGGCAAATGTGTTGGAAAATTGTACAGCAAAGCGAAAAGCGCAACTCCAGTAAACTGAGACAAAGCTACACAGTTAAGGATATAGCCAAACACAGACACACACATACATATAACGGGCAAGTGTATGAGTATGAGATTCAGTCAAGCATATAGGAAAGCAGCCGCCTTTTTTTCCTTCTTCTTTTTTACCTCAAGCCACCCACGCATTTGCCTCAACAACAACTACTTAGAGTTTAATGCTAATGGGTTAATATGGTTCAAAGCTAACTCTCTGGATTTTGCTGCTGTGAGCTTAGGCATACTAGAGCAGTATCCTGTTATATCCTGTTATTTGCCTAGGTGTGCCACTCACGTTAATTGTATGCAAAAAACTTGCCAACAACTCGCTATGTCATTGTTTTTGTATCGCTATGTGTGTGTGTGTGTGTGAGTATATAGATATCCGTAAGTGTGTGTGTGTGTGAGTGTTGTGTATTTTGTGGCACAGCCTTTGAAACAAGTTTTTGGGCGCTGCTTCAATTACTGCCAGCCAAAAGCAAGTCTAACAACAACAACAGCAGAAACAAGACTACTATTTCCGCTCTAAAATTTGAGCCAAGTTTTGAGCCAGCTGTGCTCCTTCTCTTTGGCCACATTTTCCCACCTGCCTCAACGCTAACATACTGCACCGCCCTGCACCACTATACAATGTTACCGTTACCGCTACCGTTGCCGTTGCCGTTGCTTATGCCGTTGCCATTGCCGTTCACTTAGTAAATAAATTGGCAATCGCATTTAATGTGAGTTTATGTGCGTCGCAGTCAGACAGGCTCGGGGGCCTCCAACTTGAAACTAAAACTACACGTTAGTAGTTTTATATATATATTATATATTTTCTATATATATACTCCATATATATATATATACTCTAGTTTGTGTGTGTGTGGCTTTTTTTAGTTTATTTTTATTTTTTTTATTTTTTTTTGGTTGTATTTTGTGGCTCTTTTTCTTGCGCTCGTGCTTATGTGCAAATCGTAAATTCACGTTAATGCCGAAATTTCACGTGATAATGACGTGATTACCTGGCACACAAACCCACACAAATATATAAACACACATACTTAGTGACATGGCATAGCAGAGTAGTAGGTGGTTCAGTACAGCACTAAATATTGCGTTCCATTGCACAAAAAGCCAGCTGCCCTCCACTCTCTCTCTACCCCGATCCCTTGTCAACTCTCATGCTGCTCACACGTTGTGTGTGTCCTTGTTGTGAGTGTGTTGCTATTTGTGGAGTTTTAGCATAATCTACAACAACTACAACAACAACAAAATAAACACTATTACTAACAAACAACAACAATTCAAATGCATTTAACTAAATCTGTGTATCGAAATTTCTATATAGAATTTGTTCCATTTGTTGCCTGCTTTGTATACAGTTTGCTCATATATAAATTAAATGACATTTTAAAAAGGATCCTCTAAGAAATCTTTGTGAAAAGTTTTGCCTGCTTTTCTTTCTTTTCTGCTCTTTCTGTGCTGCGAACTTTTTAATTACTTTTGAACGACAATTCGAACTTTGCGCCCTCTCTTTGTCGCTCTTTTACACTCTAATTACAAGTCCATTTAAGACTTGCCTCAGTCATATATATATATATATATATATATATATAATTTTTACACTTATATGTTCTTTTTTATTTTTAATTTTTTTATAATTTTTTCTATTTTTTTCCATTTTTTTTTTGTATTTAAGTTCAAGTTGCTTATCAATGAAAACGAGCAAAATGAAGTCGCTTGTTGTTGCCATTTAAAACGTTCGTTGGCGTTGCCATTTCCGTTTCCGCTGCTACGCTTCGACAGCCGCCAGTTTGTTAGTTTTACCTTGACATTTTTCCTTTTCTTTCTATAATTTTTTTTAATGTTTTCTTTCCTCCTCTTTTTTTACATTTTTTCTTGTTAGTTACCTCTGCTTTTCTTTCTAGTTGTTTTACTCTAACAATATTTGTATTTGTGCTACTTGCGAGTGCTCAAAGCTGTGAGCTTAGGTCTGCCTGCTGCTTTTGTTGAGTGCGGTGCAAAAAACATGAAAACAAATGTAGAAAAAGAAGTAAGGAAAGGTCCTTTCACTTTGCATACCTTCGTATGGTTGCATACAAATCATGAATCATTTCTGCTGCACCTACAACCTAAGTCTAAGTGGCTTTAATGCAACTTTTTGTAGCAACTATTGTATGTGTCCTTACCTCACTTTCCACACCTTTCTTTTGTTGTGTATTTGTTGTATTTGTTTCCTTTTTCTGTTTTGTTAGCCATAGTCCTAAGTCGTAAGCTGATTTGCCAAAGCAATGTGTTGATAAGTTGCCTTGCAACGGATTCCATTTTAGCATTTTGCTTCCTCCCATTTTAACCAATCGATTGCTATTTTAAAATATGTGACGTCATCGCAACTAGCTTGTAGTATTTTAATTTGAGACTGTTTGAGCGTATCTATATATATTTTGTAACAGTTTAAATAATTGTAGCCACAATAAATTATTAAATCAACAACAATTACTCAAGCGATCAATCGGCAATGATATAATCAATCAATGTACCTTGGCCAGAATGTGGTTTTGTGGCATGAGTTTAATAGTTGGTCGCAAACCAACAATGTCGTCATAGAGACATATACTCAATGTGTGTGTGGGTATGTGGGCATGTGGGTGTATATCATAATATATGTTTCATGACTGCAATTATAAGCGACGCTTTCCCCTAACTGACATACCAAACTCCCCTGCCATAATATTAATACGTATACGCAGCGTCGGCCAGGCTGGCACGGCAGTCGGTCTCAAGTGGTTGAGTGGTTGAGGCTTACCTACCTTACAATAGGTACAAAATCCCCCGCACTGTATGTGTCTACTCATGTGTATGCGTGTGTGTATGTGGGTGTGTGTGGGTTACGTGTGTACGTAGTTCGAGTGCTACGTAATCGATATTACAATGTATGAATTGTGCGACCATATTGGCGCATTGTACTCGATACTTATAGTTGCCTCTTTTTTATCGGCGCTTGCATCACCAGCAATGAGCCAGTCAACCAGCTAACACACACACACACACAAATATACACATATATATTAGCTACTACTACTACCACAATTACAGCTACAACTACAAGTTTCACCTGAAAAGTTTCTATAAAGTTGGTGACTGTGCGACTTGCAGCTGAATGCTTTATGAACTGCAGACAATGATACTTATAATACTCATGCTTATAGTTCGATTACTTAATGAACTTAAAATCTAATATATATCTTTATTCGATATACATACACTTCGTTGAGCTATAATAGACAAAAGCTAACAATTGTAAATGAATATCGGGTACACTTTTTGCCCACACAAAATTTGACTGGATATTAACATATAGCTATAGTTTTTATACTATAAATCGGATGTATATATGTATATGTATATGTATATGTAGTCATGTTACATGTCACCTTGTTAGTTACAAATATTTCCATGTCCCGTTTTGACAGTAACACTCAATGTCATATTTCTCAATATTTATGTGATTAGTGTTGCCTTTTCAACTACTACCTTTGGGGTCGCAGTGGCATATTGCTCCCTATCTCCGAATCTCCCTTCCCCCCTTTACCAAACTGTCTAAATGTCGTGTTTCCAGTCTCGTGATCGTCTCAATGTTTGCCAGCCCAAAACAAAACAAAACAAAACAAAACAAAACAAAGCAAAACAATGCAAAAATTCAAGCATGGCAAAGTTCAGCAAGTCAGATATTCCATTTGTCTGATTCTCTTGTCAGTTGTCATTTCTATGAATACATTACAACATGTTTGTAAGTGTGTGTGTATGTGTATATAGATATATGTAAGATTGTGTATGTGTAACGATTTCAGTTGCACCGCTGCCATCAATTCTATTTTTTTTTTGTGTCTCTCTCTCCTTTTGCAGCAGCAGCGGCGGCAGCTCTCCCCCATTTCGAATTACACGCTTCAATGTTTTTGTAAAATGTGTAAATGAACTCACAATAAGAGTAAACCATACACACACTCACACACATACATGTACTTGGTACATATTGAAGTGTGCGTGAATCCTTCAAAATACATGCAAACAATGACAAGCTATAAAATATGTATGCGAAGCCAACTTCTCATTCTAAATACCTGCACAGCTTCCCTTAAAGCTTTGCTGTGTGTGTCAACCAACACACACACACATATATACACACTCATACCTACAGTTACACGCAATACAGTTTGTGATTGTTAATGTTAATGTCGAAAATAAATAAATAATAAATACAATTTCGCATTAGCGTTGGCCAAATTGAAATGCTATCAATGGGCTTTAGGGCCAGGTGTTAGTTTGTTGTTGTGTTGTTGTCGTTGCTGTTGTAATAGGCTAGAGATATATATTTTGATGATGAGATTTAATATGGCTTTAATGCAATTGAATATCATTTTAATAAGCTTGTTTTATATAGCAGTTAAGTCGAGTGCATTGACATTTTATGATATTGATATTATAATTGAGGCTCAGACGTGTTAATTGATTGCCCAATTAGCCAATGCTGATCCTTTCCACTTATACGTATTACCAACTAATTGCTTATTAACTGTACATTTTTTGTGCTGTTAATACATATAGACAAAGCTGTTGAAAAAGTACTTAAACTATTAGTTGATAGATATCAATCCTTCTCCATTCTCTCCCTTTCTCTTCATCTAACTTGCTATACATTGAATTCAATGCAGTCATTCATTAGGTTTATTCAATCGTTCATTCAATTATGGCTGAAAGACAGTAAGGAACATTCAGTACATTCCTTTACTTAGATATGTACATTACTTTTGACCTTTCTACACATTGCTTATTGCTCTCTTTTACCCCCTCCCTCTCTGCATTTGGTCAGCTCAATTCAATACTGCACTCATTTATTCATACGTGCGCTTATTGCAATGTTCATTGCTTTATATTCATTATGGCAATGGCACTCGTTGCGTTTCGGACAGCCTGGACAGACATATAGATATACAGATATCCAGACAGCATATAGAGGTAGACAAGTAGTAGGAGGAATGTAAGGAGCAGCAAACAGGAGCAGGTTATAGAATGAACAGCTCTTGACTGCTTTTGTATGGGCGTGTATACCATATCGTTCGATAATCCAATAAATATTTATGAAGCACTTTATTGGAACAACACTGAATTACTTTATATATATATATATATATATATATTTATACATTTGTGTATGTGCTCGTGTCTATGAATAACTCTATATGAGTATAAGTGTGTGTGTTGCACGTGTGTTTGCAGCAATCCAAACGAGCAGCGTATGAAAAAAAATGAAAAATATAATAAAAAAGCGTATGGCATTTGGAGAAGCTGCTGCTGTGGGCTACTGCTGCTGCTATTGCTGCTTTTGTTGCTGTTGCTGTTGCTCATACGCAGTATGGTACAGTTGCGGTGCTTTGATGCGGTCAGTTTGGTCAGACACGCCTGTTGTGTGTGTGATTGGCATTTTGCTTATTTTTTTTATATAATAATTTTAAAAGCATTGTCTCTTCTTCTCTCTCTCTCTCTTTTTCTCTGTTGTTAACTACAACAATTCAATCAACATTCATCATTAATTGCTTGTATGTGTCTGTGTGTTTGGGTGTGTGTTGTTTGTGTAGATTATGAGTAGTTAAATTATAGACGAAGTGATCTCTCAGTGCAAACCATGGCAGATTTCGTTGACCTAATTAGCTAAACCTTAAACAATTGATGCAAGCCCCAAAATGCTGCAGGACATAGTACAAAGGACATAGAACAGCAGCAGCAGCAGCAGCAGCAGCAGCAGAATACAGACTAGGCTATACATGGACTATCTGCTCTCACATATCAGTGAACAGTTTACATTATTAATGTGGTGTCAGTGTTGAAATTGAGTTGCATTTGGCTTATTTATTAGCATCTATATATAATATATCCTTACAAACAAGGATTTGCCTGCTAGCTGGTTAAACATATGCAAGTATATGGCTTAAAGTATATAGGCTTAAAATTGATTTCAGTTTATTATTGCTGTTACTGCATTATAATTAAAGTAATATTATATTGCTGCATTAAAGCTACTGCTGCAATTTAATAAGCAATTACCGCGAGAGTAAACAATAACTAACAAATAACACATTTGGCAGTAAATGCTGTTAACCCATTGTAAACACAAATAATGTATGACAAAAAATTGAAAATCAATGCAATTGCAAACATTTAAATAACAACAACAATAACAGCAACAACAATGGCAACAGCAACACGACAATGACAAACAGCAAATGCAACAAGAACAAGAACAATAACTGCAAACATGATTGATGGACGTCTCTGGGACTGTGTAGTAGGTAGGCTCTATATGAGACTGGGGCTGGGTGTATGTGTGTAGCTGTGTGTGTGTGTGTGTGTAGCACTTGGTCTCAAAACTGCAGTTGGGCTATATATATGGCCGCCTCATGTCACAGAGCTACAAATTATTGACCAAATTTTCATGCAGACATACCGCAAAAATGAGCGCAAGAGCACACAACGTTTGAAGGAATGGGGGAGGGGGGTAGACGAGGCAAAACCCGTGTGGAAACAATACATAACTGGGTCAGTTTGACATGTAGTTGTCGCAGCAAACTCCTGACGCTTACGTCGTTGCAATATTCGGCAATGGGGCAGCAACAGCAAGACGATACAAGAGGAGTGTAACATGGGGCATATGAATGTCAATGCATAAAATTTATTCAGTGATGTTTGCAACTATTTTTCTTTTGTGGGTGGCAAAACGTGTTGGTGGAGGGGGGCAGACAAATAAATTGCAAGGCATGCAATAAGACGAACCAAATGTATGTCTAAGTACCGTCTGCCGGTGTCTATGAGTGTGTTAGTATGTGTGTAAATGTGTCTCTTGTATTTGTATGCAAATAAAATTGTACATAAAATTGACTTTACGTATTTGTGTGCGTGTGCGTGTGTGTATGTGTGTGTGTGTCTCGTTGCAACCTTAAACCGAAACATGACTTTGACTAACGTTGCTGCTGCATGTAAATGTGCGCCACGCCGCATGCCACACGTTTCCCCAGTAATCATCCATTATCCTAATGCCAAGGCATGTCCATACCCAGCACAAACCCAATCCCCAAAAGACCGACCATGTGTGTGTATGTGTGTGAGTGTGTGTGTGTCTGGTCGATTGGATTATCCTTCAACCTGCGTCTAAAATGCTTTGGCCAGACCCTTAGCCAAAGCTGGAACCAGAGCTGGAGCTGTAGTTGTAGTTGTAGCTTGCAAAGCGTATTGCGACATTTATTAATGATACGACCTAAAGTCGTTGCATACTTTCAGGGGCAGTACCCAAAAACGATTTGTGTAATCGCAACTTGAAATCATATTAATTGGGGCATGTCTCTTGGCATTTACCCAAATCGATAATAAAGAGTTCAAATTCTAAAATCAAAATGTCACCGTTATACCTTTCCCCCTTTTAAACTCTTCTCTTTTACTCAACGTACGCAATTAACGTTTTTGTTGTTTAGTTTTAAATTGGATCGATATGTTTTAACGTCATATACCACTTATATAACACGCACACAAATAAATGTCAGAAAATAGCCAATAATATATGTATATATATATATATACATATACATGTGAGCCGTCAGACGTCAACTGCCAGCCGTGTTGTTTCTTCTTTTCTGTGGTTACTTTTACTGCCTACTGTCGAGTATCTACTGCCTATTGCTCTACTGCGTACAACTTGCTCTCTAATGTCTTCTTTCTACTGTTTTCTGTCGAGTATCTACTGTATAATTGTCATATAAATTTCATAGCCAAAAGAAGGTGTATATAATGCAATAAGTAACATAATGTGTAAGATATCAACTGGGTGTATCATATGTTAGCCTCATTTGTTTTATGTTATGTTGGCCACGGCCATTGTCATGACACAAACAATAAAAATAACAACAACTGATTTGCCTCATTGCAACTTTCAGTAACAATAATACTCTTTTTACTTCTACATTATATATGAGACAATGTTTTGTGATCTCCCTTGACAGACAGCCAGGAAAATTGTGTACCAGTTACTGATTTACAATGCAACAATGTTTACATTTGTTTTTTGATTTTATTTTCATTTTATTTCTTGCCAAAAAAGGAACACACACAGACACACATACACAACTTAAACTCATTAAGAGTCACAGGCAACGACAGAGTCCTGCCTCATGTTTGATTATTGAAAATTCATTTGAGTTTTGAAAGTGTAATTATGCAATTTTGAAAAGTGTTTGTCAACTATTGCCACAGAGTCAACAAGCTATAAAAATGAATTTATAAACTTACTGGCTAACTAGCTGTTGACCAAGTTTGTTTTAACCAAACGTTTTTCGCATTAAAACTTCAACTGAAACTTGCAGCAAAATGCGCAAAAAATTTGTCACGCTTCAATGAAATTAAAACTTTAAGCTAAAGCAACAGTAAATATGGCAAATCTGCATTATTAGTTAAGCATTTAAAACAAAAATACTATTTAAAACTATTAACTTAACAAATTGTTAATAAACTTTAGAATCAACAATAAAATTTGCCTCAAACGCTGCTGAACTGTGAAGCTATTTTAAAGTACTTGAAATATTTTTATTATATAAAATTTAAGCAGTGGAAATTTTTTGCAGCTAATTCACAATTGAGAGCACTTAAAAGCGTTTATTAAAATTAATAAATAATTATATTTTTTAATAAGTTTATTAATTACATTAAACACTGTTAATTATGCATTTAACTTATTGTAAAGTTTGGTAACAAATTCCTTCGTTTTGCTTATGGAAAATCACTTGAATCATAAATAAGTTTTGTCACTTGTTACTTGTATTAGAAATAGCTTTGTTATGTAGTAGTGTGTGTGTATGTGTGTGTGTTACAGTATCAGGTTGCAAGTGTAACTATTTAATTATATTAGTGTCTGTGCAATTTGAAACAATTTAAACTTGAAGTTGAAGTTTCTTGCAAATTTGTCAGCTGTCAGTTAATACAGCGGAAACTTCTTATGATCTTGACAAGCGGCTAATTAGATCTTTTTACAAGTACACTTAATACACTTAGTGGCATTAAAATTGCATTAAAACATTTTTAGTTAGTTATGTCATAAATGCATTTGAGTTGCATGCGGTATAGCTGCATATCTGCATACATATATATATGCCGCATTGTATGAGGCATTGTGTTGTTGCACATCTATTTACTGACTTCTTAGTGTCCGTTATTTGGCAGCCAAGGAATTCCAATTTAAATCGAATATTGTACAGCAAAAGGCATGTGAAAGGCATGTGGTTTGGCATTTAGTCTCTGCACCAGTACCATCATGCCACATGCAACGTCAATACAATGTCAATGGAGTACTAATTCTCTCTGACTGCCACTAGCTGCATACAATTTGTGGTATATTTATTGGCTTGTTTGGTCAAGCTACACACACACACACACACTCGCACACATTCATATAGAGAATTTAAAGTAAGAAGAAGAAGCAGCAGCAAAAGAATGTATGTGTATGAGAGAATCATTTCAATGCACAGCTGGATTCCAATTTGTTGGCCAGCTAAGCCGACCAGGCTCAAAGCATGACCATTGACACACATATTTGCACTTCTGCCGAGTGTGTGTGATGTGTGTGTGTGTGTGTCCAGTCTCAGTAATATTCGTATGTTAAATTTATAACATTTTACCAACCAAAATTTGTTGGCCAGTTGCACACACTCTCCCTCTCTCTATCTGTCCGGCATTGAGTTGCCACACCGGTGGAGATACCTAACGTTAACTTATGCAACAACTTGCAACTTTAAGTAAATAAATTTTCTGTATGTGGTTATGGAAATGGCAGAGTCAGAATCAGAGTCAGCATCGGAAACAGTGTAAGAGTCAGAGGGGCAGGGGTCAAAGGTAGTGGCAACGCTCTGTGGCAGTGGCAGATGATGTTGCTGAGGTTGGTGGCACGTAACAATTTGTGAGGCAAACATGGCTTTATTTTAGTTTCAATTTTTACTTCGTTATTTTTTCATATACACAAACAAACGTACACACACACACACACACACACACATACATCACATATATATAGTGCTGGGCCATGTTTGTTTTAGAACACGCCGCTTGTTGTCTTTGGCAACGACGACGGCGACGTCGTCCTCAACGTCCTTTTGCCGCCATTTTACGCTCGTTATGGCAACACTTTGGCTCAAAAGCAAACGATGCTGACAACGTGTACGGCTCAAACGGCCGACGCGTTGTAAAAAAAACGTTGATAAAAAAGTACGTAAAAAATGCTACATAAACTGCAGTAAACACGACTAGCGTATATCCTGTAAGCATATCCTTTAAAAACTGTTTTGCCTATATTCAATAGTTACTTCTGCTCTTTAGTAGTTGCTGCTCGTATCCTTTGGTTTTCATTTAATAACCAGAATTTGTCTCTTTAGTTGGCACAATTAGAGCTGCTGCTGGTTTGATTTGACTAACAAGGATTAGCTTGACTTTATGTTGACTGTCAAACTTATTTTTTATACCCTTTTTCAGGTGCTTGCTAGGGTGTTACGTTAGGGGCAGAGTGGGAGGGAAAAAGAAACTAAAAAAAAGAAAAAAAAATTGTTATTGCGTCGTGTGCGGCTCGTTATGTTCTATAAGGCAACACGGAGAGGCAACAGCGAAAAAATCATTTCAAGCAGAAACAACAAGGGAAATGCACAAAACGCCTTCGCGCCTTGCAGTTTCCTTCCTTTTAGCTCTGCGTGTGTGTGTGTGTGGGTGTGTATGTGTTACTGTGTGTTTGCCTATGTTCGCTTCGTTGACTGGCAACTTTCGTCGCCTGTGCACTGGCACCCGCTCGTGATTGACTGCAACATGTCTGTATCTTTATGTTCATCGTTGTTCGACTTTAGTGTCGTTGTTGTTGCTGTTGTTGCTGTTGTTGCTGCTGCTGTTGTCCTTGTTGTTTGGCAATAATTTTCTAACGCTCTACCAGACGCATGCGGCATTTGCCTGTTGTCTGTCTCACTGTCTGTCTGTCTTTTAGTCGCTTGTATTTTGTACACTGTCGCCTGTCGCCTGTCGCCTTTCGCCTGTCTCCTGTCGCCTGTCTACTGTTTGTTTACATGATTGTGCACAGAAGTGTTTGCTTCCTCCATCCAACTGACAATTTCCGATCCTTGCGAGTGCATTAGCGCCCAGCACCATAGTACATATATAATGCGTGTGTATGTGTGTATAGGAGTGTTAGAAGATAGGGGGTAAAAGGATTTCTGCATTTTCCTTTGAGTCAAATCACAGCAAATTATATTTTTTATTGATTCTGTCAACATTTGCGCGCGATTTGCCTCGATAAAAGCGCAGCAAAGTGAATTAATTTCACTGAGTTTAAGGACACACATGCACATTGAACATTCGCTAGAGACCTACACACACTCACACTTACACACACACATATAAACACAGAGGGATACAGTGGCAGTAACCAAGCAGTTAGCAGTGTCTTGGCTCTTTCAGCTGCATTGGCCAACAATCTGGCAACACTATTAAAAGCTTGGCACAACGCAAAAACCGCAGCATGTTGCGACAGCAACAGCAGCAACAACAGCAACATTAACAGCAACAACAACAGCAACAACAATAATAGCAACAACTTTTCGCATTCGCTAAAACTTTTCAACATTTTCTTGTTAGTCGCTGTTATAAATGTTTTCTGCTGTTGTTGTTGCTGTTGCTGTTGTTGGGTGTTTGTATTGGTGTTATTGTTGTTGTTGTTTTTGTTGCTGTTGCTGCTGCTTTTGGCTGCATTGCCATAGACATAGACATAGACATAGACCCAGTGAACAAATTGTAAATGAAAAACTTTTTTATGTTATTCAGTGTTTGCTGTGGGCGACCAGCTTTTCCGCCTTCAATTTCAATGCTTCTCCTCCTCCTCCTCCATCTCCTACTCCTTCTCCTTCTCCTACTCATTTCCCTTCTCCCTCTCTTAGTCATTTTCATTTTGACTCCTTATTCGCCTAGCTATATGCTTTGTCTGGGTGTTTTCCGTTTGTCAGCAGGCCCATGGATATTTGTTGCTATTGTTGTTGTTGTTGCTGTTGTTATTGTTGATGTTGTTTTTGTTGCTGTTGTTGTTGTTGTCGTTATTGCTGCATTATGTCTATTGTTGTCTATATAAGTTTTGTCGAAAGTAATTGTAAATGCTGTTCATAGTTGCACCAACCGACCGACTGTTTGCCTCTCTCTCTCTCTCTTTTTTCTCTATCTGTGTCTTTCTCGCTTTGCTGTCTCTGCTGTCCATCTGTTTCTTGTTGCTGTCAATTTCTGGTTGCGCTTTTCACGACTTTCCGTACATTTCCAACAATTTCGACAATGTTTAAAGTCAGTTTTAGCTAAATAGAAAACAAAAACAAAAACAAAAGCAAAAACTAATAATATGATATATATAATGTTCCCCCTCTCCCACTGTCATTCCTTTGCATCCTTAGAATATTATTTATATTTTTTTTATATCGTCAGAAAATGAAAACCTGAAAAACTAAGACAAGGTTGCAATTTTCTCTCTTACTTTGTGTCCAAATTAAAAATGAGTTCAAATGAAAGCAGCAGCAGCTTTGGATTTGAATTTGGATTAAGTCAACTTTGTTAATAATAAGTCTGAATAACAGTAACAAAAAGCATCATAAAAAAACAAACAAAAACAAAACATAATAATAATAATGATAATAATGATAATGATAATAATGTTGATAATGGCAACAATGACATTGCTGTTGATAGAATAGAAATGGAGCATTAAATGCACTCAACTATAAAGTGTGAAAGGATTTACGAGCAACGTAACAAACAAACAAACACAAAGAAAAAAGGTGAAAAAGCAAAGAAAAATAAATAAACATAAAGGTAAAAAACAATATTGAAATCAGCAAAAAGAACTGACGGGCATATCGCCCGTCGCAACATCTCCAGCACCGTCCAGGAGAACAAAGAGAGAACATGACCCGCTTTCGCATTAAGAATTTAAAAATTCTCTCCTGCTGCCTCAGTGTTTGGGTAACGCTCTTTGGCGGTGCCCTGCACTTGGTGCGTTGCAGTGAATTTCCTGAACGGGAATGCTGCGATTTGACAACCACCTCAACGGTGGGTCCATTACCATTACCGCCGCCAGCTCTGCCCACCGACAAATCATTATCGTCATCCACAACGGCCTTGGAGACAGATCTAAATCTAACCATAGGACGATCGGGTAAGTCTACACCTATATTACTGATACTTGAAATATAACTAAATTGCAAATGTGTGTGCATTAAAGAGAAGGTAACATATTCAAGTCCATAAATAGAAATCAATGCCAAGAATGAGTCCAATTTGCCCCATTCTACTATAGAGAATTGACTTAACGAAGTAGTTGTTGAGGAGACTCAAGTATGCACACCTGCTGCTAATACATTTATTATACATCTTACTATATATAGCATATCTATATATATATCTATATATAACTATATATACATATAAAAGGTGCAGCATAAAGTCGTTGCATTATTGGCAACTGATATTTAACGCTTCGCTGGCTAATCAAATTTTCAGTTCACATATTAACACTGCATATGTAAGCATTGTATAAATATATATATATATATATATATATTCATATATATATGTGTTTAAATGTATGTGTAAGCTTAGTTGGTGGCAGGTGGCATTATTTGTGCTCCAATTAACACATTGACCTTTCAAGTCGATCAATCGACGCGACTTTACTGACACGAGTTGCAGCCAGTCACTGAAGTTGTGGCAGCAAAGAAAAGAGATAAAGAGAGGTAAGGCGATAGGTTTGACATGCACTGGCTGCAGCTGCATATGGCATACAACCCAAAGAGTAGAATGTCTGCGTGTCTGTGTGTATGGCTGTCTATGGCTGTGTGAGAGTCTGTGAACTATTTGAAATGCAAAGCAAATGTCAGCTGTAAAACAATTTATATTCACTTTGAATTGAGGTTTTGTTTCGCATTTTACTGTATGCCAACAGACACCAGACAGGGACTACTACAATACTATTTACTATATATCTATATAAACAACTATATATATATATATAACTACATATATATAGAATAAGTTTGTTATA
Source organism: Zygothrica quintamaculata (assembly GCA_037044455.1). Taxonomy (NCBI): domain Eukaryota; kingdom Metazoa; phylum Arthropoda; class Insecta; order Diptera; family Drosophilidae; genus Zygothrica; species Zygothrica quintamaculata. The sequence goes on along the minus strand of JBAMBS010000435.1, from coordinate 127,991 downwards.
CTGCACGGCAACTTGACTTGTTTTAAATGTTTGCTGAGCGTTGCTACGTGCCGTAAACAGTTATAGAGGAATAAGAATAAGAATAGCTATAAGTATAGGAATTGATAGTGGAATACGAATAGGTATAGGAATAGGAATAGCAATTGGAATACCAAAGTAACTGCGATAGACAACAAAACATTGCCACAATTGGCTACGGGAATAAGGTAAATAAATATGCCACTCCATTGGGCACTTGCTTTTTGGAAAATGTTCGTTGCATTTTCAAATTGAAAATGGAATTGTACAATTTCAAGTTTTTAACGAGCTGCCAGCAATTGCATAAAAGAGACGAAGAGAGTGAGGACAAAGAGGAGGGGAAAAAATACAATTCTAGCATAAACTATATTTAAATTCTGCAAATTCTCTGCTCAATCACATCGACAATAAGCGGTCAACAAACTTTTGCTGCTTATAGCACCGCTTCCCTCTCATTAAAATCAACTTAATTTAACTATGAAAACTTTTCTCTAACTGTAGAAAACTTTCAGTTAAAAAAATCGAAAAGTATTGGGTATTTATGGAAATACAATTCTTTTTTGAGTGGTTTCATAAGACTTTTATAGAATTTTTTATGTCAAATTAGCAACAATTAAAAGTGCCAGACCGCAGCTTGAATGAGGCAGACAAGTGGCATCCCAACCCCCTTAACTACCGTTTAGGCATCTAAAACTGTAAAATATTTTTAAAGAAAAGTTCAAATGAAATGTTAGTAATCGTTGAGGAAAATTTTCATGAAAATTTTAAATGTCAAATTAGTCCGAATTGGAAAATGCCTAGCCGCAAGTTGAATGGGGTAGACATGCGCCTACCACAAATTGGTCAATTAAAAAAAACATATGAAGAGGAGAGTAAGAGAGTGAGAGAGAGAAAATATAAAGCACAATAACCCTAAAAATATAAAATACATGAAGAGGACACACACTGACCATAGAGTTAACTACATTAAATAAACATAAATATCGATTTAATTGGGTTTCCTTTTTCGATTTGAGTGCGTGGCGCGATTGAAAATTGTTCTGAGAATTATGCTAGAGGTAAATGTGAATAATTGATTGATTGATGGACTGATTGTTGTATTGATTGTGACGTATGGCTTATGAGGTTATGGGCTATTGGGGTCAACTCAGACAGACATCAAGCAATTAAGTTGCCTAGCCAAATTAGTCATTAAAAACCATCGTTGAACGTTGCATAAAACGGCCCTCGAGTCCCTGTGGTTGTTGTCTGTGCTACTTGTGCCATAAAAATCGATTGGTTTGCCGGTAAGAAATTTCAAAGACGTAAAATTCAATACACACATACATATGTGCATATATATATAAGCAACAATTACACTTAAAATGCACACACACACACAGAATCACACATACAGGCATGCCGGCATACATAACAATTTGCAATGAGGTTGACGTTGAGGGACATAAAAATTTCCGTATGCCTTTTTCTTATTTTTCTTTTTTTATCGACATATTGCAAAGTTTCTAACAACGTGGTCCGGCTTAGTCCTTGGTCCTGTCACACAATGACGACAACGACGACGGCAACGACGACAACTATAACTATAATAGCAACAGCAACAACGATGACGACGACGACGACGACGACGTCGACGAGTATGTCTTGCAGTTTATAGCATTTAGATTGAGTTTGCAAACACACACACACGCACACACACATGTTGCTTGAATTTCACATTCGTTTCGCATTTGATTTGAAATTTTCTTTTAGTGGCCAAAGCCAAAGCCAAAGCCAAAGAAAGTGCCCATTGACCCGTCACTCCTACTGTCTGCCCATCGTTAACTTCGTGTCATAGTTGAATTTACTATATGCAGGACATATGTATGATTTTAATCAGAATAAAAATTCATTTCATTTTAAGTTTTGCATATTTCCTTTGCTTACTCTATGTATATATATATATATATATAAATGTATATATGTGTATATTCAGAAGTTGATCAATCGATTTCTGAGTCAGAGTTATGGCTGCAAAGGCACAATGGAGCGTATACTTAATACTAGTTCATTTTACTACCTTTAGTTTGCCATTTATCTCGGCATTATCAATTTTATACACTCAAGTTGTTTTAAGTTGACTTTCAGTTCTCTCTAACTCTCTCTCTCTGCTCCACACTCTGTTACTATCTCACTCTCTCTTTGGCAAGTGCTGCAAACGCATCAATATTAAACTTAACAGACATTGCACGTAACATACGCACACACACACATGTATAGAGTGTATGTGTGTGTTTGTGTGTATATATATAGAGTAGCCGCACAATGGTCGTAAGTTATTCCACCTTAATTATATTGCAACACCCGATCCAGAACTGAGTCGACATCACACGACCCAATACGACCTCTTGCCACATGCCACTTGCCACTTGCAACTCGACCGTTGCGTTGCGTTGTGTTGCGAGTCCTGCTGGCCGCATACTGTTTACACAGCGTGCTCACAGGTGCCACAAGGTTCGTGTAACAACGATGTTTTATGTACTGCCTTTGGACTGATTGTGTATGACTGTGTGTGTGTGTGTGTGTGTGTGTGTGTGAGTGTGGGTGAGTTTACCTTTATATATATATGGTGTATGTGTGTGTGAATTAGTTATGAGTCAAAGTCAAACTGGGTCAGCATTACGAGACTTTGCAGCATTCCCCTGCATGGCTACCACCAACAAGTGCAACATGGACTCTGGCCACATATATAATTTTTTTGTATGCCGCGAATGCTACTTTAATGTTATTGCGTATACGTGCTGCTGCAGCAACGCACTTAAGTCTCGTTTTTACTCATTCTGCCACTATGTGGCAGTGTCAATAGCTGCCACACATATATACATATACATGTATATATATATATATATTGTGCGTTTATAGCAGTTAAAATTGTAATTAAATTCAATGTGCAGCTGACACAAGTAATGCAAATATGCAACACCCACACCTATGCAATACTTACACCTATGTATGCTTATGTGGGTGTGTGTGTGTGTGGGTGAGGTGTAAAGGCAGCAGCAGAAAGAAATGTATAAATATAATACGCAACCTCAACGTAATATTTCAATTTGTAGCACACTCGAGCAGTATGCTAGGTATTCAAAGAGAAGAGAAGAGAGGGAAAAGAAAAGAAGCAAATAAAGAAGAAGAAGAGCTCTGCACTTAACCTTCGACTGATGCTGCTGAATCGCATAAGCATGACCTTCATCAAAATGTAGCTGAGGTAGCAAAAGCGGCTCGTAACCCGATTCGTATCTTGTGGCTGCCACTGTTGCTGCTGCTGCTGCTGCCACTGCTGCTGCTGCTGCTGCCACTGTTGCTGCTGCTGCTTCTTCTACTTTCTTACGCTGTTTGCAAAGCAAATTAAAAATTCAGCACAAGACAAAAAACCTGCAGCAATGGCAATGACTGCCAGCAACACCAAAAGTAACAGCAACAGCAACAGCAATGGCAACAGTAACGGCAACATACAGCGCCACATTTCAGGTATAGAGTCAGTGGCACAGCAGCACGTGAATTGTGGGGCAACCGCTGCTTATGGTTCCCTAGCTGTCTCGATTTCACTTCAAATGAGAAAAAATGCGCAAAGCGAAGCGCGCAAAAAGTAAATTAAAATTGCCTGCTAGTGTGTGTCTGTGTCTCTCTGTGTGTGTTGGTGTATGCATGTATATATGTGTTTATTTGCACAAAATACCAACAACAACAAGTCAAAAAAGGTCCGGCACCACCAGCTAACAGCGGGTGGCGTTGCCAGTGTGTGTTATAACACATCTTGAAAGTCCTTTAAAAAATCAGCTGCCGCTTTTTGGGGACTTGCCTCAAAATTTAACAACAAATTTCCCCAACAAGCTTCAACGTGTCAGAGCTGAAAGTCAAGGTTGCTAATTAAGTACCTTTTCCATGGAACTTTTGCATTTTCATTTTTGGTTTTTTTTTCGCTTTTCTCTCTTCTTTTTTTTTGGGTTAAACATATATGAGTATTACGGTATAAAAGGCGTTTGCCACAGATTTCGTCTGCTGTGCGTGACATTAACCGGGTTTAAAAGTGCTTTATGCGTATCTGTCTGTGTGTATATATATCTCCCCTTTATATATATGTATGTATGTGTGTGTGAGTGTGTGTGTAAGTGAGTCGTGCAGCTTATGTTTTAAGCCGTCAGCTTAGCATCAATTTTTGAGGGATTTATGGTTTTTATACGACACAAAGAACCACCAAACAATGCGGCGTTGTTTTGTGGCAAATATACAATCAACACGCTGTGTGTGTGTGTGTGTTTATGTATTCTATTACCTCTATACTTATTTTTTGCTAGATTAAGTTTTATTGTCTATACATTTCATTTAATTAAAATCATGGCTTCAATTTCATTTCATTCATTTAGTTATAGTAAAATATATTTTTAGAAATTTTTTAACAAGTTTTTAAAGAGCTGTAAAGTAAGTTAAATTTATGTTGCAAGCTTCATTTTTTATACACACACACACACACACAGATATATATTTATAGTAGTAAGTGTATATATATAGATGACTATAAAATAAACCCCATTACAGTGCTGTCTGGCTGTCTATACGGCGACTATCCATACGTTGTCGTCGTCAACCCACACGTAGTCGCAATTTTAATATAATGTCAAGCTAAGCATAGGCCCTTCTCCCGCTCCTTGCTCCTATTTCAGTTGCTGGCATATCAACGACAACGACCTAGTAAGCATCTTTATATAATTTCATGAGGCTGTCATCACGCTCACACACACAGACACACACACACACGCACACACAGAAAGGACACCTGGCGATCGCTGGCAACGCGCACTTTGCATAAATTTGTTATGCATATAAAATTAAAAGCATATTTTAAGTCGGCAAGCAGTAAGTGGCAAGTGGTAAGTGGCAAGTGGCAAGGAGTTTAGTTTAGATTGCCATGGTTGTTGATATTTATAATTTGTACTTCTTTTAACTGTTAACAACACACACTCGCACAGAAATGAGTCCGTGCGTAGCAGTAAATGAGTAAAGTTTTTATTTTGTATTTGATTTTTGGGCTGTGCTGCTTCCGGCTCTTTTTATACACAAACACACACATATATATATGTATATAATAGAAGCATATGGCACATATATATAGACAGTTTTCTTAGCTGTAAGCGTTCAAGACAAAACAAATACCCAAAAGTAAACTTTTGATTGGTAAGAGAAGCTGGCAACGAAAATATTAAGTAAAAGTATGAAAAATAAACAAAGGGCAATGCTGTTGATGCCTATTATTAAGTGTGTGTGTGTGTGTCTGTATGTATCTATATGGATATTCAAATGAACTAGCTATGCTCGAATACAACACACACACACGCACGCACCACGCACACACGCACACACGCAGCTGCCTGGCAACACAGACGGCAGGTGCTGAGGTTCAAATCAAAAAACATTAACGCATTGCGTGTTGTTGCCTGGGTGTGTTTCAGCTATACCTGTATATGTGTATACATATATGCGTGTGTGTGTGTGTGTGTGTGTAAGCAAGTTAACCATCAACAGCAACCACAGCCAACAACGACATATGTAAATATTTCGCCACGGCGACACTCGACATTCATTTTGCCACCACACGCCGCCCGCGGCTTAAGTTTGCGTTTTTATTTAATTGCGGAAATTGTGGCAACGCTTTTGCCTACATAACCACACACACACACACAAATATATACATACCTATATAGAGAAAGCAGACAGATGACAGCAATACAAAGACTGGGCAAAAATTTTCCTTTATAATTTCTTCTCTTACTAAGAAGGACGAAGCATTGTAACATATTTTTATGTCCTTAAATTTTTTTTGCCTTTTTTTTCTTGTTCTTCCAAACATTCTTGAAATTCAAAAGCAAAAGCAAAAGCAAATATGAGTTTTGATATCATATACTAAGTGTGTGTGTATGTGTGTGTGTGTATAATTTGCGTAAATTGAGTCAAGTGCGTCATCTTCGTCCTGTATCCTGCCCGCTGCGTCCTGCTTTGCTTGACAAACCAAACTAATTAGAAAGTCACTTTGGTTGCCGTTTCATGCGGTCTCGAATCCGCAAAGTCGTCGGGCATAAAATTAAAAAATTGTTGCGCTGCCAACTCTCAGTCTGCCACTTTCTCTCTCTCTCCGTCCCTCTCTTTCAATGTCTTTCTTTTATATATTTATATATATATTTATATAAGCTTTGTGAAGCGTTAGAAGTTTTTGTATATGGCAAAAGAATTTCAATTCCTTATCCAATTAATTATCTGATTTTTGTTGCCTTTTGTTCAGTTTCTGCTTACAGGTAAATGCTCATAATTTCTATACACCTCCAACCATTGTCCTTTTCTCTCTTTCTCTTTCTCCTTCTCTTTCTCATTCAGTTTCATTCTGTTGCTCATTCATTATGTTAATCCTGATTCATGTTCAATAAGTGGCACTTAGCGTATTACCAACTGACTTCAATGAGCCTTTTATTGATTTTTAATTAATTGCAAGCGATCTTTGACTCATACTTTTGTTCACTCGTTCATTCATTCATTTATTCACTTATTCATTCATTCATTCATATACACGCAGTGCGGATGTAAGTGAATTAAAAGCCCACGACAAATGGCTGGCAATAAACTTATGAGTGGCTTATGATTATGCATATGTATTTGAGTATAGCTATAAGTCTATGTATGTGTCTGTGTGTGTGTGTGTGTGTGTGTTGCGATGTTAAATATCGATACCCGAATTGTTGGTGTTGTAATGTAAGAGTTTTAATGTGCTTGCTGTGAGCTCTTATCAGACCATTACGATCTAAATGACACTTTGACAGCAGCACATTGGATGGGGTTATGTAAGTGTGTTCTTGTTGTAGTTGTGGGTGTGCATAGATGTGTGTTTGTGTGTATATATATAGGTGTGTGCTCTTAGGTAACAGTTACAGGTTATAGGTAAGAGTTAGCTAGTGGGGCGGGTGCAGTTTGTGCCTTGCGGTTGAACGCAGTCGATGCCGGGCAGTGATAAGCGCATGAAAAATCGAAGCAGTACAACCAACAATATACACACACACACACAATCAAGCTCATACACAAATACACTCATATATATTTATATATATATATGTGTATATATATATGTATATATATACCAACAATCTGTGTGTCGCGACACACGCCACTTAGCTGTTAATATTTAAAGTTGCAGCTGTGGCAGCAGTAGGAAGTGGTAGCAACACAGCAGCTACTACACACACACACACTCACGTACAACCGGAAGCGGAAAGCTCTTTGCCTGCGGAAGTGTTCCGTGCGCGCAACTTTATATAAGTTGTACTTGCTACATTTGTTGTTGTTGTTGTTATTATTGCTGTATATTTGGTGTGTGTGCTGTTGTGTGTTGTGTGTGTTGCATTCTTGTTGCTGCTGAATATTGCAGAGTTGCTTGTAATGACAAAGCAACAACAGCAACAACAACGAGCAGCATGAAGCGAGCTCACAATTCGTTTAAGCATGCGACACTTGAGCGCATTTTTATTGCCTCAGCTACTAACGAGAGAGCGAGAGAGAAAGAGAGATAGAGAACGCTTTCCAAAAGCGACTGAGCTACTGTGGAATCAGCTTTGATTGGAGAACTTTAAATTTATTATACAAATTTATTATTCCAATCTAAATGTATATAATTTATATATATAATAACAATAAGCTATTAAAAGTACTTTCTAAAATTATATAATAGATTTGTGCTTTGGCCATAAAAATCACTTTTATACCACTGTGCAGTGCATGCAGCTTCTTAGCAGGTGTTTTACACTATTGCTCTAAGACTGGCTTTGGCTTAGTGTGTGTGTGTGTGTGTGTGTGTATGTGTGTGTGCTTCCATTTAATGGTAAATCAGCAATGTTAGCTGATAGTTTCCCGTTGCTGCTCGTTTCAGCTTCATTTCCGCAGCTATGCTACTCGATGATTTCTGCTGACATCTTGTTGAGCTGCTTCCGTTGCCATCCCACTCCCCCTCCCTTCATTCCATACTTGCGCCCGCATGCCGCTCGTGGCTCAATCAGCGCAGCTGCTTTGCATATTTTCACTGTAGTCGCGTGTCTTTGCCAAGCTGGAAAAACAGTTTTCCAACATTTTTTGCTCCTTGCATTTAAATTTTTCTTTTTGCTCTCCTTCTCTCTTTGCTTCTGCTTGCTTTCATTTCATTTTTATATTTTGCATGCATCTCTTTGTCAACACATTGCCATATTCTATGAGAAGTATGAATTTATTTGTAAACTATTATTACTATCGTATAATACTTCCTATGCTTCCTTTATAAAAGCTATATATATTTACATTGAAATTAACAATTGAAATGCTGATTCAATCATTGAATTGCAATTGAACGAAAGATTGTATGCAACTTAATTGCTAAATTGATAACTTAATATATTGAAAGTGCAGACACAATTGCATTTGACAGCAATTCTATGACTGGAAAATAACTCGCATCTCTCTCTCTCTTTATGTCTGTGTTAATAACAACAATAAAGCCTATAAAAGCCTGCACTATTATGTTTACAAGCTAATAAATGTCAACAGTAACAGCAACAACAGCAGCAGCAACAGCAGCAGCAAAACCCACAAATAGCTGCCAATGACAAACAAATTAAGCTACTGCATTTGCAATGTGGTTCAGTTTAACCACTTGGCCAGATTGTAGAGTTGGCTAAGAGTCGAGTGTAGTAGGGAGAGAATTGATTTTATTACCAAATCACAGCTGCAACTGCTTTAAGGCTACAACTAAACATTCACTTGACTTAACTGTAAATTGATTATTAACGCATTTTGGTTTTGGTATTAGGCAAATTCAATCAATTGTTAATGGACCTAAATGTTTTGGCAAAGAGGTTTAAAGAAAGTATATTAAATGCAGCTTTAACTTGATTTATATTCAAGCTAAAAGTAGCATATTGATTTGCATTTAATACAGTTCAATTATAGGGTATATATTATTCGATATTTGTTAACTTTTGAAATTGTTAATGGACCTAAAGGCCCTGGCAAACAGTACTAAGGAAAGTATATTAAATGCAGTTTAAGACTGACTTAAGCCTAAGCTCAAAGTAAGTTATTGATTTGCACTTTACAGAACAACAATTACAGGGTATATATTACTAGTTTTCTTTCCTTTTATGTAGGGTATTTAAGAGGAAATCAAGTTGACAATATTAAACTGAAACAGTTGAATGATGACAGACTTACTTGTTATGATTATATATAAGCAAAGTGACATATATATATATATGAGTATATGAGTACATATGTGTATGTGTTTCTTTGCCATGTGTGTGTGTGTGTAGATGATTCGTGAGCGCTTATAAATAATAACAATTCAGCTAAACCGGAAGCCGAAATAACAACTTCCTTTTGTGTAAATGTTCAACGGTTGGTCACATGCCACTTGCCTGACTTTTGGACATATATATATGTATGTGTATGCTTATGATGTGGCTGTATGTGTGTACTAGTGTATGAGTATGCGTTCATTTATGATTGAGTGCGTTTTGTAGTTGTAACGTATCCTTCAAGCGCTCCCCGTTTGTCTGTGTTGGTAATGAGCGCTATTGCAGGCAACAAGCAGACACACACACACACACACATACGGCTCTATATATACAAACACATACACACATACATATACGAAATGAAAATGTCAAAAACAACTACAGTAACAGCAACAGTAACAACAGCAACAACAACAACAAATTGCGTGTTGCTGCCGCTGTTTCTTTTTCTGGTTTTTTATTATATTTTCCTCATTTTCTTTTTCTCTTATTTTTGTGTGTATATTTTTGCTTCTTTTTTTATTATATTTTGTTTTTTGTTGTTGTTTTGTTGTTGTTTTTTTTTGTGAATAGGTCCACACATCATCCAAATGTTGGCGTTGTAGTTACCAACCCTTTTTGACTGACTTTTGTTGCTTGTTTTTGCTTCTTTTTTTTTTGAACTTCCGCCTGCCATGAAATATGTAGCTTTGTTTTTTCCATATGAACACACGCATGCCGCAGTGCGAGTGCGAGTGTGTATGTGTGTGTGTGCCTTTCAATTGTCGCAAAGTCAGGCAATGTAAATGTATGTGTCTCTGCGTGTGTGTATGTGTATGTGTGTACACAAACAAACAGCAGAAATTTAATTTAAATTTTAACATCAAATTTGTACAGAAATTGTCAAATATGCACAGATCGAAAGTAACATAAAAAACAAGAAAAGAAAAAAAAAATACCATAAAAAGCATAAAAAACATTAAAAAGCATAAAAAACACAGACAGAAATTACAATTCGTGTGGCAATATGAGAGATGTGAATGAATTAATTAAATCATGATATGAAAATTGCATGCTTTAATCATTTATATAACCATTTATGACCTCTGAAATTTCCCTACCAAACAAATATATATATATATCTATCTATATATATGTGTGTATGTATGTGTGTGTGTGATATAATAAACGCCATTATTTGACAAGTGACAGGATATACGTATGCGTATGAAAATCTGTGCTAACTTTTGGCACACGTGTATTAATTGGTCTAGAGCTTGTCGTTGTCGTTGCATGTTAACTGGTCCAACCAGTGCCTGCTGGTTGGCTAAGATAGCAATAGAAATTGGCAAAGAAACTTTACCCACAGCATTGAGCCTTAGATTGAAAGTTTTTGGTGTCACCGTATCGGTAGCTATGACGGCTTAAGCCAAAAACTTTCACAAAGTGATTATTGTTGTATGAAAAGTTAAAGGGAGCTGCCATATGTAACGATTATATATATATATATATATGTATGTGTATATTTATATATATTGTGGTTACATATGTAATAACTACATATATGTATATATGTATGTGTATATGTATAGGTTAAAAAACAAAAAACTTATTGCACACAAAGTTTAGGAGTAAATTTACATGCAAAACTAAACTATTGCACAACAAAAACCAAACAGGATGATGACATAGAAAACACATATAGACACAGGACACAGGACACAGGACATAGTACACACAAGGCAAACACTTTGAGTATAACGTTATTGTGCACTAACACCAATTAAAAGTCATTTAACATTTAGCCCTATATATGCTATGAGCACGTGTCAACCACAGGACCTGCCCGCCTGCCTGCCCAACAAAACAGGATACAAGTATTTGCTCTAAAACAAAAAACATAAAGTTACTTAAAGGAGTGCAAACCAAATACGCACGAGTTACGTTTAAGTTTTTGGTCAGTTGTCGACAGATATATATATATATATATATATATATTTATATATATACGTGAAGTTACTTAAAAGTCACGACTTGAACATGATGAACTGAACAACTGTTATGGCATAGTAGAAATTCCAACAGCTTTTCTTTTCTTCTTCTCTGTTTTTGTTTCTGTTTGAAATGTCTTCAGTCCGCCAAGCAGATGCACAGCGGCCAAAGTGGCCATTACTCTAATTAACCTTATTTCAGTCTCAATTACAAGTGTTAAAAAAGCCAAAACAAAAACCAAAAGACTTTCAAAATGGCAAAAGGCGAAAGCAAAACGAACAGCAACAAAACGTACAACAAGAACAACAACAACAACAAGTAGAATCAGTAACTTTGGGGCAAAAAGCAAGAAAACAAAAAGCAATACAATTGCCTTAAAACATAATTGTTATTTTGCGCCAGTTTCTCTTTTGATTCGGCATTCGTTGATGTTGCCGTTGCCGTTGCTGTTTCCATTGCCGTTGCCGACTTTTGGGCGCAGCCAAAAGGCAAATTAAGTTTTTGCTCTAATTTAGTCTGACGCACGCCGCGGCAGCAACACCAACAACAACAATAACAAAGTCTTTGGTTTTATTTTTAAGACGCAGACGCTTTTCTTTAGCTTAATTTACCATTTTTCACTCTTATCGCGCCCCGCTTTTCATGCAAAGCCAAGATGAGTGGAAGTGCTGGTGGCAGCACTGCAGGAGGTGCAGAGGCAGAGGCAGCGGCAGCGGCAACAAACAAGAGTAGCACAAACAGCCCAAGCAATTGGTGAGCAGCCATAAAAGTCAAAGCGTTCTTTGGGGCAAATGGAATATAGAACGAGAGTGAGCGAGAGAGGCAGCGAGAGCGAGAGAGAACGCGAACAGTTGTAGCTGCCCCTGGCAGCTGCCTTAAAGTTTAAGCTGCAAGCGTAACAATAATTTAATGCGACGCTTAAATTGTTTGTAAAATGTTCAACAACCGCGCAACGTTGCGCATTGCTCGTGTAGTATGTTGTATGCTGCGCGTTGCATGCTTTTGTTCGTGTTGTTGTTGGTTCGTTGTTTGTTGTCGTACGCCAAAGTTAAAAAGTGGAAAAGTTTTCTTTTCTATTTAACGTAATTTGCCTTCATTTGCGCCACTTGCCTCAACCCAGTCTATGGATGATTCCACTTGCTGTGGCCAAGCAGATTTTCGCTCTCTCTCTCTCTCTCTCTCTTGTTTTCTCTCTTGAGACACACACACACACACACACAGCATATGTTGCCCTTGTCTCATAATCTGGCATATTTCCCATGCCATGTGCTCGCTTTTGTTTTTCCTTCTGTTGTTGCTGTCGTGACTGTGTCACTCCCCTTGTGTGACAACAGCAACAGCAACAGCAACAGCAACGAGACTTTAGCTTTAGCTACTTTTTGATTTTTTGTTTTTTCTTGCCTTTTTTTGGTGTGTTACTCTCATTTTTGTGGTTAAGCAAATGTTTAACAAACCAAATCGCAGATTTGCATTTTATGTCTTCCTCTTTTGGCTGAGAAAATCAGGCTCTGCCAGTTTCAGTTTTTATAGAGCCAACTGGCTGCTGTTTGCTATGATTGTTGCTGTTGTTGTTGTTTTTATTGTTGCTGCCTTTTCCGCTTGGATAAGCGCTACTTTAATGCTCTTAAATGGGCTTAGTATCAAAAGATGCTTAACACGAGCAAAAAACCCAAATAAAACACAAGAAAAAAATCAAAAAGCAAGACGATTCTGTTGACTGATTTTCATCAATTATCTGTGTCGATAGACAGAAAGAGAGAAAGCATAAGAAAGAGAGATAGAGATACAGGCACTTGCCGTTTAAGGTTTGTGGTTTAGCTGGTAAGCTGCTTAACGCAGGACTATGGTTTGCTTCTATGGCTCAAACTTTTGTTACTACAACTGTTGTAGCTACTGCTATATACTGCCATCCTTTGAACATCCTTTGTTGGTCTGGGTGGTTCAGTTACAGCTTTAGATATTTATTTGATTTCCTGATATTTGCTCATTTTCACATATATCCATTTCGTTGTTATTTACACTTAACTCTATACAGTCAGGCGACATACTGAGCTAAAGACAAATTATTGACACGCTTCTCACCCACACACATTGTTGTACACACAATAGATTTATTTTTGTGTGTGTGTGTGTGTGTCTGTGTGTGCCTCGAGGGTACATGAGTATGAAAACATTTTCACTTATTTGCTCAGAAATTGGATAACAATCGAACTGAAATTGGATCTCACTCATTTTTGTATACACTTCAAGTGGCGACCGAATCATTGTTTTTGCTTTTAACTGCCTTTTGTTGTTGCTTCAATTGTTGTTGTTCCTGCTGCTGTGGCTGTTGTTCTTGTTATTGTTCCCAGCACATAAAGCATTTTCCGGCTATTTGCCACTGCTATACCCCTGCCAACCCCTGCCTGCCTACTGCCAGTTGTTGGCAAGGCCAGCCAACGTCCCACCACTTCCTTTTAGCCATACTCTTATTATCGTAATAGAATTTGCCAAATTGAGGTTGAAATGCTTTCGGCCTTCTTGCTCCATCCCTTGCCCCCGTTGCTACTTGGCATCCGTTTATCGTTTGATTGTTTGTTTGCCTGTTTGCTTGTTTGCCTGCCACTCCCCATCACCACCACCACCGCCGCTTCAGGAAAAGTCCTTCACTCGATCTGGGACTCTGTGTACTGGTTTAGGTTTATTTTGCTTGGAAAGGTTTACGCGGGAGGGGTGTGGGTCTGTTTGCTGGCTGGCATAGCTGGGCTCTCGCAGTTTACTTGATTGTTTGCTTATTTGGTGGGCCTTCGCTTATCAATTGCCGTTTTTATTGCCATTTTAGCTTCGATGTTGCCGTCGCCGTTTATTGAGCAGCAACAAAAAATTCATTGCCTGCTTTCAGGCGCGAGCGTTCCACTGCCAAAGTAAAGTGCTTGGCAAGCATACACCCCATACACAATGGCATCCAGTGGGACTCATCGGAGATTTCTATACCATTATCCAGAACTGGAGTGCCTTGCCACTTGCCACTGTCCTATCTTTGGCAATCCCTTTGCGATTTGCTTGGCTTATGGCTTCATTTCATTTAATTGTTTATTTTGTGGTAATTGTTTGCCTTGCGGTGATTGAATGGCTCTACTCGGACATTCTAGAATTATGATTGATTTGCCAGGTGATTAAATGCTGCCCAAATATTTCGATTGTCTAAGATTATAGAACACACTGTCTTACAGTACTTACTAACTTACTTACTGACTGCCTGCCTGTCTGCCCTATAGGCAAAACCAAACCATGTCAGCTTCAACACAGAGTTCAACAGCACAAGGCCGAGCCATGGGCAGTGCGTGTTCGTAAGCGCCTTGGATACGTGTCACGTGTGGGACTAAGGTGGCGTACACGTGCAACGATGATGATGTTAGTTCCGGCTACTGGTCAATCGACCAAGTCATCAAGCTACAACAGGCGTCCATCTTGGTCTGACTTCACCTGCTACCACCAGAAACAAGCTGTAAGCCGGGGTAAATGGAGACTGAGCTAAAAGATAGACAAAGAGAAAGAGACTATGTAATATGAGTTTTTCATAACACGGCTATGTTTCTTTGTAGCTATTGCTTTTGTACACAATATTATACACACACACACATACACACACAGCCGCACACATAGAGAGCTATATATACACTTGGGAAAAGGGCCTCAGAGTTTGTTCTGTTTCTAGGCAATTTCTGTGCCTTAATTGTGCACTTTGAGAAAAATGTTGTAACCAGCAGTTTATTTGCATATGCAACAAAAAAAAAGTAATAACAACTAATTGGATCAAGTACTACTATATAGTATATATATATAAATGTTATTGCTTTTAACTGGAAAAACCATATATAGTAGCTCTAACGTTTACTTTTCCACTTAATGTGCTTATTGTTCAAAGCAAACTTTACTTTTCAATTTTCAATTTTAAGCTACAAGAAGTAATAGTAGTAGTAGGAAAATAAGGTGCTTTATATTAAGTACTTTATTTACTACTTTATTTACTTAGATACTACTTTTTTGCCAATATCAATAAGCTTTTTCTTCGAGTGTAGCCTTGGCGTAGCTGTAAGCCTTGCGTTGTCGTTGACTATAAAAACTGTTGGTTAGTGTTGTGTATGCCACCTTGCAGTTGTTTCACTGTTTATATATGTATGTGAGTGTGTATGTGTGTGTGTGTGCCACTTGATAGACTATGGTTGTGGTTTTGGTTATGGTTTTGGCTTGTTGTTTGGTTGTTTGGTTGTGGCAATGCATGCATTTCGTTTTCACCCAGTTTCACTGTTGAGTCAGTGCCACAGAACAATGCAACACAAGCTGCAACTGGTCTAAGTTGTACCACAAATATGAGTACAAATGATAGTTTACTTTACCTTGAGCGTATCAATGTCTGTCGTTATATGTTCTTGCTGCTTTAATTAGAACGGCTGTAAAGGGCGTGCATATATTGCATAGAGTATTTAATTTCGTTTTAGGTTAGAGAGAAAATCAATTGAGTATCATTTAAATTAATTATTAATTATCAAATTTTGCATTTACTTTATATTTAGATAAACATGAAATTACACTTAAATCGAACGAATGAGAATTTTCTCTTGCTGCTGCTGCTGTTGCTGCTGCTGTTGCTGTTGATTTTCATATGGCTTTCATCTTGTTTCCCAGCAGCTTCACTTATTTTAAGGTAAAAATCTCTGACACTCAGCCTGACAGCTGCCAGTGTAAACACAGAGAGTGAGAGAGAAAGAGAGAGAGAGAGGGAGAGAGATAGAGAACTGAAAGTGACTTACTGACATTGACATTTTGCCTAATGCCTTACCCAGCTTAAATTGAGACATACTCCAGTGGCAGTGGCAAGACAGCAAATACATCCAGCGGGGTAGCGGGGTACAGAGGCAAGCAGTCAGTCAATGAGTGAAGTTCTTGGGTGTGGGTGCAATCGGTATAAATTATTATGTCAACTCATGACAGGATAGGCAAAGCCTACCAATACCAATACAACTACAACTGCAACTACTACTAATACTACTACCGATACACACACACACACACACAGGCTTAACAGCATGAATTAGTTTTGACACGAAGTAGAAGTGGCTCTGTAGCAATAGACACCACTGGCTAGTGGCTTAGAGCCATGGACACATGGCTACTGGGAGGGAGGGGGCAGTGTGTATTGATCTATAATTAAGATAAGACACTGTTGGCATGTGTAGCACGACTTCATTATGAACATTACTTGTATGCACAGCAGATAATGCTAGGAGGGGGTTGGTCAGGTGGATGATGGGGAGGAGGGGGCCGACATGTTATTTGTTTATGAAATTGAGCTGCGATTATCGCTGCATACAAAGCGATGTGGCAACGGCCCATAAATTACACGCCATTGCTTTATGGGAGTTGTTGTTGTTGTTGCTGTTGAGTGGGAAGCATTTGTGGGCGTGTCAATATTGAAAGCAATTGCATGAGTGTTCGCATTGTGCAACTTAAGTACAACTAAACGCTAAAACGATTTGTAAACTCGTTCAAATATGAGTGCAGGCGACACGTGATCCACATGCATTCTGCATACTGTCTGCACAAGCTTTTGCACTTGCACCCGCAGGATGTGCCACAATTTTACACACAGGCTGGCAGAGGATAACTTAAAAAAAAGAAAGAAAAATAGAGAAAAAAGCAGAAAAAAAGTTGGTAAATCTACAAAACTTTCGTATTGACAATAAACGCCAGCAAGTTGCAGCAGCAGCAGCAGCAGCAGCACAATTGCAACAAGCGGGAGGCATGCAAAGTAAGTATTTGCCGCTGCCTTCTGCATAGAGTCAGGCAAGTTGCATATGCAGCACAGTAGTGCAGTCGGATAAAGCCCGCAGGTTACATTTGGCCCACCAATGTTCTGTGTGCTGTGGCACTTAGTTGCTTCGAAGTTGCCTAAAGTTGTGGGATATATATGGGGCATGGCAGTTGTTGGTGGCTGTGTGGGTGTTTGGGGGAGGGGGGAGGCATACAGTATATACTTTTATGGCAATGGCAGACAAAAGCATACGAAATTCAATGAGCTGCAAAAAGCTGCTAAAGTTGCTGCTGCCAGATTTACGCCAAAGAAAAATGTCAGCCAAAGTACCAGGCAGCTGCGGGCAGCAACACAGAGCACAACCACATCCTGCACCTGCACAGGACACGTAACTGGTAAAGCAAAGCTAAATATATATATATATATATATTTATAGGGAAAACTCAACTGCAACTTGAGTTGACTGCGTCTGCGGTCTGCGACTTCAGCGCAGCAGACAAATTGCGCTCGTAAATGCTTTAAATTGTTCACTCTGCGGTCCAAATTGAAGTTGAGCAAGAAAAACGCAACGCTTAAAGCGGGCGAGCGGGTGAGGGCCAAACAAAAGTTGCGAAAAAAAACTTTAAAAAAAAACGCAGACACACACAGACACACACAAAGAAAAAGAGCAAAAAGAAATGAGTGCAAAAAATGGTTGAGCGTGTTAAGAAAAATGTTTTCGTAAGCTGCGAACAAATGCGCGACAATATTTTTACCAGCCACTTGCCACTTGCTACTTGCCACTCTCCTGGCCCACGCTTGTAAGCAGGAAACAGCTCTGGCATAAAATTGAGATTTGACATTGATATACCCATTAAAAACGGCTAACTTTAAGTAGCTACAAAAGCTATTCCTAGCAGCTGCGGAACTAGCTAAAAATCACTTTTATTACGTATACTTAATATTGTGTGTCAGCTATAAGTTTAAGATCAATTCAGATATAAGTTAAAGTTCACTTAATACTAACTATTTTTAGCATATGCTTAGTATATACTCTTAATTTCTTTGCTGTGTTGCATACCCATTTGTCATTTGTTGTAGTAAGTATCGTAATGTAGACTAGCAACTCCATGTTGCCTCTGGATGCTCGGTGTCGGATACAACTTGAATACCTTTGGAAGTGGCAACCTTTTGTAGTAGAACAAAAACGGCAAATGCTACAACCAACGTTAGCTATAGTTGTATTTCTTGTTGTTGATGTTGTTGTTGTTGTTGCTGTTGCTCTTTGGAGGTTGCCTTGATAACCCAAGCCGAAACCGATTGCCACTTAAAACCTTATGGCCACACACTTGAGCCATACACCATTTCGAGGCATCTATACATATATATATATATATATATATATATATACTTATATAATATGATATATGTATGTGTGTGTGTGTGTGTGGGTGTGGGTGTGGCTGTACTCGCAAGGTGTCAAAATGTTAAGTTAATACAAAGACCTGACTTTTGGTGTCGACTTTTAACTTTCAACAGTTGCCACATTGCAATGCAATAGCGTTCTTGCTTCCTTTTCGAACGTGTAAAATTTTTCAATTTGTAATGTTAGTTTTTCTTCTTTTTGTTAGAGGACTTTTCTGCCGTGCTCTAATGACCTGCTTCTTGTGATATTATGGGGGGCATTAGGACATGGCAAAACAGTGGCAACAATAGCAGCAGCCATTATATTGTTGCAGGTTAGTTGTTTAAGACTTTGAGGCAACTTTAAGCTAAGTTCAATTTGAAAATTGAAAATTGAAAATTGTTTTGGGCATTTGTGATATGGCCAAGAGCTGCTGTCGCCTGTCTGATAAGAGAAGTGAAGTGAAATTCAATATTCGCTGACACAATCCTAATTGCAAGGTGTGCAAAGTGCCTAAAAATAAGCCGAGCAAAGCACTTTAATTAATTAAAAAGGCTCTGGGTAAAGTTGACAAAGTAAACGAATCCTTTTTCTTGCTGTCGCCTCACATAACGAAGCAAAGCGAAGAGTAGCTCGAAGACGCCGTTGGAAATCGAAACGGCAAACAAAGTCCCGAATTAGATGCTTCGGTATTATTGTCAAATTTTATATTATATCTTGTTCTGTTGTTTTTTTTTCGCTTTTTATTCCTTTGTTTTCATCCTACTTGAAGCCTTGTAAATGATTTATGCAAACTTGCCAGCCAGTCATCCAGCTCCTTCCCTACCTCCCGCCTCCCGCCTCCAGCCTCTAGCCTCCATCAGCATTTCACAAGGACGCTGGTAGGCTGGACAAATGGCTGTGGGAATTGTCGCATGCTCCCTTACACTTTAATGCTGCTGTGTTATGAATAATAACTTGGACTGATTTTTGTTGCTGTTACTGATGCTTCGGCTACTACTTCTACTACTCTTTCCCTTTGTCTTTACCAATCTGCCACTGCCACTGCCTCTGCATTCCTCTCAGCCTCTCATGGAACAGTTGTAGTGCGTTTTCTCTCTGCTTTTTCCACATTTCGCGTCAGTGCGCAGAGCTTTGAATATTTTACGCAGGCATAAATAATTTACAACAATGAACGAAACACACGTTAAAAAAAAGGGATAAAGCAGAAGAAGCTCGCATAAAAACGAAGCGAAAGTGAGAGAACGAAATGCAAAGATAAGAATAAAAATTTATATTTTCTAAGCGGAATAAAGTTTTGGAGGCGGAAAAGAAAAAGAGAAAAAAAAAAATACTAAAGCAGTGACAGTAAGAACAGCAACAGAGACAGAAATAGGAACAGAAGTAGGAAGATAGAGATTGGTGAGAGTAGCAGGAACAGGGACAGGGACATGGACAGCTGAAGCATATAACAGGGTCTCTGGCTCAAAGTGTTGTCCTCCTTTACGTTGCTTCTTTGACGACACTTGACATATGTATGTGCCGGCTTTTGACCTGCTTCTCTGGATGCGATTCCAAATGCGAATGTGAATGTGAATGTGAATGCGGATGTGTATACGGATGAGTGTTTCGGCCTGACACGCCTATAATACGCCTCAAATATGTGACGAGAAGGTGGCCAAAACATTTGGCAGTCGAGTGAAGAAATGTAAATGCTCAAATGTTGTCTTTGGCTCTGAATGTGGATAAGAGTGCGAGTTTGAAAGTAGGAGCATTTCGTTTGTGTTTTACAATGAGTGATGGCAGCTCAAAGAAATGTCAACACGTAAAGCCTACACATATATATATGCGCACACACACACACACACACACACATATATATACATATGCAGAGCATTTTACTTTGACTTAACAAATAGAAAATCATTTATTCTGCATACGCAGAGTTGTCCCCATGAGCTGCAAAATTGTTTCCTCCCCGTTGCGTTTCGATTTCATGAGGCTTTCTGTGATTTTTAAACTCAAACACCGCTTTCTCTCTCTCTCTCTCGCTCTTAAGAACAATCTACGAGATTTATGCGTATTTAGCATATTTTTCTTATGTTTTTCTTTCTGAGCCAACTGAAATGGCCCATCAAGTCAAGTTGAGGCGCGGGAAACACACTCAATTTTCATTGCTTGACTTTTATGACTTTCTCTGTTGCTGTTGCTGTTGCTCCTGCTGTTTATTTTGGCTTTTATCGAATGCAAATTGTATTGTAATCATGTAATCAAATTTTTATCAACTTAGCTTATTGATGTGTTTATTTTGTTTTGCTTTCAATAATTGCTACAGCAACAAATATACTAAATGCAAGACAAGAAAAACTTGAAAAGCCAATTTAAATTTCAAGCTTATTACAATCACAAATAACTGTCTGCAAAATTTTGTAATAAATTGTTATGAATTGTTATAAATTGTAATTTTCTCATTTATTATTTGTTATAGTATTATAAGGTTACAAATAATTATGACAATTTTAAAGAAATCAGAAAATTGTTATTTGATATTCGAATTTATTTATAATATAAAATATATTTTAGAAACAAAAATAGAAAGGAAACAAAACTGAATTAGTAATAAGGAAATTTTACAACATTATTCCTCTATAGTATATTATAGAGAAATAATGTGTAATAGTTAAATATATATGATAAATTGGATATAGTAATAGTAGTATACATCAACATTATACTTAAGTTACTTAAATTTAACAACCAAAATTATCTGATAGATGTTAGTTTATCTTCAGCTGAGCAGCAATCAATGCTGGGAATTGAGAGGAAATTTAATAGGAATTCAAAATAGAAGAAAAAACACTGTAAAAACTGAAGGGTATAAAAGAGATAGAGAGAGAGAGAGAGAAAGAGCTAAGGGTAACCAGCATATAAAAGTAGAGTTAAGTCTGATGTCTGTCGCTTTGACATACAGACACAAAAATAACTGCAATGTCATGTAAATTATGGGTTTGCAACAGAGTCGAGCTGGTGCTTAAATCAGAGAGAAAAACATGATATGTAAAATAAAAGAAAACAGAGAAAAATAGCACAGAGAGCAGTGCTTAAATTGGTTATAAAATATCTTTTAAAGTTTATATAAGCTACAGTCTATATATAAATATAAATATATATATATATATATGCAAGTTAAACAAAGGTTTTCAAGTATTAACAGGAAAACATCAATAAAATAAAAAAAGGAAAAACGAGAAAAAAAGGCAATAAAGAGGACAAGCATAATAACAACTTGAACATTCGCGTTGACAATAACAATAATGGTATTTTCACTTAATAGACCCCATAATACGCAGCAACATATACACTCTCTCTCTTTCTCTCGCTCTCTCTCGCTCTCTTTCTACTTTCACTGACCAACACAGTTACATTGACAAACAGATTTATTTTTTTTTATAAAATCCGCTGTCAAGCTCAACACTCCATTCCATTGGAATCGCCCATTAAAAATGCCCATGGGACACTTCAGCTTGTTGTTGTTGCTGCTGCTGCTGCTGCTGCTGCTGTTGCTGTTGCTGATGCTGCTACTTTAAGCAACTCCTAAGGCAAAGTATTTTACTTTAAAAGCAGCAAAGGACAAGCATCTTTTGAACTATAAATAAAATCAAATAAAATAATTTTGGGCATGAACTTTTGACTGCTGACACTTAACGCTGACTTTATGTCCAGCAGATTGGATATCTTTGTGGTAATTACTGGATCTGAGCTACAATCAAGTTATAGTCCTAGCACAGTCTTGACTGCTTTTGGTATGCAAATGAAGTACATGAGAATGTGGTCAATTGTCTGTTGCTGCTGTAGTTAGCTGTAAGTTGTTAGTTGGCAACATTTTGCATAGAATATATTTATGGACTGGTGGCAACTGCTGCAGAAGAGTAGATGCACAGGATACAAGCGAAATCCACTTCATGACTGAAAATTAGTTTTTAACCCACAAAAATAATCCCGAATGACATAAGATGACTCCATGCAACACTCTATGCTACACCAGCAGCTAAAAAAAAGAAGAAGAACCACAAAAAATATTGTACATTTTACAGATTCTCCCTTCATACTTCCAACTACTCTCAACTCTGTCCAATGTCTATATTCTCAACCATGTCCATGTCCCTCTATATATATCCTTCTTGCCACAGTCGCTTGGCGGAAATTGTAAAGCTGCCATTTCTCGGCCATGTTTTTGTTGCTGTTGCCGTTGCTGTTGCCGTTACCATCGACGTTGTTGCCCGGCTGGCTGGCTGTTTGAATGGATGTTTGGTTGGTTGGTTGGTTGGTTGGCTGGTTTGCCAACACCAAGTACAACCCTGTTGGCTTACGGGCAATGTGAAGCGCCAACAATTCGCGAGCTCGTAATGCGGTCGTTTTACAGAATTGTTGCTGTTGCTTTTACTGTTGTTGCTGCTGTTGTTATTGGCCTCGTTGAGTGTTATTATTGCTGTTGCTGTTGTTGCTGTTGCCGCTGTTGCTGCTGTTGCTGCTGTTGTTGTTGTTGTTGTTGTTGTTGTTGTTGTTAAGAAGCGCATTTGTTGTATTAACTTTTTCCAAGTGACGTGAATGGCATCGGCCACTGCTGTAACATAACGCCCCCCAGACACACCCCCACCAATCGTCCCTATGGTGTCCATGTTGCAATAATTTATTAAAGCCTGCACCAGAGTGCTCTCCATTCGAGCGGCCGCCCACGGCACACAATTGAAATTTAAGCAGCAACAACAGCAATAACTGGAACAGTAGCAACAGTGGAAGCAGCAGCAACAGCAGCAGCAGCAACTGTTAAGAGGAAGTTACAGAAAATGCGAAACATTGGCAATGGGTTGCAGCTCCAACGGTTCGATCGAAGCAAGTAAAATGGTAATCGAAAAATGTGCCGACCAAGACTATGGCACAACAGCAACAAAGAGAAGGAGTCCATAGAACCATTGGTTGGTAAGGAATTGCTGCCAGTGAATGTCTTGCCACATATTTTTTTCTTTCTTGCTTCATTTTTGTTGCAGTCAAAGTTTGGTTGCGGCCGCCATGAAAAAAGTTTTTGGCTGGAAAATAATTCATGAAACATGGCGGCAACATGCGAAGGAGTAACAAGGATTGAGAGCTGCAAAGTGAGAACTGAGTGCTGCGAGTATGTGTGTGTATGTGTGTGTGGTGAATGGAGTTAAGAAAAACGCGAAACGAGTAACGGAAAATGTGAAACGCGAATGCGAACGCCAACCTCGAAATTTTTGTACCCCAATCCAAATCCGAATCTGATTGTGACACAAACGAATTGTTCTGGCTGTCGTCGGTTGTCCCTGCTGCTGCTTCTGTTCCTCTTCCTACTGCTGCTGCTCCTCTTCCTACTCCTGCTGCTCCTGTTCCTACTCCTGCTGCTGGTTGTGCTGGTCGTTGGTCTTCAGGTCGCCTTTTTGGGGGTTCGCATATTTATGTGCCTATTTCATTTCTTTTTTTTTGTTTTCTATGTATACAGTTGGTACTACCAACACAGTCTCTCTCTTTTTCTCTCTCTCGCTGTCTCTATCCTACACTATATCTTCTTGGCATGCAAATTTATGGTGTGTCCCGAAACAATTGTTATTGTGTTTTTAACTTTTGCTTGATTTGTGTTTTTAAGTGATTCTGAATGGGTCGCATGGGGCCTCGGCGTGGGTAATCGTGCCGCGAATGACTATTTCTATGGTGTGTGGTGTGTGTTGTGTGTTGTGTGGCAAGGTCCAGCTGCCGTTGATAATTTCTAGCCTGTCATCGAGTCAGAACAAACAACACTAAACCAAACCAGACGCATATATATATAGTACTTACTAAGCGCCCAATAACCATAAAATACTTGGGTAGTATTCTATGAGTATTACCCAAAAAAAGAAAAAAAAAAGAAATGTGGGTGCAACCTTGCAACGTGCCTGGGGCTGTTTTGCACGTTGCCGCGTTGCAAGTTGCTGAAAATTTTTGGTATTCAACATTTTATTTATTTGTATTTCCGCAAACAATTCGAGTTCTCTCTGCTTGCCACAAAACTTTTAACTGACACAACTACTGTGGCAGTGCACAGTTGCAGTTGCAAGTTGCAGTTACCGTAACTATTGTTGTTATTCTTATGGCCGCAGTTACTGTTGGCAGTAGGCCACTTCCTGCAACAGGGTAACTTGCCGCTTGCTGCTTGCTGCTGCATGCAATTCGTGCATTTTTGAAGGCATTTCCCATTGCTTTCTTTTTCCCTATGCCTCCATAATGGCCCCCCACCCCCTCTCTCTTTCTCAACCAAACTCAAACCGGAGCAGTTTTTCCTGTTTGCCCTACGGCAGCAGCTACTTGCAATATGCAAACGGTCATTTCGTTAATGAGCGCCGGGCAGCAGCTGCTGTGCTGTTGCTGGTAGTTTAAGCCGGAGTCGAAGTTGGAGCTGAAGCAGATACAACTTTTACTGGGGCATCCGCCGGATGGGCAGCGGCGAGTGAAGAGCAGTAACGCTGCTCGCACATTCTCTAAAGATAGAGTGCAGTCGAGCGTGGTAAAGTGCGCCAACTGTGCCCCAAAACTGACTCTTCATGCTGCCACTGTCCAGTACAGTTCCGTCTCTATGAGTGTCAGTCTATCTGACTTGACTGAATGACTGAATGACTTGGTTTATTTTTACGTAATGAAATGAAATTGAAATGAATGTTTTATAAACCATCACCGAGTTAGAGCTCATAGTACCATCCCCTCCTCCTCGCCTCAACTACCACCTGCCACAACTAGCAGAATTTCATAAAATTATTATAATCTCAGTGCTGGTTGCTGGTTTCGCAGCAGTGACCGCATGTTGCCAGGATACTCTTGAACTATTGATAACTTGGAGGTGGAGGTGGATAGAGTGGAGCAGAGAGTGTACAGATTATAGCATTAAGTGCTGTTAATTTTTACAAATTATATTTACAAAAAGAAAAAAATAGTTCATTAAATAAAAATTAACATTTATACTATAAATAAATTATTTTCATCTGTTGGCAATATTGTGCCAAATTTTTGTTGTTGGCCATAAAATAGTTCGACTAACGTAAAAATCAATGCACAAACAATTTATAGATGTGTATGAATAATAAACACTCATTGTTTATAGTCATTGTTATTCACTGACATCACAGACTGAATACTATAGTTGAATACTGTGAGTATACTGTTGGGATTTTAATTAAATTTCGCTTAATGTTGCAGCCACAATTACTCTGGTTGCTGCTGCTGATGCTGTTGCTACTGTGGCCATGCAGCCATTAAATATTCTGCGGATTTTCGTCGCGGTTCTCGTAAGCCCAGAATTTATGAAATTCAATTAATATGGATACCACAGTTTCGGCCTGGCCGCTGCATAATATGAAAAAACAAAAAAAAATAAAAATAAAGCAAAAAATAGTTAATGCAACATCAGCGTTTACCAATTGTTCAGATCCTGTAGGGTTATCTTGCATGGATCCTTTGGTTTGACCATATCGAATATCTCATTGTTCATATCCTCAAAGCTAACTGGTTCCTCATTGAGTATCAGCAGCTGTTCCTGTATGCCCTTGAAGAAATATCGCAACGTCTGGGTGGTCAGGTAACCTGTGTGTTGCACGTCCAACATGCGGAATAAAAAGTGTAGTCCAGGGGAGGTCTATGGTGATATGATTAAGCATAGGAATCATATATATATATACACATATATGGACTCACACCTGTCGATTCTCTAGCGCCAAGACAAAGCTTAAGAAGGTTTTGTAATCCATTTCACCATCATAGGTTGGACACTCCTCCAGCACACGATCCACAAACAATGGAGTAAGTGTACCCGACCCGTAGGCAGCTAGTTCAGATTTACTCAAGAGTCCATTATGATCCAAATCTAAACTCAAATAGGTTCTATACACCTCCAGTACAGCTGGCATAGAGAACCAATTACGTGGCGGTGACTCCTCCGTTTCGTTCGGCATTTCCCTTAGCTCCAACAGCTCACTCAGCATGCCCGTTGATATAATATCACGTATACGTATACGTCCCGAGTGCATATAATCTAGAAAGAAGAAGAATCTCTTCACTGCCGTGCACACATAGAACTTCTGGAACGAGGGCTGCATGCAGTCCCGTATCTGTGCCAGCGTTGGTATTATATCAACTATATAGTTCTCCAGATCGAATTCACGCAAGTAGCCCTGGCCCACCTCATCATAAAATGCCAAGCCAATGCGACACTGTGTTAACCACACCTTTCGCATAGTGTAGTTGTATATTGAAACTATCTCCACGGTACCCAAATAGGGAGACTCGCAGAGCAACTGGGCAAAGAGTCGAGCTGTAAGATACTTGCGACACTTTGCCTCCACCACAGATTGCAGCCTACAGTAGTCATCATAGCTGATTAGCTGCTGCTTCTTGTTGGTCAATTCAGTGACATGCTGCTCCAGCTGTGTCCATAGCATTTGCAGCTCATTATTGTCCAGCAGCTCCTCAGATTTCTGCTGCAGAAATAACGAATGTGCCTCCTTACGCAGCAAATGTCTCAAACGATCTGCCGGCGGTGGTGGCACATAAAAAAATTTTGGTATATGTTGAAAGGATGGATGCTTGGATTGTATAGCTGTACGCAGTGGTGCAGTCTCATCAAACTGCTTCAATTCCTGTGGGTCAATCTCACGTGTAGATACCTTCAATTGGGCAAACTCCTCCACAAACTCTGGATCCAATTCCATAACAAGAAATATATGAATTGACTTAATTTCCTGATAGCCCTAACTTCACAGTTACAAAAATAAATATAAAATGACAGTTAAAGCTTTAACTACTATTATATACAGTTATCGATACATAAACATCGATACATACTTATCGATATATAATTAACATTATGTTTTCTTCTTTCAGGTTCAACCATTAAAGGCGTCGTTGCAATACTGAATTGCATACTGGCGCGTCAATTATGCTTTGAGGATCCATCCTGCTCGGCCATACTCGAGATTATACCACGTGTCTGTGGACCAATACCAGGTGAGCATTTGGGCCCAATAAATCAATGTAGTTGTGTTGGTTTTTAGCCAGGTTTTTAAACAATTATTTGTATTGCGCTACAGTGAAAATATTCGTACGTGTACGTTAATAAAGTTTTGCTTGTGGTTAGTGGAGTTTGGTGGGGTCAGTGGGGTCAGGTAACGTCAGGTGGGGAGGTGCGCTTTGGGAGCGTTACGGCATTTGCTTAGCGCTTTCAACTTTGATTATGCTACACGGTTTGGGGGTCATTTGAGGATTAATTTTGTTTTGGGCTGGTTTCTCTCGCGGCTGTTATGTGCCTGTAGTCCCGCGACTCGTGCCTGTGCCTCCATCTCTGCCTCTACCACTGCTTGTGCCGCTGCTCTGCTGTTCCGACAACTGTGTAATTATTTTA
This sequence comes from Zygothrica quintamaculata, assembly GCA_037044455.1. Classification (NCBI taxonomy): domain Eukaryota; kingdom Metazoa; phylum Arthropoda; class Insecta; order Diptera; family Drosophilidae; genus Zygothrica; species Zygothrica quintamaculata. Next base: position 100,068 of record JBAMBS010000435.1, on the reverse strand, counting down.
GCATTTTTTGTTGCTTTTTTTGGTGTTTTTTGTGTGTGTGTGTGTGTGCGCCCGCGTGCAATAAAACAGTAAATAACGGTCATATGCTTAAAGCGCAACATACAACAGCCACGAAATGCCATTTGAATATTCAAATGCCCCTGAGAACTGACCAGGCCACCCAACAACCTGACAACCCAACCACCCAGCCAGCCAGTCGTCCATTCATTGCCCCGCCAACCATTTGTATCACCACAATGCTATTGTGGTTGCTCTTCAGCGGCAGCATGTGCGTGCCACTTGTACCACTATATATATATATATAAGATTGTATATAGTATAGTGTATACTATATACCATATAAGTAACTAAAGCAGTAGGTGCAAAAAACACAGGCAGGCGGATCATCATCATCTCCTTCCCCTCTTCCACCCATCGTCATTGTCGTCGCGCACAAAGGCAAAACGAACAAACGAACGAACGAACGTATAAGCCAAAGAAAAAGTTAATTTATAAATTATTCAGTAATTTGTTTTAGACTTTGCTTTCGACGCTGCCACCTACAATACGTACACACAAGCACACACGCACACATGTATAGAGGTACAAATTTCTTATGTATGCCTCGCTTTGATGCAACCCTCCAACGAGTATAAGGCAAATGTTGAGCCATTCAAATGTGTATTTAAGTTCACTCTGCCGCGCACTATTCCAGCGCGAAGAAACATGAAGTTGGTAGCTCTTCAAAGGCCATATAACTATTGAGGTTAGGTGGTGGGTGAAGGGTGGAGGGGTATTGGGGTTCTAGAGGGTATGTATGGGTGCCTTCATATCCTTAGTCCAATGTACAGGACTTTACTTTTTCTTAAATTTAATTATTAATGTTCAAGTCCGCCAATGTCTGGTGCAGGTTTGTGTTCTCTTCTGGTCTAGCTTTTCTTTAAGTGGCTTTAGTCTGTGTGAATGCGTGTTTGTGAGTGTGTGTTTGTGTGTGTGAGGGTGTGTGAGAAATTGTGTGTGCTGCCACATGTGAATAAAATCGCATTAGAAGTAAGGCATTAACCGTTTTAACTCAACTTTCTTTAAACTTTGTAGCCATTTCAAATTATTTCGTTTTTTTAACTTTACACTTTGATTTAGAAGCTTAAGATCCAACATATATATATCTGTATATATATTTATATATATGTATATATGTAACTTGTTGTATAGGCTGTAGCTTAGTTTTGTGGCTTTGACCATTCAACACTAAGTATCAAATGATCATAGCCATGGCCATTAAGTATCTCAATGGCATCAGCTGCATCCTTGCGAAATTTGAAATGCACATATGCAAATCCTTTGCAGAGTCCAGAATTCTTCTCTCTGGCCAAATACATTTTGGTATAAGGTCCAATTTTCTTAATAAGCTCCTCCAGATCCTCCTCGGTCATGGACTCGGACAAATTGGATATGCGCACAGCAGATGAATCATCGCGATCACGTCCCTTGCCACCTTCCTTAAGAAATGGTGGCACATATTTGCCAGGCTTACTACTATCGCCCACAGCAGCTGTAGCTGCAGCAATTGCCTTGCTCTCAATGTCCATTGAAGTGCCCTTATATGGACATTTAACGGACCAATGTTCACCATTGCAAATGCGACACTTGGCCATTGGCTTGCCCGCATCCATAAACGTATCCTGTGTGGGCTCAAAATCCTTGGAACCTATGAAATTCATTAGTATTTCATCTGCTGCCTTGGTGGTATATGAATTGGGACCCGGTGCATCCAGTCGCGAATCACCAAACTTGGCCCAATTACGTCGCCGTGCCACTGCCCTGGATACTATTTGCTTCTCTATTTTAAAGCTACGCATCACCTTGATTTTCTTACCATCCTCATTGAACTTGTACTCCGTCACATGCTTCACATTACCTTCCATATATTCCTTTGATGGTGGCAGTCCATCCACATAGTCTGCTTCCACCTCATCGGCCCATGATGTTATTGCTGGTTTCATTTCTTACAAACTTATTTTTATTTTAATATTTTTATTAATATATTTTCCTCTAAGTTCATTCACTTCCAATATATCAGAATGAACTGATTTACATATTGTTATCAATGCCTACTATAGATTTATATTAACATTTAGATACTACTTCTATATAATTATACTTCTATATATTATATCAGTTCAATGAGCTTATATTGCTTTAATAGAAGAAACTTTTCTATGCTTTACTCTGGCATGATAACTGTTATATTATATATATAGTAAACAGCTGTTGTGCTGTGTCTAGCTTATGCAACTGATAAGAATAATAAATATATATATATATATATATATATACATATATGACCCCAAAGCTAGCACTTAATCAGCAGCGCCTTCAGTTGCCACAGCATCGCGACGCTGAACAGTCACGAGTTGCTGCTCTTTACAGACAGAATTTAAATGTTGCATGTGAAGTGCCCCAAAGGCGGCAAATGCCTGGAGCTAAATCAGTTTTGGCTGCGAGATCATTGTCGCTGTGGGGATTGCATCAACTTGGAGACCAATCAGCGGCGCTATGATCTGCTGGAGTTGCCAGCTGAGGTGCAAGCGCTGCAGCACAATTGGACGGCTGATGGACAGCTAAAGGTAGAATGTAAGTGCAGCATTGGATCAAATATATATATATATATATATATATAGTGCATATTATATTATATACATATTATACATAAAGGGAGCGATGAACACAGCTCAAACTATGACGTGGACTTTCTATACAACTCACAGCTGGAGCAGTTGATTAGCCGTCGCTCAAAGTCTACACACCTCACGCCGTGGAATCGCAGCATTGTGCTGCAGAATGAGAGACATTTGCGCTTCTCTTTGCCAAGTTTGGTGGCCAGCGAGGAGCAGGTGAAGCTGCTGGTTTCAGCCTTGGTGCGTTATGGCATTATCTTTATAGATGATGTGCTGCCCACACCCACAATGACTGAATTGGCCTTGCGTCGCATCTTTCCTTTAATGAAAACCTTCTTTGGGGAGATGTGGACTTTCAGCGATAAACGCGATCATGCGGATACGGCTTATACACAACTCTATCTGGGCTCACACACGGACAACACTTATTTCTGTGATGCAGCTGGTCTGCAGGCGCTGCACTGCATCGAGCATTCGTCCGATGGCACTGGCGGTGAGAACTTCTTTGTCGATGGCCTGCATGTGATACACGAACTCCGACGACGTCATCCAGCTGCCTACGAGCTGCTGTGTCGTGTGCAGGTGCCTGCAGAGTACATTGAAGATGGTGAACATCATTGCCACACAGCACCCATTATACGCTTGGATCCGCTTACTGGTGAACTACTACAGTTGCGTCTCAATATCTATGATCGTGCCACATTCAATACATTGCCACAAACTGAAATGGCCGAGTTCTATGCCAGCCTGCGACAGCTGCTGCAGATTGTGCGCGAAGAGGAGCAACAGTGGCAGCTCAAGCTGCAACCCGGCAGCATTGTACTCTTCGACAACTGGCGTGTACTGCATGGTCGCCACGCCTACACAGGGCGCCGCACCATGAGTGGCGCATATGTGCAACGGACAGACTATCAAAGCAAGGCACGCACACTGGGCATCATCGAGTAGCTGCACTACTGTTGCTGTTGCTGCCGATGCTACTGCTGTTGCCTTCCAATTGGCAATTGCCACAATTTGATAATAAAAAATTACGATTACAAGCGCTGGACAATGTCTAATTCTTATCAGAAACAAAAAGCAAACAAATATCGTTTGGCATTTGTTTTTATTGCCAACGTCTCAAACGAGTGCTTATTGCGTAGGTATGTGTATGTGTATGCGTGTGTGTGTGTGTGTGTGTATAGAGATAATACAAATTGTATTTGGCGTTAACAAAAAATAAAACAAAACATAAAACGCACTTTGAACTTTTCCATTTAAAAACTGAAATTACTTTTATTTTTTCTCTCTCTTCTCTTTGCTGTTGCTGCCCCAAGCTGCTGTAGGCAAACAGCTAAGTTTGTAGGTGTGGCACTTAAATGCTCATTGTTATTGTCCTTAAAATGTCCTCAAAATATGTACATACATTGCACACGTGAAACAAAAAGGAAAATTTTAAAAAAGAGCAACGCGAATACCTCTTGAAGGCGGCTTGAATATTTATGATAATTGCATTTTATGCAGTGTCCTTTGCTCCTTTATTTTGTTTTTGCTGCTTTTTTATGCAAGGACATGACCGCGTCGAATCCTTTAAAAGCAGTCTGTGCTATGTACTGTGCTGCAATAAATATTTTGACAGGCGACCGTTGCGTTGTTGCGCTTTTTTTTTGGTGCGGGTTCAAAGTTGCAGCTGCTGGAGTTGTGCTGCAGCATTGCATACTTTTTGGCATGCCACCACAGGACCCGATCATATGTGTGTGTGTGTGAGTGTGGGTGTGTGAGTTGTGCTGGTATTTTAATGTTCACTTTGTACGTTTGCCGATGGTTCAATGAAACGAGTAAACAACCACACACACACAAACACACACACACACTCAGCATATATTATCTGACAAAAGGATGCATCCTTACAGGCTGCTTGGTCACTGTCTGTGACCACGTGACAAGCTGTAAAGTATTTTATACTCTTATAAACAAAGAACAGAAACGTTTACTTTATTTAATTAATTGCATGCTGAAAACAATATCGATTATATATATAAAGTTATATATAGATATATATATCGAGTTACAAATCATATTCAATGTTATTACACATAATTCGATCACCTTTCATTTTGTTGGCAAACTAAATAAATGCCATATAAATTCCAGTTAGTGGATGAGTTTATGGCAATAACGGCAAGCCATAAAATGCCAAAAGAGAAAAAGTGGTACTGGGTAAAGAGACGGAAGAGGTGGAAGAGCTGGGTGAAGTGGAAGTGGAATGAAAGCGAATAACAAACTAAAATCAAATAAAATAGAGCCAAAAGGTCGTCTGGTATTGGTCACACACAACAACATATAAAAATACATACAACCACACACACACACACACATACACACATACAAACAGTCAATTGGAAAAACACGTCGTATACACGTTTGGCCATATTGGAAGCAACAAAGAAATCATTGAACCAATTCAGCGACCAACTCAACAACCGGAAACGCGTTTCGAATAAAAACGAATTGAGGACTTAACGTTAACAGTAAAAAGCAGCAAACGGCAAAAGGCAAAAGGCGAAAAGGGCAAAAACAATGACGACCAGGCCAAAACAGTCAAAGCAAATGGCGTCACTTGATGTTGGCGACGAAGCATAAAAACCACTTGCCCTTTTCCCGTTTTATAGCCGCACAGCATGCAATCTCCCATCTTCCATCTCCCATCTCCCATCTCCCATAGCCAATATCCAAAATCAAAGGCAGCCACAATAACAACATTTATAACAACAACAACAACAATAACAAGAAAACAAGACTAACTAACCAATGCAGTCAGTATAAGCCAGTTCCACGTTGCACAGCTACCTATAGCTTCAGGTTGCTTAAGTGCCAATGGCTTCTAATTGAGGCCACAGCCTGCGGATGTTGCCCCAAAAAGCTGCCAACAACAAATGGCGACCGAGTGTCGGCCATGTCATAAATATGATGAATGCCTGCGAAAAATGTCACTTGTTGCGTACTACGTATGTTGCGCCCACAAGCATTGACCCAAGCATTGGTAGGGGACGGGGGAGGTGTGGATAGCAACTTTATGTTCGAGTACCAAATAATCATGTCCGGACGTCGCGTCGAGGTCGAGCATTTGAGGTCGTGGGGGCGACAGTGTAAGGGCAAACACACACACACACACACATTCACAAAGGGTGACCAAACTACGGGTCGTATGAGTGACATGAGCAATGGGGCGTCCAGCTCATATGCTGACCATTGACCATTGTCCGGATGGCAGTTTTTGCTTGCTTTGCTTTTTGGCGATTTTACGGCTTATGACGAGCCATAGTCAACTCAATGTGTGTGTTTTTATGTATGTGTTCATGTGTGTATGTCAGTGTGTTTGTGTAAGTGTGCATGAAGTGTTTCCATAGTCGAGTTTATTAGTAGGGCTTATGTTTTATAGCCAAAAGGACAATGGATGACCAACAGATGTTTGTTTGCCTTTTGTTTGTTTCATTCCCCAACTTCAATCCCAATCCCTGTACCCCCTACCCCACATTTCCCCTCTCCAAAGCCCATTCATTTCCACTCATTGGCAGTAGCTTGTGAATGCGTGAGTGAATGGTTGTGTGTGTGTTTATGTGTGTGTATGAGTGTATGAGTGGCACTAGTAGTTGTCATATGCTCGAATAAGCTGTCATATATGAAACATAATTTATTATGTTATAAAATATTATCGGATCTCTGCTTCTTCTACCGGAGAGAGCAGGACAACGGGACAACAGGACAACAGCCTTGCCTGTTCGCTTCATTGGCCGCTTAAATCGACCATTTTGTTGGGGACTCAATTATTCATATTGTTGCTGATGTTTTTCTTGTTGTTGCTGTCGATGTTGTTGTTGTTGGTGTTGGTGTTTTTGTTGCGAATATTATGACATGTGTTTGGTTTGTAGTTGTCCGTTTTGCGTCTCTTGTTTGTTCGCTCGCATTGCCTCGCCTGCTGCCATTTATAACAACTGTCAACTGAATACAACTTGGTAATCGATGCGAGCAGCTCTACCAAATTGGACAACATTGCAGACACGTCCGGAAATGTCAAAGTTTAAGCGTTGCTGCCATTTATAGATCATTAAGCATAGCTATCTCTTAGTTAAACTCATACTTATGCTATACTATTATTACATACATATATATATATATATATCTATTTTATTATTATCCTTTGCAGTGTCCTGCAGCACAGTGACGGTAACAAAATGCCAAGCAGCTCTACGTACTCTGCAGGCATTTCAATTCTTTCGTCCCACCTGCCTGTGCAAGGAGCCTGGCATGGATCCTGATTGCAATCATTTTCGGGATTTTCTCTTCGATCATCCATGTGGATTTGTCTTAAAGAAAGGTAAGTGAAAACATACATGACACGTGCCACCCACACACACACACACACAAGAATTTATATTATTATATTTTCTATCAAAACAGCAGAAAAGGATCCCTATCCAATTGATGCCTTGCCCACTTGCAATCATGCACTATCCGTCTGCCAGCAGGAACGCAAATGCCTAAAGCTCTTCGAGGACTTTAAAACGCACTGCAAAGTGCGTGACAATAAATGCAAAATGGAAAACAGGTAACTAAATCTAATTATTTATAAAGAATGTATATAGAAAATATAGATAATATAAAGGATCAGAATGCGAAAAATATTGAATATATCCCTTTTGATTGGGTTGCTTATGAAAGCTAAGATTTATCATAGTTTAATAGATTTAGCCTTTACTTTAAAGCGCTTAATTTAGTAGATTTTATTAATATAGAAAAGCTATTGAATAAAGTACAAATAGTTTAATATAAAGTCAAACTTTCACTTGACTACTTGCTTATCCTGATCGAAAAGTAACTAATCCTCAACCCGATTACAGCTCTGCCTCTGTCCCTCAGCTGCCTTCTTTATGCTGCTGTTAACTTTAAAGCGGCAGCAAATACTTTGGATCTACTTTTAGAGAGTTGATCTCTGCATCCTTAAACTAAATGCACTCTCAGAGAGCTGCTGTTTAGATTCCTTAAGTAAAAGTTGCTCTGTGATCATTGCATTCTATTTCCCTGCTGTCTTACAGTTATCAGTAGCTCAACCTTTTTACTGATTGTCAATAACAATTTAAATAATTATTCAAAATATTAAGTGGAATGAACTGAGAAAGAAAAAATAAATAATAAACAGTTCGGAAGGAAACAGAAAGTAGGAATAATGAGTGAAATGTAAACAAGTTTTTTAAGCTGTGAATATATTTTGCTTAATTATCTACTGACTGTATAACAATCCACGCAGCTGCAACATGGGGCATAGAATCAATTCTAATCATTGATAATTGAAAATTTGCATAATGTACAAACGGGTCCACTGCCACCTGGTAGCAGCTAACATTTTTTTGTGTACCGCAAACCAAGCCAAATAGACAGAGAGAGAGAGAGAGAGAGAGAGAGAGAGAGAGAGAGAGACAGAGAGAATAGACGCTAATTAAAACAACGCCACAAAAAGAACAAATTTTCAGCAAAAAAAGAAAAAAACAACAGAAAATAAATATATAAAAAGAAAATTCTACAAAATTTTCAATTAAACTGTTTGGTTTAATGAGAAAATTGGATTGGTTGCTACTGTTGCTGCTGTTGGTGGTGCTATTGATGCTATTGGTGGTGGTAGCAATACCATTATACTTGAATATCCTTGAGTATTTCTTGTCGCTTACAAAACTTGCATCCGGCAATAGCTACATTTAATTTCGATATTCGATTTTATTGGCAAAACACGAAACATATACACAAACACACGGACACACACACACACATAGAGACTGGCACACACACACATACACAAACACACAAACAGTGCTTGAAAAAACATATACAAGTTTGGCGGCAAAAGTTGAAATAACGACAGCGAAATGAAATTTCCTGCTGGTTGCCTGCTACTTGCTACTTCCTGTTGCCTTCAGTTATCCTTACTGACGCCACATCCTTGTGGGGCTGACTCAATACCCTCGAATACAAACGTTCTGAATGTTTTAATAACTCGAAATGACTTTTTGCGGCGGCTTTCAGTGCCTTCTTTGGCCTCGGCTTAAAGTTTCACTGCCACCGACTAAAACTTTCAACACGCATACACAATATCCTTTACTCATATATATATATATATATATATATATATATACAACAGCTGCTGCCAATAGCCAACCACTGAACCACTCTGTACCACCCAACCACCCAAACACCCTTCCACCCATACACATATACGTTAAAATATTAATTACACTGCCGTATGTATGCATTTTTGATGCAATTGCCAATTTTAAAGTTTGCCTGCTTTGAGCGGAAGTCGATTCCTGGTTGGGGCTCACTTTGGGTCTGCTGAGAGTAGTTTTAAATAGTTATTTTCTCTCCTCCCTCTCTCTCTCCCTCTCTCTCTCTCTCTCTTTCACTCTTTATATGTTTTACCTCACATATTTGTTTTTTCGGTTAGGTCTCAGTTTGAGCTTTTGGGTATGGGCTTTGAATTCAATTAGCTAAGCTGCGGTTGGTGGAGAGGAAGGTTTAACTGTTGCGGTTGCTTCACTAAATGCATGAAAATCCTTTTCATTTTCTAGGGATGCCTGTCACGATTCCTGGACTAATCTACGTTTATCGCCGATGTTTGGCTGCATTTGTCCCAATAATCATATGAAAAAGCGCTGTGATCGTATATTTAATATTGTTAATCACAATCCGTGTGTGGGTAAGTACTAACACAATGACACTAAATAATCAAACAACAACAACATCAACAATTACATCAACAACTTCAATCAACAACAAGAACAACACTAAAGAAAATATATCAAAAAAACAAACTCAAAATCTGCTGAAAGTTGATAAACAAAATAAAAAAAAAAAATTAAATATATTTTTTATATTTATAAAAAATTTATTATTTATTATTTCTTACTTATAACTATGGTATAAACATTAAAAGAAAATAACTGTTCTCTTAACTATTCTAACTGATTTTTTAGTTTATTGTAAAACCTTTTTTTCAGTTCAGTTTTGCTTTTCATTTCGAATTACTATTTCAATCCCTTATTATTTTTATTGTACTTTGTGAACCGCTCAAAACTGAAACTAGCCTAATAATTTAAGTAAAAAAAAAATAAGTAAAAACCAAAAAACCAAAAACCAAAAAAAAAACAGAAACTAATATCGCACGCTTTGCATCGAAACAAAAAAAAAATTAAAAGAAAAATTAAAAACTTAGTCAAAAAAAAATGAAACCCACGTGATATGCGATCAGTATATTATTACCTACTACTCTGCCTACTACCTGTATGCCTATGTATAAAGTATATGAATATACTATATATCTATATATAATTAGCAATGCTCAGTAATATATCGTAAATATCACGTATACGTACAAATATATATATAAATGTAAATCCAAGCTGCCGTGTTAACTATCACTCGCTCTCTCTCTGTCTCTCTATCTTGCTCTATCTATCTCTCTATCTCTGTCTCTCTCTCTCTCTCTCTCTGTCTCTCACACACACTATCCAAACAATTTTATTAGATATATAGCATATATATATATATAGTATATATATTCCAATATCCAAATAGCAGTAAGCATTACCTATAAAAATTCCCTCACCAAACTGCCAGCCCGATTGAACTTTGATGTTATGTCACACGCCAAAATGAAACTGTTACTGTGCTTTATATATACATATATATATATATATACATACATTCATACATACATACCAACTATATAAATATATAGATTTATATATACTGGATATTGATATTGATACTTGTATTGATATTGATTGATTGCACCACCTCTAGAGCTACTCAACTAATCTGCTACTAATGCAACTAATGCTAATCTGCTAACTGCTAACTGTACATCTAATTTAGTTTTTAAACGTTAAAGTTGCTGTACTAACACATACACACACACACACACGCCACTCATTCACCTACAGCCACACACACACACACAAATAACATGCCCACTCTTTATCTCTATTAAAAAGGACTTCATTCATAGGTCCTTTGACATTTTACGCTACTCCTACGCAAAACTCTGCCTCAGTCTATGCTTTTCACGCTCTTTAGACTCAAAAGTGTTTATCATTTTACATTTTAAACATCATCAAATTAAATCCATACACACACACACACATAGCTCTACTTATTTTCAGCTAATTCCCAGAAACACAAACTAAGTCCTTACACACACACAGTATCACTAGCATATCTCTCTGTGTACCCTTTAGCACACTAGGATTAAATGCACCCAGGACACTAATAGCACTAATTAAATCCGCGTACTACACACACACACACACACACACACACACAGAGATTATTTATATATATATTTTCACCTGATGAAATGTATTTGCACATTATTTTGGCACTAAACTATCTTTTTTTGCACTACCCACACACACACACACACTTGCAACTGCACTGTGCACCATGCACCATGCACCTTTCACACTTTGACTCTTTGCAGATAGGATAATGTTTTTTCCAAACGGTTTGCCAAAGCTCAAACAAAAGCCGAAAACTATATTGAAATCAACGCGCAAACAGAAAAATGGCCAAAGACATGGACATGGCTATAATGGTACAGAGCAATTGTCCAATAACATTGAGTATCAGTACCATGATGAGCCAAATAATGAACGTAGCGCAGCTGAGGCACATAATGGAGGAGCTGAGCTCGATGGCGAGGGCAATGCAGCTGAGGATGATGAGACGGATGATGATGACTATGATGATCGTATACGAGCTGAAATATATTCAAACTATCCACATTATTTACATCCACCCTCATGGGGCATTAACAATCCGTTAGTGCTTGCCTCGCACAGTCCACACACTTCTGAGGATGATGATGTAGTTGTCGAGGTGCCCAGCAGCACGCATCATGGCCACAAGAAGCAGTTAGCAGCAGCGCCACAGCCACAGCAGCCGCATGTGGATGACTTAGAGCATGGCGCCGTGGACGATGTTGTGGTGATGGTTGATGCTGGTGCTGGTCCACACCAGCACACACATACACGCACACACAACTATTATGCGCATGGCGCGGCACCACCGTCTAGCACCGTTGGATCAGCAACCACACCCACCGCCACCGGTTTCACTAAGTATGCTGCGTGTATTAAAGTATGCGCTAGAAGTCTCGGCCAGGTCGAGTCCAAGTTGGCATCTTTAAGCTGGCCAACTTTATACAAAGTTTCACATATGATTGCATGACCAAACTATCCAATATACCTCCCACTATCCTTGCCGCTTGTGGCACTAAGGTCTTTCATTAACTCAGCTAAAAACTCTTTTAACCACAGCTATTGCTGTTGCAGCAGTAGCTGCTGCTGCTGCAGCAACTTCATGCAGAAAAGCTTTTAAAATAATTGACTCACTTGGGTATACCACAATTTCCGGTTAACAGGCAACTAATGAATAAGCTGCAACTACAACTATAACAACAACTAGAGCTGCAAGCAACTGTTAGCCATTCACAATCAGGAAAACAAACAAATATACATATAGAAATTCACTTGGGTTATGCTCTACTCCCCCCTTCTCCTATTGCTCCTACAGCTACTGCTGAGCAGTTGGCAGTTGCCTGCTCCCTGAGCACTTGTACAGCATTTAAATAGTTAATCTGTGCCTAATGCATTCTATCTTAATAAATATTCAAATGAGTCGTATAATGCACTCAGTTCTCAGTTCTTAACTGGGCCAAAAACATTTGTCTGTTATCTGTTCTACTGCACCAAGCTAGCAGCCCCAGCAGCAGCAGCAGCAGCAGCATCCCGTGTGGCCGGTAAAATTAATTTATAATGCCCATAGCATTGTTCTTGTCATTTAGCAGCGGAAGCAGTGAAAAGTCAGAATGTCAGTCGACGCCGGACGAGTTCTAACTGACTTTTGACGGTTCATCAACTGCAGCTGTAACTGCTATAACTGCTGCAACTTCAAAATGCTGCTGCACGGTGGCAGCTTTGTTTTAGCCATTCGCTTGCTTTCATTTGCCTCTGGCATTAATGCTGTTAATGCTTTAAGCCGATTTGTGCCAGCTTTATGTCATTTTCTGTTTGAATAAACAGCAGTTATGACATTTGCCAAATGACCTTATAAACATCAACAAGCAACAACAACAACTGCAGCAACATCAATTAAAATTTCTACTCTGCACTATGCACTTGACTTTAAAGATGATTTAATGCTAAATATATATATATTATACAACTGATTCCACTTTCCTACAAATATATATACACATTATGCACAATCTTTTTATGCCACTTCACTTTATATACACGTAATTGATTGATTTTACTACGCATAAACTCTCACCACTTGCCTCATGCAACTTGCAACCTTCACTATAGCACTGGCACCAATATGCACCATGCACCACATCTCGGCGATTTAGTTGCCGGTAGCGATATAACCCACCGCACCACCTCTGGCAACAATAACAACAACATGGATGATAGAGGTAAGTAACTAACTGCATTTAGTTGCACTAAAATCAACTTTACTTTAAGCAATTAAATTTTAAATCATATGTCTACATTTTAATTGTCCGATTTCTATATATAAATATCTAATGAATTTTCCATAGTTTTACCAAATAAAATTTGAAATATATTTTATTTGCCAATAATTCCCCAATGCTCTTAGCAACTTGATTGAGATATTTATGTTAAATTTAAGTTAAGTTTTAATGCAGCAACAAGCAATTTATTTCATTGTATTAAACAGTCTTTAATATGAGGATAGTCTATATTAAAATAGAAAATCTTTACCATTTTCATTTAATATAAAATATGGTTTGGTATAGCTCTGTTAATGAACTCTTATTGAGATATTTATATTAGCTTTAAGTTAACTTTCAATGCACTTTAATGCAGCAGGAATAGATTTTTGATTTCATTATATTAAACAGTATTTAATTAGAGAAAATCTATATTTAAATGCGAAAATATTTACGTTTTTATTTTATGTAAATTATCCTACAGAGTAGCTTTTTTAATGAACTGTAATTGAGACACTATTGTTTACTTAAAGTTTAGTTTTAATGCACTTTAATGCAGCAGTAATAGGCATTTGATATCATTGTATTAAACAGCATTTATTACGAGAAATGTCTATATTAAAAAGAGAAAATTTTGAATATTTTTATCAGGTGTAGAATTAGCCCACTAAGCAGCTGTCTTAATGAACTGTTAAGCTACACTTTCTGATAGCTCTTTAAGTTGGCGTTGCCACCTGATGCAATGTTCCACTCTGTATAACCTTAAGTATTTCAATGAGTAAATTTGATTCCACTTATTAAATGAAATTAATAATTAAATAATAATAATAATAATAATAATAACAATAATAATAATAATAATAATAATAATAATAATAACAATTATAATAATAATACTAATTATTTCTAATATATAATTTATATTAAAAATTGTTTTTAAAATTAAATAATAATAATAATAGTTATTTATAATTTAAATATAAAATAAAAAAAATAAATTTTTATAATTTATTTAAAAATTCTTTTTATTGCTTTATAAATTGTTTATAATTATTTTTTAATATCTAAAGTATCAAGTAAATGTCTTAATTTATAAAAAGTCTTTATACAAGTGACTTGCTCTAACGGGTCAAATAATATATATATAAAAGGAGAACTTGGGACTTACGGTACTTTTCAATTGTGGTATGGAGCAAAGGTCTTAGCATTAAGTAGTAGCAGCACATTAGATAATTTAAGCACATATGGCAGCACTGCACACCACAAGCAATGTGCACCACATTGCACTCACTTACAGCTCTTAGCTATCTTTGTCTCTGGCACTCTGTAGCACTGTAGCACGCTATGGCACACTTGCCCCGTTGTTGGTGGCAACAACTATGAGTATGTGAGACAAATAAGCGGCTGGCAAACACAAGCAAAGCGGCAAAATGGTGGGCAGTAACGGTATCCAGCAACCAACATCCTGCATCCTGTGGAATCGCTGTTGCTGCTGTTGCTGTTGCTGTTGCTGTCGCTGTTGCTTTGTTTGTTTAACGCTTGCTGTCGCTGTACTTGGCATTAGCCATAGCTTTGGCTATTGAAGTAAAGCTATAGTCTGTATATCTGCCACTGCAATCACTTGCAGTTAAAGTAATACACATACAAACACACACACATATACACCCGCATGTAGACTCACACATATGCAGTCGTCTATATGGAATGCACAGAAGTGCCATAAATAAGCATTTTGTTTGTTTGTATTGTATGGTATACCCCAGCGTTGTATAGACACCACCTTCTCATCACACCCCCCACCGCTGTCTGCACCACTCTTAAACAGCCGTTGACCCACCAAAAATACAAAACTAAGTAAAATATCGATATGAACTGTACTCAACTGTGGCTTCTGGGCTTCCTTTCTATTGGCATCTATTATATGTATTATATATTCACTTGCAGCTTATTTATAACACTCAGTAACTCATACACATGCACAGACACACACACACATTTATGCGCCTTTATCTTTAGCTGTTTGTGTGTGTGTGTATGTGAACGCATACTGCAACCGATTGATCGCCCCTCGCACACTCAATTGGCATTTTTGATTGTTACGCATTTTGTGTATTTATTGCTGAAAATTTCACTTGCCATAGTCATTGCTCGTCCATCATCATCATTATTATCATTATAAGCATCATTATCATCATCATCATTATCAACATTGTCGATGCTGCTGATCCTTTTGTTATTGCATGCACTGCGGCATTCTTTGGCCCAACTGCTGGCAGAAGCTATAAATTTTAACCTGCTCGCATTGTGTGCTCTGCTCTGACTTCATTTGCTAGTGCAGCTAAGGGACACAAACACACACTCACACACACACATACACATGTACATAACTATTGTGAATGCTCACAAATATTGACAAATATTTATGCATATCACAGGCAAACGTGAAGAAGGCACAAAAATTTATATGCACTCGAGTTTATACACATGAGAGCAACAACTGCAATAACAGCAACTGCAACAAATTGTAATCACAATGTTGCAAGGCGGTAAGCTGTAACAAAAACTATAACAAACTATGATTATATACAATAACAATAACAATCACAATAACAATAACAGAAAGTTGCTAGTTGTAATTAATGAGAGCAAAAAAAAAAAAAGATAATATTGAATGAAACAAGCAACACAAAGGGAAAGCATTTAAATGTATCTCATTTTAAATTTAATTATTCTGCCTGATGATTAGAATTTTCCGCATTAAATAAATAATGAAAAAAAGTAGAAATAAAAGAAAAATTTATATAGGGAAAATCACATTGTGCTAAGCGTACAATTTGAAAATTTAATTAAGCACAAATGAAAACAATTATAGCGATTTGTTAGCGAACGCGTTTAATTTACAGACACTGCCACATAAAAGTATATGGACAGCTAGTTGGTAGAATGAAAGTTTGCGTGTAATATATACATATATATATATTACAACACACACACACACATGTTGTAATGCTCTATGTGTGTGTGTGTGTGTGCATGTCTGTTGCATATGTGATTCAAATTGGAGCATGGCAACCGCTGATTTCCCGGCAATTCAGCTGCATTTCCACCACACACACAAACATTAAAAATTATAGCACAATCCAAAATTTATTATAGTTGTTTATGCATGTGTGTACGTGTGTGTGTGTGTGTGTAGAGTAAAATTCATTTTGATATGTTTTGCCAACAATTCACAACATGCTCGTAAATCGCCTTTAATGCTGCAACAGTCTACGATTTGTACAATGTTTGAGTTAAATGCATATCATGTAATTTAATTAAATAAATAAACAAATATATATATATATATACATATATTTATATATATTTATTTTATTGTGCAATTGACTGTAACTGTAGAATGGGGCAACAATTGATTGAATGTTGTGCTGTGCTTGTGTTGTTTTGTGGCATGAGACAGATCCACTCAACGACAACTGCTTACATGGGCGATAACAGTTAACAAACTGCGCTAATCTCATTTCCAGCTGATTCCTACCCTACACACAGCTTACAGACTCTCACACACACACACACACACACACACACAAAGAGTGTTATCCTTGCTACTGATACGTAGCACCCTCATTCTAAGAACAGCTCTCCCCAAGCAGTTTGTTTCGCAAATATTTGCCCGACAAAATAAGCGAGAAACATAAATACGTACGGAGTATGTACGTATCGCAGGATGGCAAACGCAAAAGGCAAAGGCAAAAGGAAAAGTCTTCTACTGGCAAATCCCTACCATTTAACTCTGCCATTGACCGCCTGCCTTACCCCTCAATAGCTTATACGCAGCGTAACTTGTAGGGTCTCTATATATCCTTTTAGCAGTGCGAAATGAAGCGCACTTTGGCGTGCTCCTCTGCTCGGAGAGATAAGCAAATGCTGCTGTGGTTGCAAAACGTCTCCATTGAATCGTTTACCATTTGCTCGCTCTAACAGCGCATGACATTTGAAAGATACACACAAAGTAACACACATACACACACACACAAATCCGTGTGTCTGGCCCCTGCCAATAACCAACATTGATAGCCCCAAACAGCAGACCTGCAATGACAATCGAAGCGTAGCAAGCCGCACAATAAGCAATTGGCAAGGCAAAGCAAAGCTATTAGAGGGAGCTTTTAATGTGCTTTTTATGCTTAAGATTAAACTGCAGATGAGTAAGAGATTTACAGCTTATAATAAACATTATGATTTTGTATAGAAACTCTGCATGAAACACTACACAAAACCTTTAAAAGCACATTAAATCTCTAATTGCTAAATGAAAAGCTTTTTAAAGCAACTTTAATAAATGTATTAAATATTATATAAATATGTAAATATGTTTTTGACTGCTCACCTCTGTTTGTATATAACTTGCAACATTCACTTCATGTAATGTTTTTCTAGCCGCACTTTAAGCACTTATTTTTCCGAAACTATCCAAAAAATTTTAACATTTTGTTTATTGTTAATTATTTATTTAATGTAAACTTAATTTTGAGTTGATTGAAAAAAGAAGTCTATAAAAAATAATAGAGTATGATGGGTATATCAATATATATACCTAAACAGTTAATTTTTTTTTTTTGAAATTAGTTTACAGAAAAATTTGAAAAAAAAACATTTTGAAAAACTTTTATGTAATTCAATTGGATGACCAAATGTTGCTGTGTATCAAACCACTGCTGTGTAGTAGCTACAACAACAGTTCCAATAACAATAACAATAACAATAACAACAACAACAACTACAATAACTAATCTACTCGTATCTACAACAACAACAACAAATAATAAGTTAAATGCCACTGTACTGTACTACTACAACAACAATCTCTACCCTCTCTCTATTTTGTTGCTAACTCAAATTTACAGTAAGAATATTGGGCATGGACGAGAAATTGCATCAAAGAATCTTCGATGATAATTTGGCGTTAATTGATACGCCATTGATAGCGACAGGCGGTACTACGGGCATCTATAATTATCCGGGCACAGTATCAAACTCGCTGCACGGCGTGCTCAGTTATCCGTTCAATATAAGCGGATTCCATCAGAGGCATATGGCAGCTGGCGCTATATCAGCCAACGGAAATGAATCACCATTTGATATTGTTGATACGGGTTATGGCTATACTGGCAATAGCCATGGCATTACCAATACCAATACCAATACCAATACCAATACCAATACCAATACCAATGCCAATAACAATCCAAATGCTAACGGAAACGGAAATGCCGGTGTTTACTATCAAAGTATGTGTGTACATGTATTAGCATGAACATTAACAAATATTAAATTGACCATAAACTAGTCAAGTCTTAAGACAAAACCAGGCTTAAAGTTCAGTAACAAAAAACAAACAGCAGCAGCTATAGGCAAATAGTTCTGTATGCTCTCTATTGTGCTCTCTATGTCTCTCTCTCCCCTCTCTCTCTCTCTCTCTCTCTCTCTCTCTCTCTCTGTCTCTCTCTATTTGTCACACACACCCACACACACGACAGGTAGTGTTATATTTGTATATTTTTAATATTCATTTTATTTTGGTTAAAGGCGTGCTGTGTCGTCCCCTGTAACCAATACACACTGTTACAGGCATAACTTTAAATATATAACAACAATTTTTATCGCTAAATTTTCAATTTTATTTCAATATTTTCGTTAATTGTTCAAGAGGAAAAACAAAAATAAGAATAATATAAATAAAAATTAAAGACTTGCTTTGAGCTCGTCTTTGCTTTGTGCATAGTTTTTGGCATATGCTCAACTTTTATATATATATCAACAAATATATAAAATATATATATATCTGAATACAGTAAGAAAAAAACAACAACAATAACAACAAAAACTGACAATATACTAGATCTATATATATATATATATATACATAATTCTATAACTATCGATTTTGTTTTGTATTGTTTAGCTAAATTTTATTCCTTATGTAGCTTGCTACTTAATTAAAAAATTAAAAACAAAAACAACAAAAACAAAAAGAAAAAATTTTGAAATTATTTTTAAAAATTTCTAACAAAAATTGCTTTATAATCGTTAACAAAATTTCTTATAATGAATTTTGTTTATAATTTTTTCTATATCTTTTTTGCTCTTATTGACCGAACGATGTACAAATTGTTAATATTTTTTCTTATTCTCAACTAACAAAAAAAAAAACACTGTACATTGTCTTTGCTAAATTTAATCAGAAACAAGATAATTTAAAATAAAAGTTAAAAAATCCAAAAAAAAACAGAATTCATTTTAAATAAACAAACTTTTAAATTTTTAAACAAAACAAAAAAAAATATGCTGAAAAACAATTTTTGTTACATTTCAAATTCAAGCACAATATTTTTACAAAAATTAATTTTCGATGCACTCGTTTTTTGAAATCAAAACAGTAACAATAACAATAACAATTAACATTATCAAAACCAAAAACAAAAAAAAAACCAGTTAACAATCACAACTATAAAATAAACAACAAAATAAATTTCTTTTTTAAACTCAAAAATTTTGTTAAAAAATGCAAATTTTCCTTTATTTTTCAATCATATGTTTCATATGTTGCGTGTTCCAATGTTAAATAAAAAAAACTCAATAAAACAAACGAACACACAATCAACACCAATCAATAACAATAACAATAACAACAACAACAAAAAAAACAACAACAAGAATATAAAAGAAAACTTCATTCAAAACTCATTCAACTCAATTTGGTTAAAATCATCGAAAACAAATGGAAATTAAAACGAAAATCATTTTCATATTATGATAAAGAAAAATTTAAAACTTACAAAAAAAAATTTTCTTCAATAATTTTAAAGAAAACTCAATTTCAATTTAAAATTAACAATTTTCTTTTTCCTTATTTATTAATTTTAAATCAAATTGCAATACTGAAAATAAAATATATATAAATATATATTTTCAGTTGCTTTACTGAAATTTCTTTTTACTGCATTTTTTTTGATATTTTTATTTATATTTACTTTCCTTCCCGCCCCTTTTTACCCCTTGGCTTTGCGTGCATTGACAGAAATTTTTGACTTTTATTTAAAATACACAAAAAACAAATATTAATTTTACTTTAGTAGTCAAAGCATAAACTACAGTCAGTACTCATTAAAATGTCATTTCCATTGACTCATTAAGCCCTCGAGTGCTCAATATATCGTTTGTCTCTCTCTTACACACGTATACATACATAAAAACACACACAGAAATACATATAAAATAACAGAACTTTTATCGTTAGCAAGTCGCCATTCCTGGTGCCATTTCCCCCTTAAACATTTTCTTTAAGTGTAGGTTGTATCAAACTATTGACACAAATATTGAATTATTGATAATGCGTATACAACTATATATACATATATATAAAAATATATTTAAATTTAGTATTTAGTTGTGTTCATTAACGAGCCCCGCCCACAGCCCTGCTGCAGCTATAGCCCTGCAGTTGCTCACATATTTAACAACATTAATTTTATATATATATAGAGTCTGCGCTCCTCTTACCTCAAACTCCCAGCAGTTGAAAGTATTTTATATTAACAATAATAAATATAATAATAATTAATTATAATTAATATAATTAAACATTATTTATACAGTAAATAACCCGTTGAAAGCCCTTCTCAAGTTTTGTAGGCAAAAGTTATTGGAAATATTTAAAGTTGATTTAAGTTTCCGTTTTTTTTTAAAGCATTTTTCGTTTATATTTTGTTTTTTTTTTTTTGATATTTTTATGGGTGGATCCGTTATATATGCTTATATACTTAAACATGATACTGGCTTGAATATGCAACGATAAATGACAATTAAAATAAGTACTATAATAATGATAATAATGATAATATTCATAATGATCATAATATCAAGTTTTGTTAATTAAATTGTAATCGATAGGCGCCACCAGCTGGTGTTGCCTCCCCAACATGTTGCGAATAATAATCTGTAGCAGCAACCACTTTAACCACTTGTCAATAATCATTGCTAATTAGTATTATTTACCATCTATCAAGTGGCTTAATTGAGTACTCCATTGTGATTGAATAAAACATTCACAATATATGATTTTAGCTGCAACTATTACGATGATACAAATTTATATATAAAATATATACAATTGATAATAGAAAGAGCAACTGTTTTAATTAAAATAATTAATATATATAGATTTATGATATACCTCTTTTATATTGCTTCGCTCATGTTGGTGGAGCAGCCTTTTAGGCGCAAAGTCTGAAATGCAATTAGCTTGCATTTGAGTGTATGCCTTATATAAGTTGTTAACTAATGAAAGTCTTTAAAAATGTTTCTTCACAATGGTTGCGGTTGCTTATTTCTTTTGTGGCAATTGTGGATGTTGCAACTGATTTGAATACTCTGGTGATTTTGTTGTATGTTAAATGCAACTTTAACTATACTCAAATGCAATGTTCACTTGGGCACGTCTGGTGATTGTAATGTTGATGCTCTGCTGATGTTCTGCTGATGCTCTGCAGGTGGTCAGGATGTCGAAGTTGACCTCTCAACGGAAATAATCAAGCAACACTTTCAGGTAAGTCAATGGAGTGCAGTGGGTGTGGTTATGAGCATGCATCAAACTCAGCTGCACTGCAGCATTATGTCCCTAAGGATAGACAATGCAAAAATCTACTGAATATGTTGCAGTAGTAGCAGCAGCAGCAGTAGCAGCAGCTATTTCATTTTGTTCTACAACAATGCTAAAATTTTTATCTTTCTTTTCACGTCTCTCCCTCTCTCTCCTATGTGTAACTCTGCCTATGTGTAACTTTTTACTGGAAACTGACAGAGTACCTGCCATACAGCATTGGATACCTGCCGGGAGGATCCAGGCTGCTCATCATCACTGCAGCCAATGCTGATGCATTGCGAAATGCATCGTTGCAATCGCAATGCGTGCATGACATCATTGCAGTCCTTTTATAAAGGACCACATGAGGACTTGAGCCTGGACATTGCCTTTTGTCTATGCAAGTAAGTGACTTTCTGATTAGTGACTGACTCTGGCTATGCCTCTGACTACTCTGATTGTTATTGGTAAAGCAGCAGCAGCAGCAAAATCACTTGTACACATAATCTTCTTGTCCATGCTATAGCCATTACCCCTTTTATCCATACACAATTTTCTAACAGGAAAGCCACAAACAGCCCTAGCCAGCAGAACGGCAATCGGCATGACATGTGCATGGTTGCACAGGAAAAACTGCATCCCGTTTGCGCACAGAGACCGCCCGATAACAATAATCCAACCAGCTCCAATGGCATTTACTATCATCCGCCTCCAGCGTGCCATGTGGTTGCCGAGACCTGTAAAGAGGATCGCGAATGCAGGTGAGTTAAATTGCTCCATGCCAACTACTAGTGTCCATAATTCGTGTATACTCGCTAAGCGGAAGCGGAAATATGCACATCGCTTGTATATCCGTTGTTAACTTTAATCTATTAAGCTCTACATGTATATATATATAAGTTTATTAAGTGTTTTTGGTTTAAATTCAATTAAACAAAATTGAGTTGCACTTGTCTAGATTGAATTACCATATACACACATATATATATATATACATATATGTGTATAAAGGTGTATAAACTAGATAACCACAGCAAGGATATTAACAGCTTTTGAAGGCATCAAATTGACAGCAGGGCGAAAACTTCAAGTTATTTTGGTAACTCTTAGCTGAGTTGCTGCAGAAATCCGCGTCATAGTCAAACCAGGCGTTAAATTACCACTTTGTGAGTTGCTCTTCATTAAACACGGCACTTGAGTCGCAACAGGATGCATGCAACATTTTTGGGTAGCTGAAGGATGGGCAGGTGGGGGCAGTACTGGGGCAATCTCTCAGTTGACAGCCAAAACTTTAGGCCAGGCCGCGAATGTGTCAAACACAAAGTTAAGTGATAAATACATTGCAGCCTTTACTTGCATACAACTATGTATGTGTGAATGCATGTTTGTATGTGTGTGTAGGAGGTGTGTGTTTGTTGTCATGATACGGCTTAACAACCACAGAGTACGTGGCTCCGGCTGTGGTTGCGAAAATTAATTGCCTTTTAAGTGAATCTCACTTGCTTTAGTAAACAACTAAATTAAACTAATGACGCTCATTTTGTATGCTGTGCTGCCTATGTATATGTATGTGTGTGTGTGTGTGTGTGTGAGTATGTATGTGTATGTGTGAGGGGGTGTAACTATGGAAGCCAAGTGGTGAAGTTAGCTGCAATCTGCAACGCTTATGTTGACTTATTACGTATACGACGCGTTGTATACGAGCACGTGCAACGTGGCATTGTTTCGCATCGCCTCGCCACGGCTCGCCTCACCCACTTTAAGGGGCGGTTGCAACATTTCTAACATTTCTAGTGCTTTTTGCATAGTCCGGGAGATTGTTTTATTAACGCTTAGTTGGCTGCCTTCCCTGCAACATGCCACGTGCTAAACTACTTTAGCTTTACATAATCGAGAGCCGTTCTCATAGCCAATTGCCGAGCTACTCTATGTAATTAAATCAATTTCCATATGATTGTTAACTGTAAAAGAAAATCAGGCTTAAATTTTATTATAATTACTAATATAACCACTTGACCGAATGAACTTACTGAATAGTTGCAAATGGTTTGCAATTAGTTAAAAGTTTGTGGCAACCACAAAGTTTTTGCTTAAGCCAAGTTTATGGCCTAATTGTGTTGCATTTATTAACTGACTTTATGCTGTTGGTATACAAATTTGTTAACTGAATTTTGATTTATCATTTTGTGGTAGTTGAGAGCAATGGCCATTCGATAGAGTTCTGTTGCAAAGTGTGAATATGTTGCATATATTTTGCTGTCAATAAGGCAATGGTAAAGCGTTTAGTACCAGCATATACATAGCACACACACATACATGGGTAACACACACGTACGCACACTCGTAAACTGAATGCGCTCGTAAATTTTGTAAACGTTTTGTGGCAGTAGTAGAAACATCTGCAGCACCATGAAATGCAGCAGTTGAATGCCAAGAGTAATTCCAGCATAAATTGCAACACATCAATCTCAGACTTAAGTAAGATAAGGACCTCCGACGACTGCAGGTAACGTTCTACTTACCTACAGAACGTACAAGAATTGGTGTGCAAGTGAGACAGCAAACAATGTAGATAGCTGCAACTAACTGTCGCACAACATATATATATATATATATAAATACCACAAAACATACTCTCTGATACCTATTTGTTACTCGCTTTTGCCGTCTCAATACAGGCTCAGACTGGAGTACTATGAACAGGCCTGTGCTGTGGATAGTGTGACTAAGAAGTGTGCCGGACGACCAAGTGGCTGTCGCACTGCCATGATTGGTATTCTGGGCACAATGCTGCGCACCACTTGCGCCTGCCAGGGCACCGATCCACAGCATCTGTATCAATGCGTGGGCTGGCGTCGTTTGCTCTGGATGAATCCTTGTGTGGGTAAGTGGCAGGCAAAGAACTTGTTGTATGACAAGCGCAATGTTATACTTATGCTATGCATATTATAGTTGAGGCACAGAAGGATTTTCATATGAAACGTTTGGCTGAATTGGGTTTTCTAACAACAACCACAACAACCACAACGACTACTACAACCACAACAACTACTACACGTGCACCACCACCACCACCGCCGCCGCCACCACCGACCACAACAACCACAACAACAAGTCTACAACCCAAGCAAACGCCAAGAAAACCGGCAACACATATCTTTAAGGTAAGTATCTAGTAGTAGTTGGTCAACTAATTGTAAGCTGCAACTGGGTATACCACATAATCAAGTTTCAACAAGAGTTACCCTTGCTACACACATTCACCCCATCCTGGAAAGTATCCTTCATTTAGCTTTCAATCCTACAGTCTGTTTTCCAATCAGCACTCAATCAGTGCCTGCCCCGAGTTGAAAAGCCAAGCGAACAATATGACCCAAACGCTCGACTATTCGAATTCAAACCAAAAAAGTAATCAATTCCTGTTACTGCTGTTGCAGTTGCTGCTGTTACTGTTGCTGCAACAGCAAGATTAAACGCAGTGCACAAAAATGTTTCGAGCTCTCATTGAAAACCTTTAACATCTTCTTTTCATGTACTCGCAAAATCTCCACAACAATCGCCCACAAAAACCACAAAAAAAAAAATTACAAATAAAAAAAATACAAATAAATAAATAAAAAATTTAATAACTGTTGAACAAAATTGAAAATCGACTCAAAAAAAAACATAAACAATAATGAAAATAAAAATATTGAAAAAATAAAAACTGAAACGAAACGAACGATAACCAATTGGCAGGCAAAGGAGAAATCAGAGCCAGCATCGGTGGAGCACAATTATCTCGATCCACCCGATTCGGTGCCACTGCACAGCGGAAACGATGCAAACGGAAATGGCGGAAATGACGATTATCATGGTGGCAATGGACATGACAATATACACGGCAATGGAAACGGAAATAGCAATGGAAATGGACATGGACACGGCCATGGTAACGGTAACGGTAACGGTAATGGTTACGGCAATGCGAATGCGAATGGAGATGGAGGTGGAAATGGAAGTGGTAAGGGTGGCGACCACCGACGGTCGCAGGGTAAGAAAAATGGAAATGGCCTCGGCAAGCATGGCGTAGATTTCGATGATCCGGTAATATTTGTTGACCAAATGGAAACAACAGAATTTGTGCACAGTATCAGCATCACCGAACCGACAACCACAACGACCACAACAATCGCAACCACAACAACAACGCAACCACCAAGTAAGTAAATGCATGTGGCCATCACTTTGTGGAATTGCCCCTGCCCTACCCATATATATATATATATGGATATATATCCCTCTCTCTGTGTATATATAACCTCAATCAGTAACTTCAAACTTTTTTGAGCACTCTAAACGCTGCAACAACCGGAAGCCAGTGCCATATTTCCGGCTAGGGTTTTTCATTTTTTGTAATTTTGTGAACAGTACTCTGCAGCGAAAATATTAGCTTAGCTCACATCATTTGGCTAATGTCTTGTCATTGGAAGTTTTCATCAGTTAATCACAATTAGCGTGTGTGTCCACGGGGTAAATGCATGTTAATCATTATGCCATGCCATGCCACACTGTGACTGTGTATGTGACGTGGCCGCCATATTGCCTTCATACTGTTGCTCATTTCCGTTTTTGATATTTTCCAACATAATTGATGTGGTTGCTGTGGCTCTGCGGTTGCTGTGGCCAATTGAAATGCCAACTAAATGCTGCATGAGTTGTACATATTTAAATATTGTATAACTGTACTCTTTGCATATCAAATTCAGCAACATATGCTGTGTGTGTGAGTATATACAGCAGCCGGAAATTAGTTTCTATATGATTCATATAGCAATCAGATATATTAGAACCATTTTGTTAATATTTAGTTACAAATCCGATTAGGAAACCTATAGCTAATATAACCATGAAAAACTTGCCATAATAGAAGGTTACTTACTAGAAACTTTTGCCATAAAAATACTTACCTTTTCTATATATAGATTTATGAAATACTTCCGTAATATTGTGCCTTTCACTGGCAAACGGCCTGTTTACAAATTTCATTAAAAATGTAAATGAGTTTGTTTGTTTGCCACACTTCTGTCAACGCTTCTATATAGATATCTAGTTTTGTATATATATATATATATATATACATATCTGTGTGTGTGTGTGTATGTACAAATATGAAACTGTAATTCTGTAATTATTTAGTCCATTGGGAGCTGTTTACCTCTGCATTTTGCATGAAGTTTTGTTGTTGTTTAGCCAACGAACAACTGACCAGCCTGCAGTTTGCATGTCTCATCAATAATTGATTTTGGGCATAAGTTTTGGGTTTGGGTTTGGGTTTGTGCTTTGGCTGATGGGTACAAAATTTAACAAAATTTTAAGTCTAAATATTAAAGTAAATTTTTGAAATTATTTATATATATATATATATATATATATATAGAAATTGTTTTGTTAATGCAATTATTTATTTAATTTAAGTAAGTTGACCCACTTGAGCCAAAAAGTTTATTAAGTATTAAAAATGTAAATAAGATTTGCCATAAGCTTTTATGTTTGATTTATTGCTAAAGTTTTTCCAAAAATAAAAAATGAAGCTTTTCTATACAGAAAACGTATTCCCCAGGCACTACTAAAAGCAGCTACCATAATGTGCTGTTAGTGCCATTGTTGCAGCAACATTTAACACTTGTCTGCTAGGCCAAATATTAACACACTCTGAGGGTCAGTAGAGGACTCTTTAAAGTTAGTAAAGGACACTTTGAAATTGGTAAAATGGACATTATTACATGTCTCCCTAATATAATGATTACTTAGAGAACCTTGTTTAACATTTCACTTACGTTTATACTACATAATGAAAGGATACCTGAAAAGATATATGTCCTGCAGTAGGCAACCAATTAAATTTGCAAGTTATCCTACTTCATAAAAGAAATGATAGATAAATGCTCTTAGCATTTGACTTTTTAATTGTTTATTTAATATTTTATTATTATTATACTAAATACTCTGTTTTTTTATAGGAAATTGTGTGGTGCAGCGCCCCCATCAAAGTGATCAACTGATCCGAGAGGGCAGCAGCAAAAGGGTAAGTGAAAAAAAAAATAATAAAAACTGTGCATTGAATTGTCGACAATTTGCAGCAATTAAAATGTTTTTTATTTAAATGCATCTATCATAATTTACGGCTTTACTTTTTTACCACGTACTGGAAATTTATTTAGAATTCTCTTTTTGCATTTTTCACTTTAACTGTGCGAGTCCAGCGAAAACTATTAAAATGCATTTATATAAAACTAAATGCAAAAGTTGGCAATGCTTTTTGTAAGCAAAACAAATGAAATAACTTTAAGTTGCAGCTGTATATGTGTGTGTATATATATATAGCTATATTACGTGTCGGCACGTGCCCAACGTATAAATATTACCACATTTAACAAACGCTTCTTGGCGTGGCAGTGAAACGCATACAAGAAGACGCATACATGTAGAACACGGCAAAAACATAAGCCAACTAGCAGTTAAACAATACATTTTGGCCACTTTTCATTTCATTTGGGCCCTTTGGTGTTCCTGATACTTCTGTATGTGTATTGTGTGTGGAATATAGCGTACTACGTGCTGCCTGCCAACAATTTTGTGGCAAGTGCATTGCAATTAGTACTGAATTATTGTTAGCAGCAATTCTAACAGAGCGTATTCATAATAATATGTTTTGCTGGAAATTTCAGCTCAACTCTGACTATCTCTCTCTCTCTATGTTTCTCTTTGTCTCTCTCTTTTATTTCTGTTTTTAAATCGTCATCTTTATACTTTCAGATCTACTCTTTGGATGATGCTGAGTGCAGCGAACTGTGCAGCTGCGGCGACTCGCTGACACTCACCTGTCATGCCCTTTGTGTACCCTTTGCCCCCTGTCGCACAGCCCTAGCATTCTATAGTCACGCTTCGCCGGCTTATCAGGCGTTCCGTGGCCGCTGCCTCTGCTATTCGGGACGATTTATCTGCATGAAGCCGCCAGTCGGGGAATACATTCTACCAGGTTAGTTGCTACCCACACCATAAACATAAGCATCATGTGGCCCACCCAATCCAATTGCAGTTACTCTTCGTTTGATTTGTCGTCAGTTCCATTATACTTATGTATAAAATTTTTAGTTCAGTGTGTGTGTGTGTGTTACATCTCTCTGTCGGAATGTCTGAATGTCTGAATGTCTGAGTGTCTGTCTGACTGGGTGTATATGTGTCTATTGTCTGTTTCCTGTTGAGCACTTTACGATTATTGCCCGCGACAGGCAATGATGGAGCAATGGCTGCGTTCGCTGTGATGTATGCTCCATTTTGTAGTTATCAAGAGTTGCTCTATTTTGCATTGAGTTAACGGTATTTTTGCAGCTCTTGGCTGTTACATATACATATTTCTTTCTTTTTATTCTGCTGCTATTCTTATGCCACACTTGCCGGTTGCACTTTGTCGCTTCTTTTGAATCAGATTCACAAAAGAATTCCAAGGTTGCGTGGCACTCTGGTAGCACTTACGTGCATACTATATGCCCCCAAGCTACCAGTTTCTAGCTCCCAGTCTAGTAAATCAGATATAGTATATGAGTGTATATATATATATATATACTATATATTATAAGATTTATGACACACACTTTGCTTTATGCTATGGCAGGTGGCGTCTTCTTGCTGTTGGGCTATAGTTCTGCGGATGAGGCACTGTTGCGACCCCATACCAATCTTGGTGTACAGGATGCAGTGCGCGCCTTGCAACAATACGTGACAACCTATATCAATAATCAGGTAAGTTAAGGTCCCAATGTATATATACTGATTCATATATATGATAATTGCCACATGTTTTTGCTGCTGTTGTTGCAATTTCAAACAGACACAATGTACATTGACATTGTTTAACATGACCGAGGAGAATATCATAATTGCTGCACGATTGCCACACGATGGCAAGGTGAAGGACATTGAGCTGTTGCGCAAGGAGAAGGTTAGTATAATAGTGAGTGTAGTTTATTTAGTGGTAGCAAAAGGACAATAAATATTATTGGCTAACTTGGCGCTTACAGGACGAATGCGCCGTGATACTGAAGACCCTTAGTCATCACATCAACTCCGAGCACAATGAGCTACAATCCCACCGACTCTTGAGCATTTTTAAAATGTCCGAAGTCGATGTCGTCTGGCCAGAAAGTACGAGCGCAGCTCGAAGTGGCCATGGTCATGGTCAGCTAACAGCAGCCAGTCAATTGCTAACACTGCTGCTAGTTTCCCTGGCAGTAACCGTCCGTGGCACGCTGCGTATGAGCAATGTATACAGCTGGCCAATTGCTACAACATGACACAGCAGCTAGAGAGTAACAACTCCATTAACTAACTGTATGTAGTTTATAAACTAAAAAGTAAGCAGCAGGGGGGAACGAGACAATGGGGACTCTGGGGACTTTGACGCTGTGAGCACCGCTCACCAAATATATATACGATAAACTAACATATATATAAATATATATACGATAAACTAGATGCATAGTTGAAGTTGATGATGTGAGCGATATCTAGATGTATATGTAGCAATATAAACTATATAGACGAACATTGTTATAACACTGTTGTTTGATTATTCGAACAGCAACATTAAATGTGACATGTGAGTTTCTAGTCTTAGGCACCAAGAGTAAATGTAATTAGCAAAATGTGTTGTATACTTTTAGGGGCTAGCTTTGTGTTAGCAATTTAATAGTCAATTTAACGCATTATTATTGACTTAAGGTTATTGTCTTACTTTTTGATACGTACCAAAAATGTGAGGCAATAAAGTTCGATTCATTAATATATTCCAATCGATAAGCGATAACATATAAATACTCCAATATGAAGTATGAATATAAAACGATTAAAAAAAAGAAACTGCTGTCTAAATAATAATTATCTTAAACTAAATAAAATTTAATGGAAATTATATCTAAATAACGTTAGTGCTTAGCATATAAATAAACTAATTATATTTATATATATATGTAATGCCGTTAATATGATAACGGTATCTGTGTGTGTATATATGGACTTGGCTATAATTTAAGGTTAACAATTATACTATTCTTACATATGTATATGGAGAACATACATGTAGCTAGTGTTTTATACGATAATGGTATACAGTATATACATACTTTATACATATATACCTACATATATATGTATGTATATGTATATTATTACTTTCATGCCACATACTTTATCATCAGTATAGCATGCAGCTCAGTTCAGTTCAGCATTAAATGAAGTTTGTCCACTTTTCGTATATATAATTTTTGTATTCATTTTAAGCTTCATTGTTGACACGTTTACTATAGCCAAGGATAAGTTTGCCGTAACTCTCAGTTTAACGAACTTAAGATACTCTTACCAAAAACTAGTTTTTTCTCAAAGTTTTTGCCAGTCTTAAAGAAACTTCCATACAAATATAATTAACAGAAAATGAATAAAAGTAAATTTTATGCATTTGATTACAAAGTGAATGAGAAGTCTGTTATACCTTATGCATCGGTTAAATATTATAATAATTAATGGCTTAAACCATAGTTAAGCTTAATTTTATTTAACGTATGAACACCTACTGCCCATATTACTTACGCAGTTGATAATTTCACTTCTTTAGTCTCTGTAATATTATTGAAAACATATTTTTTTTTTCAATCCGTTGGAGGCGTTAAAGGAATAACGGTTTCATTATCAATTATGCTCAGTTAAATAACTGGAATAACTGTACATTTCTTCCACTTCATAGCGAGTATTTCAATTTTATTTACGCTTTTCATCTGTGCATTTATTATCAATTATCGGGATTATATTCAAGAGGTTTCATATCATGTCGTACATATGTTTTATTTGCTGTTTAATTTCAACTTTTGCTCTGTAAATATATATATAATACGATTCGTTAAATAAAATACTAACAGTACATATCAAAATGAACACCTAAATATACACAGAATATCGTATAAACTAACTGAAACCTTTGTACATATAACTCTATATACATATGTACACAACGATATATAATATATAATATAATATAAGTTTAGCCAGAAAACATAAATTTATATACAATAAAATAATAATATGCTAAAATCAATATCAAAAAATAAATTTATAACTATACCTATACATATATATATATATATATATATATATATATATATATATAAAGCAGCAACAGTAATAAAAAAAATAAAATAAAAAATAGAAAAAAATGAAATATTTGTAAATTGAACCGAACTTCAGTTGCGCCTTAAATAAATGTATGTAAAATCTACTAGATTTTGTAAATAAGTATGAAAAAAATACTAAAAATTCTATGAATATAAATTGAGTATTTTATATATATGTATGAAATGCGAGTACTCGTATCACAAACACAGACACACTCATATGTATACACTCATACACACTTTAAGCCTAAGCTTGACCATTTGCATACCAAACAAAATAAGAAAATAAAGCGTTTTGTCCGCAATAAGAAGCAGCAGAACAACAACAAAAACATAGTTTTTATACATACGCACACAAATACATACACACAGACGCATACTATGATGAGTGTAGTCAATTGACATGTGCAGAGTCTAAGAGTATAAAGTGTTTAAAACTGCGCTAATGAAATGGTCACAATCATGAAAAAATGTCTTCCTTAATGCATATAGTTATACATAACGATATGTGTTACATACAAGTATATATATATATATATATATATATATATATATGAATATCATATTTATACATGCTAAACTTGATATACCTAAATAACTATAATATATATAGAGATATATATATTATATTGCTATTGGTGCACCCTAGCCTATGCTTCAGTTAGAGAAAAAAACTAGTTAAAAATTATGGAATACAACAAAGCTGGGCTAACAGAATGATCGATTATCAGCTATTGATTATTGACTATCAATTATCGCTTAACGATTAACGATTAATGTTTATCTAGCAAGTTATACCACTGTTGAAACTATTATAGCAAATAATACCTTAAATAAAGTATATAAATAAATATACATATTAGCTTATTGTACCCTAAATAAAATATACAAAAATTTAAAAAAAAACTTAATATAATTAAATAAAATTCATTTATGTTAAAGTCGTGAGAAATAAATGTTAAAATAAAAATACTTTAATAGACCCTAGGCCACAATAGCAAGCGTTTAAAAGCAGCTTAAAACTCAGCTTGTAAACACTTAACATTAGATCAAAATTAAAACTATCGACATGGTCAAAAAGTATCGCATAACTGTGTACCTGCAGTCTCTATATATCGATACTTATTTATATATATAAATAAGACAGAAACTAAAGAGTAAGCAGACAGAGATTACAGGTATATTAGCAGCTTCTGATACTGATTATGTACTATAAATTATAACTATATAAATATATATCTATCAGGCATATCGTGTTACCAGCTTTAAATATACGATTATTACTTGGTTTCCCTCCCCTCGTTTTGAGTTGTCATTGTGCTCTCGGATTAGCACAGCATGAGGCGTAGCTACAATGTAAAGTACCGTTACAAGAAGAGAATAATGAATAGAATGAATACTATAAATAGATCTATACTGTTAAGGGATAAGCTACCTTAAAACATGTAGTAAATATCTATGTTATATGAAACCAAAAGAAAGATGAAAGCAGAGACAGTGGAGAGAAAAAAACAGAAAAATACACAAAATATGCATGAGGAATATAAGATTCAAATAAGTTGAGGAAAAGCGTAAGAAAAACTTAAGAAAATAGCAAAAAATAAATATAAGAAATAGCTCCATATATGTGTATTAACATATCAAGGGCTTTATGTTAGTATATATGTTATACACATACATACATATAAATACATGCCTATATATATATATGTATTAAAAACTAAGCAAAAAAAGTCCATAGAGCGAATGAGTCATGGCATATTTATAATGAAACATTGTAAAAGCAAAAAACAGATACAGAAAAAACAAAAAAAAACATAATAAAAAAAATAATAAAAAAAATAATTAATAAAAAAATATAAATTTGTTTGTTAATTGTACACTTAAAGAAATGGAACAGATTTTTATACGGTAAGTAGCGCCATCGTTGGAAGCATCCACTGTGGCTTATATGTTCTACTTAAAGACTATTTCCAGGGTAAATTTAAGTATATGTTGTTGGATTTTTTTTTCATTTTCCTTGACAACGCCTTACGTCTTGCACTTCATTATTGACCCTCAAAAGCCATAGAGCGATCAAAGCTTTGACACAATTGAGCCAGGCCAAAAACGAACAATGGCCAAACAATGGAAATAAATTCAAGCGGCATTTTGTACAGCGTAACCACAAGAGAGAGAGAAAAGCTACAAAAAAAAGTAGCAGCAGCAGCAAAAGATACCACAGCTACCACAATACACAAACACACACACATATATATACATATACTGTAAAGAAAGTACAATATGGACACAATGCCTTTAGACGACTTCGCTTATGTAGATGGAACAAAAGATGAGCCGAAGACAAAGGCGGTTGTTTTGCTCAAGGCAAGCCTTAAGCTGAAGTGGCTCCACTCGACTGGCTCACAGCATAGCGAAAACATACAAACAGGCATGCCACAAATACACAAACACACACGCATACATATATATATATATAGAAAGCGCGAAGAGTCTAGTGCAAGAGAGAGAGAAAGGTCAATCATTGGAATGCTGCCAGTTAATTCACATGCAACAAAAGGCGGCGCACCCAAGTAGTAGGCAATACGACCCTGAATACCCTTAGTAACCTGCCACGCCCATTTTGTTGGGCGGCTGAGCTTGGCATTTATACTTCCACTTAATTAGGTAATAAATGATTGAAGAAATTATGTCTAGACGTGAGGACAATTTCGATGTCGGCCTCCCCCCTAAGAAGATGTTAGCCAAATGTAGCAGCCAATTCATTTTGGCACGTGAGGGGTTAAAGTGTTACAAATATGTACAACACAAGCACACAACAAACATATATATACACACATACATACTATTATATATTATAATGCTATTCATTCATGCTGCTCAATAATAATATATTATTTGGCAAACGCTTAACAAAATTATGCGATTTGCTAAAGAAAATCATTGAAAATTGTAAACAGAATTTTTAAGTTAAATAAGCCAAGTCAAGTAGCAATACACATATTTGTTAGTCATTTGTATGTACATGTATATGTGTGTGTATTTATATGAATGCTGATTGTGGCCCCTGCGGTACGTGAATGTCAAATTAATGAATCGCAATGAATACGGGACTTATACGTATTTTATTTTTCTCGCTCATTCAGTTTATTATTGCCTCGGTGTCGTTCATATAGGCAACACTTTATTCCATCTACATGCTATATATGTGAATATATATATATAGTAATGTGTGTGTATATGTGTATGTTGTTGTAAGGCATGTTAGAGACAAAGGAGTATAAAAAGCAGAGGGACACGAAGCACGCACATTTATCTGTCTGCCATGATTACGTGTTTGCCATTATATCACTAAAACTGTTGCGCATCTCTGCATGTGCTTATTGCTCCCCCTTCGACACACACACACACACACATATATATATATATATATATATATATTTCAATGGTAATGGCAACTTTGTCTGTCTGTCTGTTTGCTTTGTTTGGTTTCTGTTTCTGTTTCTGTTGCTGTTTCTGGTGCTGCTACTCAGTGCTTTGTTCTGCTTGGAACTGCCTTTTATTTTCTGTTAATTGAAGTTGCTGCCATCACAATTTTTCTTTCTTTTTTTCCACAAACACACATACACACACTCACAGCTAAGCACACCCCCCGCACTTACATAGCGAATGTCGAGTAGGTAGGTATATTCGAGGTGTGGGGCGGCCTTTGTTTTTGCCTGTTTTATAGCCCGGTCTACGTTTTTGCCTGTTTTTGCAATTTTAATTAAAAACGTGTTTATAACAGCGCAAAACGTTGATGAGTGAGCAGAATAATTTATTTCAAATATATAAAATAAAATGCCAGACTAATACAAATACAAATAGAAGAAATCTTATATATATATATATCTTATTATATATTTTCTGTTAGTTAATCATGGCAAGTACTTAAATCAGTTAAATGAGTTAACTTTTATATGACTTTCAGTTGAGTTTGCAATAATATTAATAGTAAGGAAATGCCAAGTGCATACCATACATATATATATAAGTAGCATTAAAGGATTGACAGGATGTGTTGTAGCTGAATGCACATTTGCCCATTACGAATTCCTTTGCATAACACTGAGGGAATCTATATTGCCATGTAACCACAATGCAAGTGCAAGAAATGCGCTGCAGCACAAAGAATTCCATTCCAATTGATATTCAAATGCGCATTGCGAATACGCCAGGGCATCGGCAGTGGCATCGGCATCGGCATCCATTATTTGTCGATTTTACACATGGTAAAAAATGGCAGAAATGGAAGGCAATGGCCATAAAAGCAATGGGTGGCCATTGCCATTGCCACTGCCACGGCTACTGCCACTGCCATAGAGTAAAAGATGCGCCAAGTGATGTGTGGCAGATGGAATTGGAGTTGGAGTTGGTATTGCATACAGCAAGGCATGTTAAGTGTTAAGTGCACGCCTACTTTTCATTAGATGCAACTGTTGGCCAATGAACAATGGGCTGTTGCTGTTATGTTGGCTTCACCATCAGCAAAGTTAAAGTGTATCTATTGAACTTATACCTGTAGGAATGTAAGTGTGTGTGTGAGATTCAATTGCAACAAATATTAGAACACCATTTGCCAAACTCAGCACCTTTGGCCAAAACACGACCCAGACTTAGACCCACGAGCAAACACAAACACATACACATACACACACATGTACATAGGCATGAAGAGTAAAAAAAAAACAAGAAGAAGCTTGGATTCAAGCTTGATGCCAAAAGGCAGCCATGCATCATTTGCATACCCCAATGGGAACTGAGAGTAGGGAGTTGGGAGCGGGAAGTTCAGAGTTTGGCTGAAAGAACAAAGCCAGGCAAGGCTCAGGACCCATAGACAAACAGACAGACTATACAGCGTTCAATGCGCTCAAGTGTAGAAATAACACACAAAATAGATGGCATAGTGGAAAGGATGGGGGGAGGGCAGTATTTCATTGGGGTAGGGGTAACCGGTAACAGCAACAAAAAAAATGCTAAGGAGCCAAATACTTGAACATTTGCAAACGCGGCAAAGTAGCGAAAATTTGCAAATTGATTGCATTCCGATGCCAAGAAAGAAGCCGCTGCAACATCGACAGGGGGCAACTGCAGCAGTAGTAGAGTATAGAGCAGAATAGAATAGTAGGAGAGAAAGAAGGATGGGGGGGGGGGCGAGATAACACACAGTGAGATATGAAATCTTCGAGTGCAAATTTTGCACATTTTTGCTGGCAACTTTGGGAATTTTCAAAGATATTGAAGAATTGCAAAACAAAAGGCCAAATGCCTTGCCAATATGAATAAGCGCAACTATTCGACAGAATAAGATAAAAAAAAATAAAATAATATTAATAATACTATAAAAAAAAAACTGCAAGCATATTCAATTTATGTCAAAAGAACAGAGCAAAGCAAATCCGCTTCATTTCAAATCAAATTATGCAAATCTATAGCCCAATTAAGTCTACGCGACAAACACTAAACTTTAAGGCAATTTTCAATTTATTTCAATTCGTGAAAGTTCAGAGCTGAACCAGAAGAACCAAAAGGACCTCTTAAAAAGTATGAGCAAAAGATTTTCGCATGTTTTGTGCATGATTTGAGAGAGCACTCATAAAAAATGCAAACATTTTTGTCGCACTTTGTTGGCCAACACACCGAATAAAAAGAAAGCTTAGCAATTCAGAGAAGTAAGAGAGAAAAATGGAAAAATAAGAAAAATGAGCAAAATAAGGAGCCTTGTCAGCTATAGCCAACAGAATGACACCTAGTCCAGAGACATGAACACATGCCTAATAAATAATTCAGTGCGCAACAAGCGTACAACAAGCCCACTTGCGGCGAGGTGTCCCCACCCTCCATCCTCTGCCACTATCAACTGCTGGACACAGACAAACCAATCATCCCTCTTGCCATGTATTTGACCAACATTCCACTGACCAATTCCGACAGCTATGCGTCGTATCCTGTATGTCCTTTACCATGAGACAAGATTCAAATCTATTCAGTTGTGTGTGCACAAGTGTTGCCCATTATTATGTCCATGTCCTTGAATAGTTTCGTAAGCGTATGC
Organism: Zygothrica quintamaculata; assembly: GCA_037044455.1. NCBI lineage: Eukaryota > Metazoa > Arthropoda > Insecta > Diptera > Drosophilidae > Zygothrica > Zygothrica quintamaculata. The sequence goes on along the minus strand of JBAMBS010000435.1, from coordinate 61,922 downwards.
CTCATTGTCTGTATATTCATCTGCCTGCGGGTCATTTGCTTTTGCCACTTTCAGCTAAAGCTGTGCCACTTGCTGCTCCTACACACATACACTCTCATACTAGAGAAATCTATCTGAATGATTTCACTCAAAAACAAAACGTATAATAAAACGAACAATACAATCAAATGGCACAACAATCCATAACAAGGACAAGAAAATGCTTTTAAAGGTATTTCAGTTAATTGAAGAAAAACATTTTCCACATATTTTGATGAAATTTAAAGGCAATAATTTTAAGCTGATCAGAGAAAGAGCATTGATCTTTACTTAAACTTATTAACTATATATATATTGTATTTAATTTTATATAACTTTACTGTAGTTAATCATTTCAAGAGAAATATAATTTTACTAGTATCAAGACATGCTAGAAAGATGATAAATGAGATACAAAAAATCATTTAGCATAATGATTTAAATAAATCATATTATAAAGCATATTAAGTGCAAGTAAAGACAAGTACGAGTGAACGAGATAGCACATAGACAGACAGTTATAAGTGTATGTATGTGCATCGTGTGCATGTGTGTAGGAGGGAAGAATATGTTGTGTATGTAATACGTATACGCCACGTAGCCGTCCAGCCACGTTGAACACAAACAAACGCAAACAGACAAACAAAAATGATTTATAAATTGGCACGACGTGCATAAAATGTTGAGCAGAAAAAATTTCCACTGCATACGTAATGAGACTGGAGACTGGAGACTGAAGACCCCCAACACATAAACCCAAAACCCAAGCTCAAACTCAAACCCAAACTCAAACCCAAATCCAAAAACAGAAGTCAAAACCCATGGCCATACTCATACCGAAGCTCATAGACATAGCCAGAACTACAGCTACATAGCCTCAGCCAGGGAGGAAGTAAATTTTTGGGTCCGTGTGCAGACAGCGGCTGGACGATGACTTCCGAATCATATGAGTGCAAAAGAAGTGGCATTTAAATGCGCGCATTTATTCACTTATAAATGCAACAAATAAAAATATGCTAAGGGAATATGCTAAAGAGCCAGACCACTGGCAGCCAGATCCAAAAATAAGGCCAAGTATGGCCCACAAAATGCACCAAAAACTTTACTACAATATACGTTATATATATATATATATATAAATTTATATATGTGTGTATGTGTGTGTATAAAAATATGAGTGTCTAAGTGTGTGTGCTTCTGCATGTACTTTAAATCTCATTTGGCCTGCAGCGGCTCAGGAATTTTGAAAAAGGCAGCAATAACAGGGTTAGAGAGTAAGCAAGAGAGCGTGAGTTAGGAGATAGCAAAAGGAGAGTGAGAATAAAAGTAACATAAAAGAGAGAAAAAATTCTAGTTTAAGCCTTGTGGCAGTTACAGCTACCATCAGCCAGAGACTATCACTATGCAACGCAAACTACTTTACACCACACAAGCATACATATTTACACACACTGGCACACACGCACACACACTTGTAACGCACGCACATATGCCATGAATTTCATTTAGTAAGTACGTGTATGTGTTAGTTAATATTCCTCACGTATCTATGTTAAATAGTATGTGTATGTGTGTGTGTATGTGCGTTTATGTTAGTTGCCTCTAAATTACTTAAACCATAAAGATAACTGAAGTGTGTGTGTGTGCATATGCGTGTGCGTGTATGTACAATATGTTGCTGATGGCCTCCTTTAAATGTATTGCATTTGTTACGTAATTGCTTTTAATTAGGTTACAGTTTTGTTTTCAATATTCAAATTGCTTCTTACCTGCACAACAATAAAGAATAATGAATTTAACCTGACCCTAAAAGTAGGCAATGATTTTTTTCAAACTGCATTAACTACTTTACAATTTTGTATAACGTCTGTCTGCACGTATGCGTCTGTGTATGCTGTGCTTCATTTAATGGCTATCATATATCTTAAGGGGTGTGGGGGGAGGAGCTGTTCAGACAAAGAGGAAGAAAAATTAAAGGAGGAAAAATCACAGCAAACGCTGACAAAGGCAAGCTGCGCTGCTGTTGAAGTTACAGTTGCTGTTGCTGTTGCTGTTGAAGTCACCCGCCATAAAATTTCGTTGCATATTAAAAGCGCGTTGCTTACCTGAGTTTGGGGCAATGATGATAATGCGGCACACGTGCACAAAAATGCAAGCACTTAAATTATTTATAAGCTATACCAAGGAGTACCTGGTTGCAGGAACAAGTGCAACATTTTGACAGTAGCAGATAAATCACGTGGCGGACCAAAGGCAGTCCAAAGGAGTTGAGATGTTGCCTCGTTCAAATGAAGAAAAATGGAATTTGCCATGTTGTATATTGCAGCTTAAGCAACATAACTAAATTGCCAGTCAGCAATGCCAAGTGGCAGCCAAAGGTTTGAGGCAAAAGAAATCACTGCAACAACTGCTGCCCATTCCATTCATAAACAATAGCTGAAAAGCAAGGAATCTGACCTTGTCATGCCAAAGAGCAACTACTAACCACAAACTAAAAACGACAAGCAAGAACAAAAGACGTAACTTGAGAGCGTCACTTGCCACTTGCTAGTTTCCACTTACCACTAGCTCGATGTCATTTTAGTGATAGAGTGGCTTGAGATTGATGTGCCAAATACTGTGTAAAGGTCAGTTTTATGTGAGTAAAGTCTCAAAGCTGCACAAGATATAAAAAACAGAAAGGGAAGATAAAACAGTGGAAAAACTACGAACAGAGGAAGTAGTGGAAAACGTAAAGAAAGTGTTGACAAAGTGCATGACGATGCGTTTAAATATTTTATGCGTCAAATAAGGCGCATAAACATTTGAGTGCCAAAACGTGTTGCGGCCTTTGGCTGCCTTTAGGGGCAAACTGTTATATAGGAAACATAGGAAGCATCTCATTAAATGGCTACAAATATCAATGCCATGGATGGTTTTCTGCTAGCAATGTTAACTTAGTTAGAGTTACATGTACCACTACATATGAGAGACGCAGGCTTTCACTTGTTGTCGCAGTTGTCATGACAGTGCAATGCCTACTCCATGTTCATTCAGCTTATTTACATGTCAATTGTAAATTGTTTTTCATGTTTTAGCACACTTTTTCACTTAATCCAAAGTTGTTACATTTGTCTCTCTCTCTCTCTCTTGCTATTATATATATCGAAAAGATGTACGACTGTATGCAGTACTCGCGCCTCTAAGTAAGCCGCAGCTCAAGATATTCCCAAGGTATGCCAAAGTGACAGACTGTTGAAGATTTGAAATGGCAGCTGACTGTGTGGGTGGTTGGGTGGGTTGGTTGTAAACTGGCGACAGTAAATGGCAAGTTGGCTCGCACACACATATATCACATGTCAATCTAATTTCATTTTTACGCCCGAACAACTCACCAGTCGAGGTCTACACAGTGAGGCAAATGACAGCATATGGCCAAAGATACCACTTGGCCCACTGTGCCTTGCCTAGCCTTGCCTTTTTTTCCTTTTGCCGATTTTTTTTCTTCCTTTTGACAATTTGACAAATCGTGTATAGACATTTGTTGACGTCTCACACAAACACGCTTTGACGCACACAAATACACACAACCATACACACACACACACACGCAAACTGGCACGTGACTCTTTATGTGCGTGAGCATGTGTGCGTTTTGGGCCAAGATTCTTATAGAATTGAGGCCAATACTTCAAAAAGAGCAACACACGCAAGGGGCACGTAAAGCCAAATCAACACCAGCCATAGTAGCAACAGTAGCAGGGTGTGGCACTAGAAAGAGGAGGTTTAAGGACAGCAAGGACAATAACGGTGGCAACTGTAAAATTCAATGAATTGGAAAATGTTTTGTTAGCTGTTGTCATTATTCAGTGGCAGACATGCAGGTGGCACAATAACGTTTGCCTACTTGCCACAGTAACAGGAACCAGGATACCAGTATAACCAGAACGATTTCCTGCTCAGACTATTGTGGGATCTCTCACACAGCAACAAATTGTCAACAAAATCTGGTTTGACATGTAAAAATGAAACAAAAGCAACAACTGCTGCTGCTGGTGGTGGTGCTGCTGCTGGTGGTGGTGCTGCTGCTGGTGGTGGTGCTGCTGCTGGTGGTGGTGCTGCTGCTATTGGTGGTGGTAGTATTGCTGCTGCTCATTCAATACATGTAAATTAAATACTAAAATAAAAAAATACTATGTAAATTAGAGTAAAAGAATTGAATGATATCCTGTATTTCAAACATTTATCCAAATATGCATAAAACACGTGGAATTTTTTATGTGCTCTAGTATCCAACCTAGGTATGGCTTATAAGTAAGCTCTATTTACCTCTTAAGTGGTTCATCTGCACATATATATTAGGTTATAGCCAAATTGTAACGGAGACTGAGACTTCTTTAAAAAAAATCTAGTCTGATTCACTCGATGGTGGACCCTCCACCTTGGCAGGTGGACTATTAGGCCTTAGCGGTGGGCAACATGGCCTAGGTGGGCAGCACCTTGGTTTTGGACAGCATCTGGGCTTTGGGCAGCACCGTGGTTTTGGGCAGCACCGTGGTTTTGGGCAGCAACGGGGTTTCGGGCAGCAACGGGGTTTCGGGCAGCAACGGGGTTTGCGCTTTGGGCAGCACCGGGGCTTACAGCGGCGCTTAGGGCAGCAAGGTCTTTTAGGGGGGCAGCACTTTCTCCGTTTCTTGGGTGGACAGCAGGCCACCTCATTTGTACTCGGTAGAACTTCCGGATCATCATCATCATTGTCCGAAAGCTGTGCATTTCTACACATGTCCTTTTGCGCTTTTGATAGCCTATCCCAAGCATCTCCCACACCCACAGTGGTATCAGCCATACTTATACCATATTCGTCGTACAATCGCAAAAAATTGAGAAAACCGTTAGTTTTCGCTGGTCTTCTGCGAACTATCGATCGAAGTGATGTCGATGCACTCTTCGTATCCTTGTCCATTACTTTACGAGCTATAAAAATATAGAAAATCAAAACAGGATTTTCAGAAAAATTTCACTTTAATTTTAAGTCGATACTCACTTATGTTTTACTCTACAGTATACCGAAAAACAATTTTTATAAAACAAATAGTAAAATAAATTAGTATTTTAAATTGTTAAAAATTTGTTCCTAACTGAACTGAATCTTGATGTATACTGAATATTTTCTAGCCAAAAACTGGGACTATGTTTTTCCAATAGAAATTTTAAACCAAAGCCTATTTGATTTATTTTTATTTCCAAATTGAATTCAACATAGTATAACTGTTAATTACATTAAATTCTATTACGTCAGTTATATATATATATATCATATAATATATATATATATAAGTACAGGGTATAACCAAAATCATTAAAATGTATCATAGCTGTGGGCTCATATAAATTGAAAATTCATGGTATTCGCTGGGTATCGAATCAGCGCGCTTTAAAAAACGGGAACCAATAAACTGGGTAAGAAAGAGAGAGAAGGAGAGAAAGAGATAAAAACAGGGATACCACATACACAGAGAGATAGAGAGGGAGGCAGTGTAAAGGGAATTACGAGTTTTTGGGCGGCGGCACGCGCTTTATGAAATCATTTCAAGCGCCTTTTGTTGGGACGGCGACGACGTCACTTTGTTTATTACTTATTTGGCCACACACTCTCACACACTCACACACGCACACACACACACAAATTTATGCACACAAATAAAATGAAAGTAAATTGATTTATCTGCGGCACAACAAACACACACTCATACACGTAGCCACACTCATACACACATGGACTCCATACGAGGGTTGTCGTTGGTCCTTGGTTCCAAAGGCATTCATTGGGGACACATTAGCCATAAGACAGACACACCGATGCTGTAGCCAACACACACACACACATGAACGCAAATGCAAATATGCTAACACACACGCACACACACTGGCACATACTCGCACACATACAGTAACACGCATGCTAATATGCTCGTAAAAAGGCAATTTCCACAAATACGACGCACCTTCAGTGCTCACCTCTGCATTGTTGAGTATTTGTTGGCTTTTTGTTGTTAATAATGTTAATATTGTTTTTGTTGTTGTTGTTGTTGTTGTTGGTGTTGTTGGTGTTGCTGTTGTTGTGTGGCTAACTCAATTTTCGATTGGTAAATCTTATGCTGCTTGTGGCTATGCCAAAGGTTCAAGGACACACACCCAAACCATCTATTTTGCATTTACTCAAAAGGAAACGCATAACTTATGTTATAGACACAACACGACCAGCTTTAGATAACTGTACTATATACTTATAAATGAGAATTGCTTTTCTTTCTTTTTTTCCCCAGTCCCTTTACACATTTATTTCAATTTTCATATAAAAAAGTTTTTAGCCCAATTCCCAAACACCAACACAAAGACAACCTGTGCTCATACATTGAGTGGGCAACATGTATGTGGCAGCGGCTTACCACATTTACATAGAATGCATTTTATTAAAATAAATTTAAGAACGAGAGATTTGAATTTACAATTCAATTGTACTATAACTCTATATCTATATATACATATCTATATATTTTAACACTTTTTATGTCTTAACCCTTTACTTTATAATACTCAATTGGAAAGGGATAATAGGTTTTTCAATTATTGTTGCTATAACATATGGCTAGCAATCTGAATGAAAATGCCTCTAGACTAGTAAAGAATAGTTTAAGTTGCAGCTAGATAACCAAAGGATAAGAGTTCCTGTAATATTAAAATAATATGCTATACTTCTTAGTGATAGCTGCTGATATTTGTAATTCTTTACTGTGCCATTTGCAGTCTTTAACAACACTTAGTACAAACATTAAAACTCTTAAACATTAATATATATATAGGTATATATATACTATATAATCGCATTGAGAACTGGCCACAGTTATAAGTAAAAGCACAAGGCTAAGGCATAAGCAGAAATACCATCCAATAGTCGAGTCCTTTTGGCGTTTGGGCTGCCAAACAACGACAACAACATCCTAACAAAAGTCAAAGCTATTGTAATAAATGACAGCAGACATCTGCAAATTGTGTGTGTGTGTTTGTGGGGGGATAAGTTGTTTGGCGGGGTTAAAGGGCAGCCGCTTGGTAAATGCCAACATTGCAAATCCTCGACTGCTCCGCCAATCCATGATATCCACTCGAAAATGGCATCGTGGCACCAGTAAACGGCGTGCCTGAGAAATTTTCTAGCATTTTAGCATCATTAGCATTGATTTATGATTAAGTTCAACCTCAATTTTCAGTTAAATCGTTTTGCCATGCCGCCACTCCACTCCCCCCCTCTCTCTCTAACGCTCTCTCTAGCTTCGTGAATGTCTGCGCTGGATTTCAGCGCGAGTTCAAATTGGGATTGAAGCTGGGGATGAGCCTGTATATATGTGTGTGAGTGTGTATGTGTGTGTTTGTGTGTGGAGGCACAAGAGTCGAAAACAAGAAATCAGAAATCAGAGCAGCTACGATTCATACAATAAGACGCACTGATGTGTATAATGATCTTTAGCTGGGATTTAAAACGGATAATAAATAATAAAAAATACATGGCGAGCGATAGAGGAAGCAACAAAAGAGCCATTCCTTTATTCCACAACCTCATCCCCCCCCCCTCATGCGATATAGCATCAGCCCTAGGATTGGGGTTTGTGAGTGGGCTTACTGTAAGTCAACTTCGGGCTTCATAAAAAATGAATTCTTAAAAGGCCGCACGATGCGAATTTTTCTACTTTCACTACAAATACTATAAGATACTTATACACTATACATATGTATGTGTATGTGTGTGTGTGTGTGTGTGTGTGTTGCCACAACAAATCAAAAATTGCAAAAGTATCACAACATGCACAGCAGGATAAAATGGATGACAATGATAAAGGCCAGTTAATATATGATGCCAAACTGAGGTAACTCTTACTCCAACCACTAACTACAAGTATTAAGTTGGCCAAGTGATTTTGTTTGCTTTTTGGCCATTTGAATTAAAATAAATAGAATATTTAATGGCAAAGTCACGTAAAACTCAAAACAAGAACAACATAAGTATAATGAATGATGTCGCCAGGGGAAAGTTTTTTGCAGCAAGCAGCATTCAAAGGACCTCTGACAAATGCTCAACAAATTTCATTGCACAACAAATCAAATGTACAATACAACTTAATAATATTTCCGTTTTCCAGACAACACAGACAACCAAAAACCGGGAGCAGGCCGAGCACATTTGAATAATGTTGTTCAATAAATGGAATTACCATCATTCGAAATTTGTGCCCTTTGGATTTTGTAGTGGATTTTGCCTTTCCCTTTGCCATTGCCATTGCCTTTGCCTTTGCCTTTGCCTTTATGCCATCAGCCACTTTATAACATGCTTGAACCTTTCTGGCTACGATATGTGATGCGCGTTACCGGCAAAGGACATCCACATGGTTTGGTATTGCCATTTCCTTGGTTCTGCTTCCTCTCAACGAATGCCAATGCCAGCAGCTGCAGCAACACCAACAGCAACAGCAATGGCATTGAAATATGGAAAAAGTTAAAAGGATTTATTAACTCTTAAAAGCTTCGCACAACAAAGCAAAAAACCCAAACCCAAACATACATACAAAGAAGCAACCAAAAAGGAAAATAAAGAAAGGAAATCAAAATATATACAGGATATCCATATACTCTTATAAATGCACTCCTTTTTTATATGGGTATGGCCAAAGAATATATCTACACAATCAAATAAAAGAGCTAATCATATAATGTTATATGATTCTTTAAGTTTATAACGTTCTTCAATAGTCAATGTGCTATGACTTTTGCTTATACTTTTTAGTACATCTTTACCAACTTTAACAACTTTAAAGTGTAGGAATTCGGCAAAGCAGTCAACTCTTTAAGATACAATTTGTTAACAGAAAAATATATTAAAAAACTTCCTATCACTTTCCGCTAAGTCTTCCGCACACAACTTTATTGCCTATACTGATCGATCAGTAACTAAACCTTATCCAGCTTTGTCATACAATCTCTGTAAGTTAATGGATGTTAATTCTACAGCTGAAGAGAGCTCAGCTTCTCCCTGCACTAATGATCTCTTTTGTTTTCTTTCCTTTCTTTAGCTTAATACGTTCCCAGAAACTAACTTGCTGTTCGCTGCACCTTGCCTTAGCAGCCTATTTAATAAATGATCGTAGCCTAGGCTGTAAGCCTAGCCTTAACCTCAACGCCTGCTGTTACAAGCTGCGCTCTGTGGATGCTGCAATCAAGATTCCATACTTATAATGCCTTCCTCTTATTATGATCTACCACAACATTTCCCTTTGCTTAGCTCTGCTATATTCTACCTTATCGCCCACTGCTAACTTCAGACAGCAGACTTAAAAATGCAATTGAATCCTTGTTTAATTCAATTAAATTGTTTTTCAACTGAAACTTGGCCAAGTACTGTTGATAACACAGATTAAGTTTTTGAGTAAGAAGGCTTACTCCGAAATAGACATTTAGAAGTCAGGCGAAGCTTATAGTTTAAGTTTATATATATATGTATAGGGGATATTTGTGCATAAATAATAGAAATATTGCAGACACAGACAATATGCAGAAAAAGTGCATAAATTGTCTGTCAGTTGACAGGATAACAGGAGAACAGCTGGCAAATATACGTAGATGAATAGCAGAAAGTTCAGTTTAAAAGCAAGTTACTTATGTTGGACATGGCCAATAGATTTTCCATTCATTCACAAATTGAATTAAACAGTTTTCAGGCTTTTGCCTTTGTGCTGATATTTTGCAACTCTTTCAATGAAAAATTAGCACATTTGACACTTGTTTTTTGTGCTCTCTTTTCTCTCTCTTTCCCTTACTTTAAATCCAATTTTATTTTAGTCTTAAATTCGTAAATTCAATAGTTCGGAAACTGTTAATAATGTGGACAGGCGCATGACATGAAGTATTTCATTAGTGTTGCAAATCCTGATATCCATGCAGCATGACAAGCAGTCAAATTACCCGTTAGTTGCAACATTCCTAATACCATATCCATGTCCATGCCCATGTCCAGTAGTAACGAATCGTCATTTTTTGGTGAAATGTGAAACTCTTGAAGCTGCCAAATGTTAAATGCAATTACACTCTGCGCTTGGTAAATGAAAATGAAAGAAAAACTAATTAAATCCTTTGTGCCACAAAGCTTTCCCAATGACTGGGGCAAAAGTAAGCTCAAAGTGTAATAAGTTCAATTGCGATATTCATTTGAATTTCCATTTTCATTTCCATTTGTATTTTATACGTTAATTTAATAGTTAAAAATAGATAAGCTAGTTTTCAGCTAGTTATCTGCTATTATATACCGATTTCCCAAGTATTATCTATTCAGTTTCTTTAATGATGCCAAACAACTGCAGAATTTATCTTAATGGCATGTAAATCAAAGTATTCTTGTCGTTGCACTGCAATGCGGCATTACGGCACTGTGGCAATGTGGTAAAGCGGCAACTAAAATCATTTCTCCGTTATGTAAATGGCAACAGGAAATCAATATGCTTTCGATTTCATTTATGGCATTTATCCATATAAACGACATCTATCTCCGGTAGATATAAGTGTGCTTAACTTATGCATTCTCTAGCTAACAATGTCAAATGAGGGAAGAGCGTGGCAAAGTGGGGAGCCAGAGGCAGAGGCAGAGTTAGAGTCGAAGTTGAAGTTAAAGTCAGAGCTTGGGCCACAACGACAATGGAGGTGATAAATTTTCTGTTGAGTTCAAAGAATCCTGAGCAGGTGCATTCACTATGTCACCCCTTGCTCTGATATTCACTATCTTTCTCTCTCTCTCTCTCTCTCTCTGTCTCTGCATACTCTCTTCTTCTTTACTTACATTTTTTTAGACTGCATTGATTTATGCCAATCACGATTCGCTAATAACTCAACAGCAAAGCGACGAGAGCTGCCCTCAACAATGCTCTAGCTGCTGTTGTTGTTATTGTGTCTGTTATTGTTGTTGTTGGTAGCACAGGTCCTCTCATAATGACAGCCATTTGAGGGTTAAATTGGATATGCCACCTACGTTGACAACTCGGTCACGTGCGTTGCCCCTAACAGCCGCACATAATTGACGTTTCATTAGCAACATTTTTAAGCGCATTAGCATGCAAATATATAAAAAGGACTTCCACATCACAGACAACCTTTAAAACAAACCAAAAACACATACACGCACACTCTCAAAAGAAAACAAAAAACAAAAAAAAAGAAAATTATATACTAGAGCACATAATTAAAGGGGAAAACTAATGAAAACGCAAGTTATTTTGGGTTGGTCAAGTCGTAAAAACTGTTATTAGATTTACAACACACGCAACGCATATCAAGTTAAGCTAAGGGGAAACATTCTTATAGCGCTAGACAGACACACACACACACACACACACAGACACGCACACAGGAAGACAGAGAGCGTGAGGTTGATGAAAATAAGGACAAATTTCATAAATGATCAAGGATTCAAGAGCAATTTATGCTATAATAATGTTTGAGTGGGGCAAATTGAGGCAGCAGCAGAAAATAAAACTAGACAGATACCTAGGGACAGGAGACAAATCTGTCTGCCTGTGTATGTGCGTGTGTGTGGTTAAGTAACTATGTGTGAGACCTTTTTATACACTGACCCCTTGCCCTTTGGCTATATATTTTATGTAAATTACAAGATTATGTTGTGATTTGGAACAACTTATAGCTGCCCACAGGGCGACTACTTAATGCATTTAGAGGCACTGAAACCTGCGTCAATTTGTGGCCAAAAACACACATACACATATATAGAAAGGCGTTGATGTGTTGAGTGTGAATTCTTAGCCATTAAATTGGACAGTTTCTCTTGTTGGTTATATATATATATATATATTGTTTGGTAGTACAATTTTTGGTTTTATTTTTGGTAAAGTGCAGAGTCCGTTCAATGTGATTAATGGCTTAAAAACTTGTTTTCTAATTATTTAACACCCCAAAAACTACGACAATTAATTATGTGGCTCAACAATAAAAGCCCTGGCCAAAATTGTGGGTGACACAAACACACACCACACACACACACATCCCGCACACACATGCACTGCAGCTATAACAATTGTAAATACTTGAAGCGATAAATTTCATTGTTCACAGTCACATGTACAAAACATTTAGTACTTCTACATATAAAGATATATATATATACATATATAGATATATATGTATATATAGAGATATATGTGACTGTATAGTATTTTCCGCTGGGACTTTTGTTTGAAATTTTTTTCCATTTTTTTGTGTATTTTTTTCTTTTACATCCAAAATGAAATTGTTGAACTTGCCAGGCTGTACAAATAAATGTATGTATATATATATATGTATTACATTCACGATTACTCACATATCTATATCCATTTACAAATATATATAAATATATATATATATATATATATATATGTATATATATTTACATGTGATGCAGATGCGTTAATTGTTTCCAAGGCATAAACTGGCCGATGGAAAGTGCTTTAGGAATTTATTTAATGGCCGTTTGTATGAAAAACATTTGAAAAGTTTTTAATTAAATGGAAACAATGACAAATTTATTTAAACAATTTACCATTTGTAAATATTGCATTTAAAAATCTCGCATTTAGTTGATTTAAATGTCACCCCAAAGACACCGCAAGGCATAATAAATAAAATGCTTTAAAAAGGATGTTGTTGTTATTGTTCAAGTTAAGGAGTCAAGGCCCAAGACACAAGAATCCCAAGACAGCAGCAAGTCATTAGGCAAAAAGGCAAAAAAAAAAAAGAAATCTGCTTAAAACAATTACATTTGAGCATAATTGGCTTTAATTGTTGGCAATGCCCATTTGCCGTCGTCAGACTTCAGCTTTCAGCCAACAAGAAAATCTTATGCTCAAGTGTAAGTCATAATGGCATCTATCAGTGGGCGTCGGTGGAGGGTACTTTGTGAAGTGAGAATGCGGAAACGGAAACAAGCAATTTTGCGGCAAAGTTACGAGTGCCACAGACAACAACAACAACAACAACAACAACAACAACAATAATATATAAAGCTCTGCCCTCAACAATAAACCAGACAACAACAGTTGCTCCAACAAGCAGCAAAAGCAAAGTAAAACTGTGCGAGGGATGCTCATTAAATAGTAGCAAACCGCGTAGCTGCTTGCATAGTATACCATCAAGAGGAAAAGGGAGCGAGAGAGAGGGAATGTGGTAGAAAAGTAGTGTAAGTAAAAAGTGCTAGCTAACTTACTGTTAGTGTTGTGCAGTAAACTTGGTTAGAAAGTGTTGCAAATACTTGCGGCTGCTTTGTTGGCCAGTTTGGTTAACCAAAACACATATAACCAAAGTTATTCGTCTCGTCTCTTGCCAAGTCCTAAATCCCATCAAAGTTAAAAGGTTTACAAATCATAAAGATAAATGATTCCATAACAAATATAGCCAACTAACATGGAATTTAATTGCAAATGTTTAGCTAAATTATGTGCAGACAATTTCAAGCGTCCTTTGATACTTCTTTTGCTCTTCGTTTCTTTTTTCCTTCTCCTTGCAACAGTTTATTGTTGAGCTTTGAAAGCAGCAGAAATGCAGCTCATAATGAACCTATGCCACACCCCACCAGCACTTCTGTATGAATCGCATTGTGTTTGCTGCAACTTCATATTTTGTTGAGTTTCCTTTATTTTCAACATTTTTTTTGTTGCTTTCTTCTGCTGCTTTTTTGTTGCATGTATTTGTGTCTCGCTGCTGTTCATTGTTGTTGCTTGCATAAATTTGTAGCTGTTGCAACGCTAATTAATTGTTTTAAGCACTTTGCCACTAATGGTTTAAATACTTGAATGTGGCCATTACCTCATATACCCAATGCAAGTAAACATACTTGGGGCGTCTCTCTCTCACTCTCTCTCTCTCTCTGACTCTCTTATTTTCGTTCACACTCTGTCGTTGTGTGTGCTGTGACCAAATTATTTTCACACACACTTGAAAGTGTCAGAATATTGTGTTGCATATTTGCCATACGCCAAATGAGACCGCATAAAATTTGTCCAACTGTCAGTGCCAGCAGCAGTGCAAACAGCAAAAACAACAATAGCCCCCTTCCCCTACTCAGGCCCCACTAACTGCTCGGCCCCTGCAGCAAATATTTGTGCGCATAAACACGCCACAAAATTATAATTACATGAAAATCATTTTGGACAATTTCATTGCCAAAATATGCAATATGATAGCAGAGACAGAGTATAGTTAGGCTTATAATATAATATGAACAGGAACCAGAAGCAGCTCACTTGTGGCATAAGAAACTCAAATATAAACTATATGAAAGCTTCAATTAAAAGATATTTAATTATTCATTTTATATAAAAAGAGGATAACTATTGTCTATTTGGTTGCTTTGGTGCTGCAACATTGTTCCTTGGTGCCAGTTTTGCAGACGCATTTGCAGTCCTGATTGCAGGAGCAATTGTCACCGCATTTGCTGTCGGTGCATTTGCAGTCTAAATTGAATGAAAAAAGTCAGAAAAAAATAAACATTATATATATATTACTTATATACAGTTTTTATTTGTTGTTACTTACTTGTGCCACAACCTTTGCAAACCATTTTTCCAATTTTCTTTATAAGCTTTGAAGTGCTTTACTCGTCGTGCTGCTCTTTCAACTTTGTTGCTTCAATATTTATTTTGTTGAACCTATTTATAGTTGCCACAGTGCCATGAGTGGCATACTTTGCACTCAGCCTTTCAATCTATTGCAGAAATTGAAACGTGTGCAAAATCAACAAAAACGTGTGCAATCAATGATTGAAAACCTTATACTTTAGTTCTATATGAAATGATAAGCGAAAAGATTTGATAAGAATTCTTATCTATATACAATGTATATAACTGCGCTTTTAGTTATTCACTTAATTGCGCTGTTGTTGTGTTGGTCAGTTAGTACTAGTTAAGTGGCCTAATTAGAACATAATCATAATTGCAACTGGACTGAACAGCTTATACAATCTATACAAAACGATGTCCTTTATATTGTGTGTAGTCCTGCTGGTTAGTTGGTACCAACAAGTTGGAAGTGAAATTAGCGCAAATTGCGAAAGTTTTTAATTGTTTATCTCACCAGACGCTGTTTGGGCCACAAACATTACTGCAACATGGCCAAAAAAAAAAAAAAGAAAATGTTACTTGCTTCGTATTGTCCTTGTCGCAATCAGATAACAAAAATCTTTTCGAGCGGATGCTTTGTAATTTGGCTTATGGCTTTACTGTGCTTATGTTTGTGCTTGTGTTTGTGTTACCAAAAACAGGCACTTATTCTATTGCAGGATGAGGTCAAATTATTAATTTAATAATATGTATCCTGGCCGCTTGGACATCAACTTCCGTTGTGGTAGCTAGCAACTCGTTGCCAGGGATATTTTCCTATTTTTCCTATTTTGCTAGCTAAATTTTTGTTGTTGGCAACAACCCGCAGCAGCTAACAGTTAACAACTCTCAGTTCTCAGCTCTCTCAGGTTGGAACGTCCTCGACCCGAACTGTGACACAGTTGCCACAAACTTTGAACCATTTCCGCTGCGGCAGGGCTACTTCCGTTTCGTCTGCTGGATGCTACGTTGGTACGCCCCCGCTCGCCACCCTTCTCCACCCCTTTTTATGCCCACTGCCTGATTAACGTTTAAACTCATTAAGATAACGCAATTTTTGGCGCTTTGCTTAATTTTACTTTTTCCAGCTGGCACCGTTACAGCAACAGCTACAGCTACAGCTACAGGACACAATTTTTAAAGAAGTTTTCAAGGGGCCAAAGGTCAGCCAGTTGGAAATCTGTTGCTATTGTCTAGCGCTTTGCCTGTAATTGGTTTGTAAACAAATTTGTTGTTTCCTTGTTGCTTCTTTGACAATTTCGTGTTTTACTTGGCCATTTCATGTTTTTGGCTAATTGCAAAATGCGCGCCAGAAATTTTGAAAGGATTCTTCTTATCAGCAATCCAAATTACCAAAATTTTCCATTAACCTATTAAGGAATTTAAAGCATGCAATGTCTATATAATTTTACATTACAATCGTTAGCTTTAACATAAAGACCAAACTGTTTTTAATAATTTCAATATGTTACTAGCTGTTATTAAATAAAACAGATTAAGTTTGTTATCGAATTGAAAATTTATAGAAAATTTAACAAGTAACATAAAACATGATTAAACGAAAATTATAATAAACGAAAGAAAATATTTAAATTAAAGAATTACGACGCTTGTTATAGGTAGGTTTATCATTGGGATTGTGTTTGCTTTTGAACAGCTGAAAAAGAAAATAGAAGAAAATAGTAAGCAGAAAGAATAGTAAATGAAGTGTGTAAGGAAATAGTTAAAATTATATATACCCTATGGGATGACCTGGATCGGCCAAGTACACGTGCTTGCTCCTTATTATTCTGTTCATATATATCGGATAGGGAAGAACGGGTGACTCTATAGCTATATACCTTCAGTACATCCTTAATGGCATACATAACCATAAAGACCTCGGATATGGTCATGGCATTATATGGTATATAATATACCAAAAGATCACCATATTCCTCTTGCAGTTCTGCAAAAGGTAATTCGTTATACATAAAGGATTTAACATTTCGATATTCTCCAGCTTTTGTTATCCAAGCAGATATAACGGAATTCGATCTAATATCCTGCGATTCATTGGTTTCCTCAATATTATTGATACTCGTATGTGCAATAGATTCCTCATCATCCGATGATACTGTAGTTTCACTAGGATATCGATAAAAGAATACCTTTGCTTCAGTACTGGATTCTTTCATTTCACGCCATTTGTATACATTTTTATGATAATGCATTTCCAGAATGCAACCTCGTGAAAATTCCTTTGTCAGATGGTTTACTGTACCCAAACCATGTATCGTACCGTTAACCATCATTGCAATACAGTTACAAAGTGCAATTGCCTCATCTATGCTATCGGTGGATAAGACGACAGTACGTCCTGCCGTTTTAAGCGATTGTATTAGACGCCAGATTTGCATTTTACTCACAGGATCTATGCTATGTGTGGGCTCATCAATCATAAGTATACTCGTACAGGATAATACACTTATGGCCACTGTTAGTTTGCGTCGTTTAGAGAAATCTAAATGTTTAATAAGCATCTTTGAATTGATATTAAGACCCAAGTTTTCGGCCAATTGCTCACTAATTTGCGGTATATATTTGTGTCTACGTCCATTCAACACGCAATAGAAATTCAAAATCTCCCGTATAGTCATATAATCCAGGAGTACATTAAAATGTGGACAATAACCCAGATATGTATGTGTATGTTTTGCATCATTACGCACACTTCTACCATGTACATAGACATCACCACTGGTAATATTTCTAACACCACATGCCAGATCTATAATATCCGATTTACCCGAATCAGTTACACCCACAATGCCAAAGACATCTCGTGGTTGCACGGCAAATGTTATATTCTTGACTAAAGTTTTATGTTTTTCCTGTTTTCCCACACCTTTGAATACCAATGGGAGCTGTACTATATCGTCCTTTTTCAATTTACTCACACGATCTCTTTCCACCGTAACATCAATTGTATCCGATGGAACTGTATCTACAATTTTATGCCATCTGCAGATATATCTTAAAAGGTTACCCAATAGAAAGGGATGTTTAATTAGTATGATCATTATGCTGGTATATACAATATGTTGTGTAATAAGTGTACACAATTCAATCAGTATGCCAGGATATTCACGTCCAGTATATTTAATAAGATTACAGCATTCCGTTTCTGCCTTGCAACCACCCAATCTTTCGCAATATCTACGTTGTGCACGACCAACATGTATATTACGCATTGCCATATAGAAACACATTGTGGGTGACCAATAGAAGAATTTATAGATATGATCAAAATTGTGTATATCACTGAAGGCAGTCTGCATTATTTTAATAATCACAAAACTACTGTTAGTCAATACATATAGTATGAATAGACATCCAATGAGTATCCCTTCAAAGTAATAAGCTATTATATAGGCAAATGGTATGACAGCCAAGCCAAATAACATTAGCACAATAATTATCATAGAGACAAATTCTACATCATCATAATGACGTATATCGTTTGATCGAATAACATCCGCCCAGGCTAGTAATATTATTAAATATAATATACATATGATATATGTTATCATAGTGACCAAGGCTTGTGATATCCAATATATATAGGTATTATGACCACTCAGACATTGCAGCGTTCTATTACCTGATGATTCAGATATGATGGGCATTGTCAGTAATGCGATAAACATGAAAATGGCAAATGTTAGGGGGACTCCTAAACCAAGATCAGAGCTTAGGCCCAAATTTTGATTCTTCAAGAGATCATGAGTTGAGTATTTTAATGGTTCATTGGTTACACCAATATATGCACCTGGTCCCAGATATTGTACGGCGAGTGCATTATGCAATAGATTCAGTGATATTGGAGCTGCATGAATTAGCTGATTGTTCCATAAGCATATGATTAGATTATTCGAGAAATCAGCTGCACCCAAATAGAAGGTTTTAACCTCAAATATTGATTCCGTTAATTTATATAATATATATGGTATCAGCTCACGTCTTCCCAGTAGATCCAAAAAACGATGATCTAATGGTTTTCCTATTATCCTATTATAATGCTCATAATGAGCAGCTGAATTATGGGTGGTGAAATCAACATTTTCCTGACGTTTCATAAGCACCACGGTACTAGGATAGATGGCAGGGGTCATATTCAAGGCTGGCAAATACACAAAATGTGAACTTTGTGTACCGAATATGGCAGCCACTGTTATTGATAGGCAAATGAAAATTGGTATCCACCATAAGCGTTGCATAAATATTATATGTTTTTTGCATAATGCACCAATTTGTTGATTTCTGCGTTTTCGCATATCCCCTTCATATATTCTATTGGTGTACCAGAAATAGATCATATGCCTCAATCGATCCTGCTCGAATAGCATCTCTCTACCATTCATAAATATATCTCCCAATGTATCCTGTCGCACCCATAATTGTGCCATACCCATTCTATCACCATGCGACTCCAAATCGGCCAATAAATCCCCCAGTTTACTATCATGTCCAGCTGGTATCTCTACATCAATCTTACCAATGCTTGGAAAGTATATGGCATATGCATTGCTTTGGAAATGTTTACGTACAACACTCATAAAAAACTGATTATTATTCTCCAAATTGCCACTTACTTCACAGAACAAATGATAATTGCGGCAATATTTATTACGCACATTTAAAGTATAATCGTAGCATTGCAATTTTCCATCATAAAGCACCGCTATGCGATCTCCGAGGATTTCAGCCTCATCGCAGAAGTGTGTGCTGACAATAATAACGCGATTCTTGGCCTCCGATTTAAGTATATTCCACATGTCATGACGTCCTTCCCGGTCCAGACCCAGTGATGGTGTTTCCACTATGACAGCATGATTGCCACCGGCCAGGGCACAGCATAGGCTAAGACATCGTATCTGGCTAAAACTTAGATTGGTAGCAAATGTTTCGGCCGTAATAACATTCAATTTAAGCAAATTTAAATATTTACGCAATTCACGCAAGATCTGACGATGATTTCGCATACCGGTTAAATGCGTATAGAAATATAGATTCTCGCTCCAAGTAAGATGATCGAAGATAATGCTAGTTGAGGGTAAAACCCGCACAGTATATCCCTTTTTTTCCCCTATATCTACACCGTCAACAATCACCTGTCCGGAGGTCATTGGCACATAACCAGAGATTATATCAGTAAAAAGTCGTCTACTATCATTTTCTTGACCCAATATTACCGTTATCTCTTTCGGATGTATATACATTGTAATATTGTTTAAGTAGATTGCATCAGCAATCTTTTTGGTAAGATTTAATATTTGTATACCATGATTATTATTTAATAGTTTCACATTTACTACGGGATCACCATATATGGTGCTGTATCTCGTTGGTCGACGTGAACTAAAGGATACAAGTGAAAAGTCCGAGTTACTTTGGGAATACTCCGATCTTGGCTCATGGGATATATATGAATTATAATCGCTACTGTCCTGTTGATCTTCCGTTTTGAGTATGATTGGCAATGAATCTATAGAATCACTTGATCTAGCTGAATTTTCTGTAGACTTAAGTACCAATTTGCGTTTTAATGGTAATTGTTTTGCCTTCTTTTTAAAGTCATCCTTCGATGTCACACTAGAATCCTTGGCAGATGTGCCACGTGATATCGGTACATTTGTCATTGTGCCTTGATCCTTCATCTTAATGTGTGGTGAGGTTTCACCTGTTGTATCCTTTGCCTTGCCAGACCGTGTGCTTGGTCTATTGTCATCTTCTTTTCTATCATCCTCGTGTACAGCCAGATGTACGATAAGAAATTTAGGTATACTCCTTATTAAGGAACGGTATTTACATCGTGAAAATAATTTCTTAAGAGTATTGATAGGATATTGTAATGGATAATACCAACTTTTTCTCATTGTCTTTACATGGAGTGGCATTGATGACAACTCTGGCAGATATATATTATGCACATATATCAGTATAAGCATATAGAGTACCGAATCGAATACTAACATATACGAGACATGTGCTACAGTTAGATAATCACCGGCAAAATGCTGATATGTAAAATTTTTAAATTCAAAACCATCTCCATTATTTTCAAATTCCATTATTATATTCATGCCCAGTGCCAGAGCCGTATCCAATGACAAGCAACTAACTAGTTTGGTAACAATTGACGACTCATAAAAGAAGACAAACTCAAAAGGATATGGTATTAAGGCAATCAAACGCATCACTATGGCAAAAACTCCGCTCCGATGACTATATACTGTGATCACAGCCATCAATAGAATGAAGCTACTATTGGCACAATTGTAGCATAAGAGTAAGCAAAAGATTGGTGCCGAATCCGCATACTCGAAGATGGCATGTACACCCCAACCATTGCTCAGTGTAATTATTGTTAACAAACTGACTCCAAACTGGAACGCAAACAGTATTACAAACCAGGCGCACCAGTTGATGACATCAATACGCAACATTCGGAGTATGCCACGCTCGAACTCACCCTTTATGACAGTCACAAATTTGTAGCTGGGAAGTATATAGCCAAGGAGTATGGCCAGGGGTAAGCTGAATTTGAAGTATATAAAGTATATGTCATGCATAACCCGACGATATGGAAACTGCATCATTTTAATATTAGGAAAATCATTTGCTTCAAGTCCTGTTTTCAGCTCAATAAAGGCCATAACAATCGCATGTTGCAACGGCATGAAACCCTCCTGTATGTAGGCTTGGGGTACAGAAGTATAGTTTGAAAAGTCTGAGTAATCCCTGAATATAAGTGATGAAATTCTAGGATAAATTGTTGTTGTTGCCCAACGAAATGGCTTATTAGGATTTGGTGACGTGCGAAGTGTAGGTGGAAAACATAATGCATAATCCAATTTATTAGACTTTTTCTGATTACTTGCCTCATATTCCTTAAACTTGACGCCAGCAAAAAAGAATTTTGATTCCATTTTCTTTTGCATTTCCTGATGAGTTTTAACCGCTTCATAGCCCTTCAAGTTTAACTTCTTAACAGTCAATGCAATAATACGTTCTAATTTTGGATGCGGTGGCATAAAATATAACATATCCTGCCCCACTACATTTATTTTAGATAACATTAATTCCGAGTGTATTTTACTCAAATTATTTATATCGATGGGATGATATATAACCTTTTCATGTACAGTAGGATTAAATATCAGTCGCATTAAGCCAATAAACGGTAAAAATACTACCGATATGAGTAAAAGTTTTATATAGAAATATTTATGGGATACCATCATGGTATATGTCTTCCATAGAGTTAGAGCAAACTTGCGTGGTACATTCAAGGTGGTGTTACTCTTCCTTAACTCCCTTTCCGCGTCCCAGGTTGAGTATCTCATTTTGAGTAATATTTATAATTTCTTTATATTTTAAATTCAATTTTAAAACTCTCTTCAATAACTAATTAAATCTAAATTTACTTTAACTGAAACTAAATATAAATCTCAATGTGTACTTTGTTGCTATAGTTTATACATTAGAAATCAATTTTAAAAACCTTTTTGTTACCATATTTGTTAGTTAGTTAAAAGAAATAAAGAGATGCAGTTAGTTTACTTAACATAAAATAGTGCAAAAAGTTCTAAGGATACACTTTGAATACCAAAAAAAGCAACAAAATAATTTCAATTTTACAATTCATCAACGGGTTTGGGGTACTAACAGCATTGGAAACGAGGCCGTCATGTGGTCAAACAACCGACCAAAGGACAATACCAACAATAACAGGAACAATAACAATAGCAACAACAATACAAACAACAACAACAACAACAACAGTAACTACAATAACAACGATAAACGACAACTTCACGCATAAACCGAAAAATAGGAAAATGCTGAACGACATCGCAATGAAACAGCTGCTGCCCTGTTCAGCTGTGGTTGCAGTTCATACCACCAATTTTCTAGGCATGAGGCATATCTCTACAACACACACCCATACACATATATACACAGACAACAGCACTCACATATGTGTACAAGCATATGCACGCATAGGCATGTAACGGTCCCAAAAATGTTCTGCAATATGCGTCGAGGGGAATATTCATCATAAATTTTATGCGGCAGAATGGGAGATAAAGCTGAAAGCAAACTCTTCGTATGTTGCTCAAAATTGTAGCAACTGCTGCTAGAGATTTATATGCCCTACACAATAATATGAAAATTTCTACAATTGGGTATAATAGAATTATATATTTATAAAAGCCAAAAGATTTCTATTGTTATTCAATACAGCAATATTTAACTCATAATAAATAAAGTAACAGTTAAAGTTAAGTCTATAAATTGCTTCTTTCATTTTAATACCTGATAATAGCATTTAAAATAATAGGAAAAACACATAAGTTTTCCAGAGCAACTCACTTTTATATACTTGTATGCTTATTGCAATTGTCTGACTAACAATTTAGATTGTTTCACTTACCATATCCTTTATATATATATATATATATGTTTATGTATGTGTTTGTGGGTGGACATTAAATGCATTGTTGTCAAATTTAAATGGCACAACCGACTGATGACAATATAACTAACTACATGGACCAAAACCCTTAAGGGATTTGCACTTGCTGCCTGCCAGATAAGTTGTTGACCAAATTTATGATTTGCATAAATGTCAGACCCACCCACGGCTTGAGTGTACTTTTATTAAGCACAAACAGTTGTGGTATATCTTTTGGGTCAAATTTCTATACTAAATCAGAATAGTTTTCCTTCAAGAAAAAAATGTAACTTCTTATATGTTAAGCATTTATAGACGTGACCTTATAGTCAAATTTTCTTATTGCGAAAATATGGGAATTTTATGACAATCACCAAGCTCTCAAGCTTCATCATGATTATTTGACATTGGCTGCAGAGCATCCTCTTCCTTTAGTATATCACATTCGTCTATATTAAGCCGGCAATTGGCGTTGTCATCGAGTGCCATCAATTGAAATTGCATCGCATCAAAAGTTATAAGTTTTCATTACGCGCTGACGTTCAATATGGCGTTCAACTAATACATCAGCATATACACACACACACACCCATACAGTTTTACGCATTGACAAAAGTTTGTCAATGTGCCAGCAAATGACATGCATCGACAACGCCAACGCCAACGCCAACGCCAACACCAACACCAACAAAGATGACGATGACGATGACGTCGCCGTCGATGTCGACGCCAAAGCATGTCGCATAAAAGTATGCAACACTTGACGGCGTTGGCAATGTCACAATTATTTGGAGCATACCATCATCGAGCAAGGGGCAAGGGTTGATGTTAATGTGAGTGTGGAAGTGTGTTGCTATGCAAGCATGTGAGAAGAGTATGGGGAAAACGGTATGGATTGCAGTTGAAGCTTAACGTTCGCGTACTTTGATACCAGCCAGGAACTTAGTGGGAGGTGGCATGAGGATCAGGAAATCACTAGAGAAACTTTTTTAATGGAATCAAATCAAATTGTTCGGAAGCTGTAAAAAGCGATTGCTCGGAAGCGTTTTGAGTTGTTGACAGGCGGCGACAGTCGAACAACGCCAAGGTGCAAACAACGTCGAAAGAAAAGTTATAAAGTTAAAAAAAAAAAAAAAACGCCAACTACAACGAGTGTGACCAAAAAAACAAAAAATAAAATGAAAATAAAATGAGAAAAATATAGCAAAAGAAAGTAAAGAGAAAGGACTTAAAAAACAGACTTAAGTACACACTTGAGTGCTGACAGCAGTCATATGACTCAGCTTCAATGGGGCGTCAAGTGTGCTTGTCACAGATGCCACGCCCATTTTAAAGCCTGTGTAACTAGCAGCTTGTAATTGGTATGATGACAGCGGTCTGCGGTTTCGAAAAGTTGTCCAACAATTGAAGCCTTGTTAAAGTATTTATATGGCCCATAAGTTGTGGCACGCTGCAACTTTTCAAAAACTTGCAAGACCATAAAAATGTATAATGTGGCATAAAGCTTGTCCACGACAATTGTCTTTACGACACTCAAACGGTCGTTAATCAACACTGCCACACTGTGGCAACCCAATCTCGGACTGCCACAATCAACCAAACTAATAATTCTTGTTGACACCAAATAAGTTATGTCCACTGAACCTGAGCCAACTGCAAATTAAGCCAATCAATTCATTAACGCCTTGCCTTGTATCCTAACTAGTTGCGAACCTCCGTTCGACAACTTTGTTTGAGCCAAGCCAAGCCGCGATGCTGCGCATGAAAATTAAATTGTCGCCTCGAATAGCAAACAAATTTGACTCAAATGCAAGCCAAATTGCAACAGACACACGCAGCATTGAGAATGTGAAAAGATGGTTTAGTTGTTGAAGTTGGGGTAGATGCGGCAACTGAGGCAGGGCGCAGGTGATGCAAGTGGAGTAAGTGTGGCATGATGCAGCAGAGCGTTACTTTTGTCTTCTGTCTGTAGGGGGAAAGCAGATTAATTGCCAATGAGTGTGTACAAGTTCGAGTAGAAAAGTTTTTCAGAGTTTTGCCCTCCCATTCGTTCTGTACTCCTGCTTGCCTGCCTACCTCCTTCCTTTCATGCTGCTCACTCCAATGGTTTCGGTCTGTGTGACACCCAAATGGAGGCCACGTGCATTTTATCTCTGCTCCGAACTCAACACAATTCGAGGTTTTTGAGGTGAAACAAATTTCCGGTGACATAAACTTAATTAGCTTTTGTTCGGGCTTTTGTTTTATGGTTTTGCGGGTACAACTCTCCTCTTTGTTTGTTTCTTCGTGTGTGTGTGTGTGTGTGTGTGTGTGCTGCTTCTGTGTATGTTTCTGATAGTAAGTATTAGTATGTGTATATATGTGTGCTTGTATAGTTAAGTTTGAATGGTTAAAGAATTTTTTTTCAGCTTTATAAGTGGGAAGCAACGTTGAAAGGTAGCAATAAGTTTTGATTTAATTGAGGTACTTAACAGATATATATTAAAGATTCTTGTAAGCTAAACTTCAATTCAAAGCAGATTTCCAATTAAAAACGCAGAAATTTCAAAAGTTCTTTATACACAGAAATCAGATAGAAGTTAGTCCAAACTCTAACAAAAGCAAATGCTCAATTTTCATTAAGGAAAACAACACGTAAATAATATATCCTAATACTTGTAATATATATAAATCTTAACCAAGAACAACAATGGCTATCTATCTAACTCATACAACCACAACACAATAACAACAACAATAAACGACCATAAAGAATCACAACAACATTATAAAGTACAATAATAATATTAAGCAAAACCAGCATGATCAAACATAATGAAATTGAAAACTGAGCCAGAGCTTAACAGGACTCAAAAGGTAAGGTATAACTCAAGTGAAAGCCAAACAAAAGTGGTGCTTAGGGTTTTTCATTCTTTTCTTTTTTTATTATTGTTAAAAGGAGGCAAAAAGGCAAACTGTTCACAAACTGATTCGTACCTGGCAGCTCTCTCTCACTCTCTCTGTGTGTCTCTCTCTCAGTCCAACAATCCCACAGGACGCACAGCAACTCAATGAGCACAAAGTTTATAAGCAATTCTCAATATATTTAATAAGGCTCTTTCTTCATATGTGCATGTGTATGTGTGTGTGTGTAAACAACCGACAAAATTGTCACTGTAGATATATTAATATCTTCTACTTACAATTTTGATTGCTTTTCTATATAAATTTATTATTTAATATAATTTTACCTTTTGTCTATTGAAATCTAAATCATATTTTATTGAATTTAAATTGAACATAATTAAGTAGGTAGTTAGGAATTTAGTCGCCTGTCTTTCTATAAAGAAGATATGAGCACTTACATGTACACATATACGCAATCAAACACACACACACACACATATATATATATATATATATATATATATAGACTCATGTATGCATGCTCATAAATACTTCATCAGCCGCAAAGGGCTAAGAAGTCGAATGGCAGAAAAGTTTTTCATCCTGTGGGAAGGCAACGACGGACGCATAGGCAAACTGACGATATAATGATCTCCCATGGGGTGTAACCACCGGGTTTGCCCACAACCTCAACTCTACCTTACCACACACACACACACACACACACACACACATACAAACACACACAAATGCAGTGCATTGAAATTCCTGCGGCATTTCTCAGCATCACCTTAATCGCCTGCCAAAGTTGCTTATGCTTGCCATTCCGAAGTGACTGACTGACTCACTGGCTGGCTGGCTGGCTGGTTGGCATTTTGTTGGGCCGTGGCCCGGGCAATATTAACAGGAAATGAAATCAAAAGGTTGCCTTTTACTTGATTTTCCCAATTCCGAGTGCTGATGTTCTTCATCCTTCGCTTCATCTCTCTCTCTCTCTCTCTCCCTCTGCATCATCCATTGAAACACTCTTCATTCATTGTTCGTGCGAGTTGTAGTTTAGCTTCATCATCTGAACTTGGTGGTCTGTAACTTGCTTTGGTCTTCGGGTTTTGCCTTGTGGCCCATAGTATGCCAACTCCTAAGTTTTAACTTCCCCCAAAAGCTTTCCAGCTCTGTTTCCGTTCGTTTCATTCATCATGTCTGTAAACCAATGAGGACTGTGCTGTTTTGTTGTTGTATAAGTAGCTCATCTGCGGCTGAGCGCGTTTTATTTGTTTCAAATTGAGTTATGCCTAATGAAAATCAAATAAGCCGCAATCCAGCCGGAAATGTCGGTCGTAGCAGTCGTCCTTTGCTAAACTCTCTCTCTCTTCTCTGCTCTCCTCCACTTCACTAAATGGAACTGCCACTTGTCTGTCTGTCGTCTAATATGCTTTACTACATATATGCCTTTAGACTTGGCCTTGTCTGCAGTTGCGACTTTGCATTAGCCACGTTTACTCATTATTCACGCCTTTGTATATATAAAATAAATTCACTTCCCTACAATCTTCAGTCTTCGAACTGGAAAATCAATTAATACTTCTACTCTGACGTAGAAGTTAAAAGCCTTGCGTTTAAATAACGTATACGCAGCGTATTCCGCTGTTTACCTTAAGTTCCGTTTTTTTCTTTCTTCGATTGAATTCTGAGTAGTTTTAGCCTGGTTGAATGCGCATGCAAATACTTAAGCGAATACATATTTACATATTTCATATACACTTTAGTTGCCTGCTGAGGCAAACTGCAAGCAGCAAGTGGCAAATGGTGAAAGGGGAGAGAGGAGAGTGGTGTGTAAATAAGAATATAAAAAGGACAAGAAGGTTTGCAGGCAAAGGCAAAATACTGTTACATTTTGTTTATATGTATATGAAAATTGCTTTCACACACACTTATAAATATGATAACTGTTTATGAGTCAGCCCCGGATACGTTAAGTGCAAGTGTGGAAAATTATTTAATGACTTTTCTGAATTTGAAACGGAATTTGTGAGTGCGTTGCGGCAGAGTGCCAAGTATCACGATGTTGTAGATGTTGTGGATGTTGTGGATGATGATGAGGCCAAATATTTGCATACGCAAAAACTTGTCAGAGCCAAGCGGTTGCTATAACTGTAAAAGATCCTTTGCAACTAGCAACTGGTAACTGAAAACTGGTAAGTGGCAAGTGGCAAGTCATTTAACACTACCTGAAATTTCCCCTTGGGAGCTTTGCTGCGCATTTTTTTTCTCTACAAATTTATTAATTATTTATGCGTCTTTTGCGCGACTTGAAAGTGCTTTGAGGGCAACATACGGCCACTTGTCCATAGCCGCCTAATGAAGCTATACTTCAGCTAGAGATGATGAGGTCCAACGCCAGCAATGAATCTAATGGCAACGACCATGTCGTCGCCAAACATCATGCCACTGCTCATACTAACCTCTTTCTCTCTCTTTTTCTCAACTACATCAGGCCATTGGTAGCATCAACATTAATTTGTACATGCGACACTCACCAGACAGCTGAGTACCAGCGGCAGAATATAATTTGTAATTAATGACCAGTTAAAGAGCAACCTTGAGGGATATACAATATATATATATATATATATATATATATATGTAGTTAAAGGTGGGGAAACTGAGGGGGGGTAATAATGCTGCCAAGACTACGATTTACAGTGGCAAACAGGCTGACAGCCAAACGCTGATTTATGGCCACAGACCACAAAATTTATATGGCATCACAGAAGTGGCGATGCGAGTCGACTTTCCTGCTGATTCGGAGCCATCTGCGGCGCCTGCTTGTCTTTACATTCAATCCCTATTCAATATAACAGCAATCATATGGAGCCTAAGAAATTTAACATTAGTTTTGCAACACGCTTTAATACTACAATTCAAATTCAAATTTTACTCTTAAATCTAAGCAAATTTAGTAATTAATGTAAACGATATAAAGAAAATTCTTAAATAATAATTGTTATTTTTATAAGTAATGCAGTAAGTGTATGCATAATTCTGCTTTATTTTTTAACATTTACATGTTTTTTTATACTCCTTTTTTGTCTTCTTTCTGTAGCCTTTTGCTACTGTCACAGCATTTGAATGCGAGATGTCATTCACATTGCCTTCAAGAGTAGACTTTATGCTCAACGCCTAAGTTCTTGTCTTTCTAGCAAAACTCTTTTCAGTAGCATGGAGAAAGAGAGTGGAAAACAAACTGAAAACGAAAGATAGTATTGTTGATGGTTAAGGCTCTGTTTCATTTTGTAGCTTGACTCCTTTTTGGCCACGCTCACACATACACACACACATACATTCATAGGCGAGTAGCTACCAAAGCGCAATTTGTCTTCTGCCAGCAGCTTCGATAGTCAATGCTGAGCCCATTTACATTCGCTTTATTGCCACTGGCGTTTTTTTTATATATTTCTTTCTTCTTTTTTCTGTTACCAGTTTTGCTTTAGGCCATGTTAGCTCTTTTTTATACTTTTTTGAAGCATGTTGTGACTTTGTCTGCGGCTGCTGTCACTCGACTGGCTTAGCCACTCGGATTGGGGGCAAGCTGCAGTTCTGCAATGCCATTCAAATTGTAATTCCTCAATTATAAGAGTGTCTATGGCATGCCTATAAATATTTGTTCCCTGACGACAGTTTAATACCGCATTCAGTTGCTGTTTTTACTCCTCTTTGATTAATGGCTATCCTCGATTTGATGCACTGACAATTCCATCTAACAACAACAACAACAACACCAATAGGAATAACAGAAAAAAAAAGATACTTAACTAAGTGAAACAACAACAGGGTGGGGGGATGGGAGAAGATAACAGCTAACTGTTTTTAGCACTCTGTTTATTTTGTTGCCAACTTTCAGTTAAGTGCAAAACAATTTACCCAAATACGCGTACTCATACATACATTTCGTCACTTACACACAAACACACACACACACACACACACACACACAGATATACATTTATTTGTTGCCGCTTTGAGCCGTTGCTGCGCTTTGTTGTTATTGTTTGGCATGCAAGTAAAATCTGGCAAAGCTGCTAAAAACTTGGCTAAATTTGCACTCTATAACGTTGCTTTTTATACCCTGTAAAATAAGCAGCAAAAGCATATATGATATACCTATTCACTTTGGTTTCTGCCTAAGCATCTTTCTGCTCTGCCAACGTCTGTTGCTTCATTAATTAAATACAGTTTTTTAATTACCACAAAATGGTGACAGGCTTTGTTAAAGTCATGCATATCCTTTATAATACCACGTTTTTATTATGCTAATGTAGCAGCCAACATGCAATACCCCTCACTGCAGGTAACTGCACTGCTTTGTGGTGTTATTGTGCGAGTTTATTGGTTGCCAACGCTCTGGCAGCTTTGTGTCCTGCAACATACAAGCATTGGGCGTATATGCCTGATGAGGTTGCATGTGGTATAAAGAATAATAAAAAAAAATATATATATACACAAAATGTGTGTAAACAACAGCAGCAGAGAGTGAAGAGGCAACAATTAAAAACTGTGTCAGAGGCTTTGGTAAATGCAATGCATTTGTGTAATACTTTCTAAGTAGCATTAACTTGAGGCAAAAGTTACTCGTGATATGCAAGGTGCAAGTGGCACAAGTTTTATGCAATATGTGCGCAAATATTTTATATTAACACTAAATACACTTGCAGCTTTTTTAAAAAATATATAATTATATATAAAAAATAAATAAACTGTTATTTATTTTAATATAAATCAAATGAGGTACAAAAACTTACTCAAAAATTTTTATTTTTTACCAAATTTTTTATTTAAATTCGATTTTAACTTGTCAAAAATTAAACTTAAATTTTACTTTAATTTTTATGAAGTTTTTATAAATAATATTTAAATAGTTTCATCTGAAAAACATTTTAAAAATAAGTAATTATTTGTAATAAATTTAATTTAAATATTTTAAATATAAAAAAAAAACATATTTGTTTTATATTTTAATTTGCTTTCATGTATTTAAATATAAAAATTTTTACATATTTTATTTATAATTTTTTTTTATTTTTTCATATAGATGTTTATAAATATTGTATTTGTTAAATATTTTTATTTATATTTTATTTATTTATATATATGTATTTATATATAATTTCTTGTATTGTAGTTAAAGTCACAACAAATCTTTAATTTAAATTGATTTAGATTAGAATTTTATTAGAAATATTCTAGACAATTTAAACTAAAGCTAATTAAGTGATTTAACAGTGATTTAAGTTTAGAAGTGAATTTTCTATATATATTTATTTTTATTTTAAAGTTACTTTCTTATTAAGGCTTTCTATTTTTGGGTTTAAATTGGGGATGAGGCAGAAGACGATGTGCTCGTCGGGTAGGTCGTTGCCTGAGAACTTCAGCAGACTGTAAAATAAAATAATTATGAGCGATAAATTTACAGGGAATGTACACAAAAATAAAAAACGAGGGAAGAGAGAGGGAAAAAAATAAATTTGTCGCGTCGAAGGCGTCAGCAGCGGCGTTTATAATGAGCCGAAGCAATGCCAAAGGTTGTTGTAGGCAACCTAAGGCACAGAGCGAGAGACAAAAATGGAGAGCATTGGGATGGGAGGGAAATTATAAAGAGAAAAAAAAATGTACAGCTTCTAATTGGATCGATGAGAATGGCATACAAAGCAGCCACGATGTCAGTAACTGACCGAATTGGTTGTCACGATAGTCGTTGTGGCATTAAAAATTCATAAGTGCCACACTGTGGCAGGCAATCGGACTTCGCTTGTTTGGGCTAATTCAATTTAAAGTATTAACTGAGCCAGCAAATCCACTTGGAAAGCGACCCTCATGGCCAATAGCAAGCAGCAGCTCATATTTTATCGGTGCCGTTGTCTGACATGGCTGCAGTTGTACGTGCCACCTAGCCAGCTCTTGCCACCATGCAACGACTATAGCAGACAACGGCGTCAAGCTGTCCGCTTTATCAGTGAGTGTAAATTTCGCCACTTGGCAAGAGCGCGAGTTGCACAGATTTATTTCATTTGGCCCGGTTGCAGCAGTAGCATCCTTTATATAATTTCAATTATCGCCATTTGGCTGTGCCATAAATTAACGTAAAATCTGAGACGCATCCGCTTGCAGTGATTGCAGGTAAAAAAAATATGTATATATATATATATATATAAAAAAATTGTTGGCCAACAATTTAATTAAGTGCAAAACTTTCAGTTATGAAACAGTATATAAAGTGCTCCCCATTTCTCTCTTCATTCTCTTTTTTTTTTTGACTTTGTGGCAACTATCTGAGATTTACGCTGTGGCGAACATTGAATACAAATGTAAACACAAATGTGCTACAAATCTCGCACTCAACTTGCAAATTTTGTTTGTTGACAGTCCAATGAGTACTTTGAATGTCACAACACAAAACGAAATGCAACACACAAAATTTGATATTGTTGTCAGCAAATGGCAGATAGAGAGACTGAAAAACAGTCAAACTGTCAAATTTTTGGTTCAAAAGTCGTAGAAAAATAGAGAAAAAAAATAGAAGTTGTGCTGCAGCAGCAGTTGCCGCAACTGTGTGGAATGTTGCCATGCCACAAAAACAGGCAGCAAAACTGCCAACAAACACCAAACAAGTAGATGCTAACAAACGGAAACAAACAGCTGCATTAGCAGACGCAAATCAGCAGCAACATCAGCAGCAACAACAGCAACAACAACTCGAAAGTTAAGCGCAGTTGAGTTACTCACTTAAAAATTCCAAACACAAAACGGAAATATGCAAAAGCTCGGGTCAAAAGCGGAAATGAACCAGCCGCCATGTTTGCCATAACGGACACCTTCTTGCTGTTGTGGCTCTGCCTGTGGCTGGAACTGTTGCTGCTGGCATTACTCTACCTATACCTAATACCCTACCAAGCATAACTCATACAACAGCTACTTATAGGGTATCAGTTAGTCGCTTTTAGTTTAGTTTCAAGAACTTGTTACATATAACTACTGTAGCTGTGTGGCTACCCATCTCAAACGAGTCGCTAACGAGCGTTGCAAGGATGCAAAATGATGAGCAGCCTGTAAATCCTTTACTTCAAGATTTATGAAATTCACTTTGATTGCTAAGGTGGCAAAAACTCTATAAAAGCAGAGGCGTAGCCCATCTCCCCATCGCCCCATCTGCCCATCCTTCATCCAAATACGCCCATGTAAGTGCTAGGAAAACTGCTACAAATTAAAGATAATGAATAATTTCCCCAGCGGTAATTAAGTGCATCATTAAAACGTGCTTAATTGCCAGTAGCAGCTTCAACATTGCAACGGTCGAAATTCTCTACATGACATGCCAACCTATATATATACATATACATATATATATATATATGTGTGTGTGTGTGTATGTGTGTGTGTGGCGTTCTAAACGGTTTTCCAATTACCAAGCAGCTAAGTCGATGGCAAAAGTCATTTTCAGTTTGCATATCCTGAAACCGTATAAGCAACCCGATTACGCCTGCCTGCGGATTTGTGTGCATCAGAGTTGGAGAGCTAAAGGTTTCCCTTGGCTACAACAACTCTTAACTGTTGTTGTTGATGGTAGATTTTTGGCCATGGCTATCAACAATTTTGTGCCCTCTTGATGAAAATACCAAAATGTTGATGCAT
This sequence comes from Zygothrica quintamaculata, assembly GCA_037044455.1. NCBI lineage: Eukaryota > Metazoa > Arthropoda > Insecta > Diptera > Drosophilidae > Zygothrica > Zygothrica quintamaculata. Next base: position 28,169 of record JBAMBS010000435.1, on the reverse strand, counting down.
GCATGTGTCTCTATCTATAGATATCTGTGTGTATGCTATGTATTTGTGCCAATTGCTGTTTGTGCCACATATAAGTGCCGTGGGGCAAACAATCATTGAACAGGTTTGAGCTTCAACCGTAAGCCACAAATTAGTTACGCCGTTGTTGTTGCACGACTAGCAACCAATGATGCAGGTACTCCAGCAATAGAGCACAACCAGCAATGCTGAATCCAAAGGCTAACACAAACAATGCACCGGAAATGTCATCCACAACCAGCGGTTTCGGTGCCTTTTTGGTTGTATATCCATTCGCCTGATTAAACAGAATCTGACCAGTTTTTTTATCCAAATACTTAACAACATTCTGCAAGAGATTTCACTTTAATAAAGCTTCCACTTTATGCAACAAATTACCTCTAGTTCCCAATGCACATAGAGACCCGACTCCTGGCAGGTGCGTATATGCCTATTGAGCTGTATCATCAGTGTCCAGCCTCGTATGGAGACGGCGCGTGTCCAATCAAAGTATAGATTATCCCGTAGTACCTTAACATAACACTAATACAACAACATTTACTATATTTACTACTATAAGTTGCAACATACTATACGATTCTCCACAGACTCTCGTGTCACATAGTTGCCAAAGTTAAAGGCGCCAGAGGCCAAACGCTCAATGCCCAGTCCATAATTGGGCCTAAAGCTCGAATTGTACATGAAACTATAATCTCGCACTTCAAAGTTACGCGCCATTATCTGTTCCGTAACTAAATCCGAATTCTCCACCGTATGCACCCAAATAATAGATGGTGCCGCCCATTTCCAATCCGCCTCTGCCCACTTCTCAATGGTATCAACAGGTGCACCATAGAATGGCACCGTTAGCAACGACTTAAGTTGTCCACTGTAGATGTTCTCCAATGTAATTGTTGCACACAACAATGAGGCCAGAAAGAAGCGTGTGGCAAAGCGATTAAAGCTGCAAATTAATGAAATTTGTTATGCAATTTTGCAACATTAGCTGCAGTTGCACGTACGTAACTGGAGCCGATGGCTGCTGTATGAAGAGTGCAAAGATATCAAGCAAGGATTTTTCCATATTTTTGCTATGCACAAAGGCTTCCTGGCTGAGCCCAGTCCTGGTCAGAAAGTAATTGGAGTATCGGAGTAAATATAGAACAAGGCTGCAAAGGGTTATGGTAACGAGTAGCAGCAGCCAACTGCCTCTATTGAATGGCAATATATCAGTGCACCAGGCTGGCAATGGCCTATATGGATATTTGATATAGTTCAACTATTGCTTATAGTACAGTTCACTTACACTGGAGCTGGCCCCAGTATGGTTACTGCAGATCGAGCAATGGCATGTGAAGTCTCTGTAATGCCATCATACCAATTGTAGATGCAACCAATGGCCAATTCCACTCGCTGTTTATATATATCTCCCAGCATGCCATCAGCACTTTCGTTCTCATAGATGCTACCCCAGTTATCAGCGCCATCTATGTGTGAATAAACAAAGTTGCCAAGAGTTAAAGTAGCTGAAGCCTAATCAATCAGTTTCAAATGTATATAAAATGATTTCTAAGGGTAGCAAATTGTTTTCATATTAATCTCACTTAATGTGAACAGTTTCCTAGATGATCATTTGATTATATAACAAATTGTTTGAATGAGTTGCAAATAATTCATAGAGTTAAATACTTACAGGCTTCGACGCGTAGGCGGCAATTGTGCACTACACAAAAGGTTCTCATAATGTTTGCCTCGGAGCCATAGTAGGCAATGGAACGATTGGCATCATGTGGATTAATTGGATCCTCATTGCCAGCACCAGCTGCCTATAAAGTGCATATGAAAAGAGAGAGAGAGAGAGAAAGAGAGAGAATAAGAGCGACAATGCTAGAGAGTTTATTAAGTTTGGGCGGTAGCGGCTAATTGGCGTCCATTGTTGGTCATTCAAGTGTCTGTTCTAATTTACTAAATGGCCCCGTAATGGTTGGCACAATGTAAGCCATGACCACGCCCACATACACAAACATACAAATATACTCAAATATAAGCAACACACACACACATAGACAAACATACATACGGACATCGACACTCGGCGCCAATTAAATGGAAACACGTAATTTAAATCAATGTTGTGCTAAAGCCGAGCCATAAACAAAACCGCATGGACACGCTTCTGGCTCTATTTGTATGCGTGTGTTTATATATGTGTGTGTGTGTGTTAGCTTTGCTGTTGTTACTGGTTTAAGTGTGTTTACAAATGTGCGAATGTCCTTAAGGCAAACAATTGAGTGCGAACAAAACTTACACCAAGTGACAACAAAAGAAGTTTTTCAACTGTTTTGTTTTAGTTTCTACAGCTATTGGTTTGCACAGTGGTGCAAGTGCTATTAGTGGTTCCTGAGTATCCTAAGAGAAAGTTATTTACTGTTGTAGTTGTTGTGGGCAACAATTTCGGTAACTAAAAATCTCAGCATATGCTGTGTGGCTTTTATGCCACGTTTCCTCCCTTTTTTTTTGCTGGTTTCCTTTGCTGCGCTATTCTATTGTCAGCAGTTGTCAAGGATTGTCTGACTTTGTGAGTCCCTTTTGGTGGATTATAAGACAAAGCTTAAAAGAACAACCACCACAACCAAACGTATACTTAATATATCTCTTTCTTAAATTGAATTGAAATATTTGTTAGCAAATTTAGTTTCAGCTAAATTTGTGTATCAACTTTAAGTATATATTTAATTTATAATTTAACGTTCAGTTTTAATAGCACTTGCACCACTGTGCAAACAGATGAACAATAACAATAGCTGTAGAAACTAAAACAAAACAGTTGAAAAACTTCTTTTGTTGTCACTTGGTGTAAGTTTTGTTCGCACTCAATTGTTTGCCTTAAGGACATTCGCACATTTGTAAACACACTTAAACCAGTAACAACAGCAAAGCTAACACACACACACACATATATAAACACACGCATACAAATAGAGCCAGAAGCGTGTCCATGCGGTTTTGTTTATGGCTCGGCTTTAGCACAACATTGATTTAAATTACGTGTTTCCATTTAATTGGCGCCGAGTGTCGATGTCCGTATGTATGTTTGTCTATGTGTGTGTGTGTTGCTTATATTTGAGTATATTTGTATGTTTGTGTATGTGGGCGTGGTCATGGCTTACATTGTGCCAACCATTACGGGGCTATTTAGTAAATTAGAACAGACACTTGAATGACCAACAATGGACGCCAATTAGCCGCTACCGCCCAAACTTAATAAACTCTCTAGCATTGTCGCTCTTATTCTCTCTCTTTCTCTCTCTCTCTCTCTTTTCATATGCACTTTATAGGCAGCTGGTGCTGGCAATGAGGATCCAATTAATCCACATGATGCCAATCGTTCCATTGCCTACTATGGCTCCGAGGCAAACATTATGAGAACCTTTTGTGTAGTGCACAATTGCCGCCTACGCGTCGAAGCCTGTAAGTATTTAACTCTATGAATTATTTGCAACTCATTCAAACAATTTGTTATATAATCAAATGATCATCTAGGAAACTGTTCACATTAAGTGAGATTAATATGAAAACAATTTGCTACCCTTAGAAATCATTTTATATACATTTGAAACTGATTGATTAGGCTTCAGCTACTTTAACTCTTGGCAACTTTGTTTATTCACACATAGATGGCGCTGATAACTGGGGTAGCATCTATGAGAACGAAAGTGCTGATGGCATGCTGGGAGATATATATAAACAGCGAGTGGAATTGGCCATTGGTTGCATCTACAATTGGTATGATGGCATTACAGAGACTTCACATGCCATTGCTCGATCTGCAGTAACCATACTGGGGCCAGCTCCAGTGTAAGTGAACTGTACTATAAGCAATAGTTGAACTATATCAAATATCCATATAGGCCATTGCCAGCCTGGTGCACTGATATATTGCCATTCAATAGAGGCAGTTGGCTGCTGCTACTCGTTACCATAACCCTTTGCAGCCTTGTTCTATATTTACTCCGATACTCCAATTACTTTCTTGACCAGGACTGGGCTCAGCCAGGAAGCCTTTGTGCATAGCAAAAATATGGAAAAATCCTTGCTTGATATCTTTGCACTCTTCATACAGCAGCCATCGGCTCCACTTACGTACGTGCAACTGCAGCTAATGTTGCAAAATTGCATAACAAATTTCATTAATTTGCAGCTTTAATCGCTTTGCCACACGCTTCTTTCTGGCCTCATTGTTGTGTGCAACAATTACATTGGAGAACATCTACAGTGGACAACTTAAGTCGCTGCTAACGGTGCCATTCTATGGTGCACCTGTTGATACCATTGAGAAGTGGGCAGAGGCGGATTGGAAATGGGCGGCACCATCTATTATTTGGGTGCATACGGTGGAGAATTCGGATTTAGTTACGGAACAGATAATGGCGCGTAACTTTGAGGTGCGAGATTATAGTTTCATGTACAATTCGAGCTTTAGGCCCAATTATGGACTGGGCATTGAGCGTTTGGCCTCTGGCGCCTTTAACTTTGGCAACTATGTGACACGAGAGTCTGTGGAGAATCGTATAGTATGTTGCAACTTATAGTAGTAAATATAGTAAATGTTGTTGTATTAGTGTTATGTTAAGGTACTACGGGATAATCTATACTTTGATTGGACACGCGCCGTCTCCATACGAGGCTGGACACTGATGATACAGCTCAATAGGCATATACGCACCTGCCAGGAGTCGGGTCTCTATGTGCATTGGGAACTAGAGGTAATTTGTTGCATAAAGTGGAAGCTTTATTAAAGTGAAATCTCTTGCAGAATGTTGTTAAGTATTTGGATAAAAAAACTGGTCAGATTCTGTTTAATCAGGCGAATGGATATACAACCAAAAAGGCACCGAAACCGCTGGTTGTGGATGACATTTCCGGTGCATTGTTTGTGTTAGCCTTTGGATTCAGCATTGCTGGTTGTGCTCTATTGCTGGAGTACCTGCATCATTGGTTGCTAGTCGTGCAACAACAACGGCGTAACTAATTTGTGGCTAACGGTTGAAGCTCAAACCTGTTCAATGATTGTTTGCCCCACGGCACTTATATGTGGCACAAACAGCAATTGGCACAAATACATAGCATACACACAGATATCTATAGATAGAGACACATGCATGCATCAACATTTTGGTATTTTCATCAAGAGGGCACAAAATTGTTGATAGCCATGGCCAAAAATCTACCATCAACAACAACAGTTAAGAGTTGTTGTAGCCAAGGGAAACCTTTAGCTCTCCAACTCTGATGCACACAAATCCGCAGGCAGGCGTAATCGGGTTGCTTATACGGTTTCAGGATATGCAAACTGAAAATGACTTTTGCCATCGACTTAGCTGCTTGGTAATTGGAAAACCGTTTAGAACGCCACACACACACATACATACACATATATATATATATATATATATGTATATGTATATATATAGGTTGGCATGTCATGTAGAGAATTTCGACCGTTGCAATGTTGAAGCTGCTACTGGCAATTAAGCACGTTTTAATGATGCACTTAATTACCGCTGGGGAAATTATTCATTATCTTTAATTTGTAGCAGTTTTCCTAGCACTTACATGGGCGTATTTGGATGAAGGATGGGCAGATGGGGCGACGGGGAGATGGGCTACGCCTCTGCTTTTATAGAGTTTTTGCCACCTTAGCAATCAAAGTGAATTTCATAAATCTTGAAGTAAAGGATTTACAGGCTGCTCATCATTTTGCATCCTTGCAACGCTCGTTAGCGACTCGTTTGAGATGGGTAGCCACACAGCTACAGTAGTTATATGTAACAAGTTCTTGAAACTAAACTAAAAGCGACTAACTGATACCCTATAAGTAGCTGTTGTATGAGTTATGCTTGGTAGGGTATTAGGTATAGGTAGAGCAATGCCAGCAGCAACAGTTCCAGCCACAGGCAGAGCCACAACAGCAAGAAGGTGTCCGTTATGGCAAACATGGCGGCTGGTTCATTTCCGCTTTTGACCCGAGCTTTTGCATATTTCCGTTTTGTGTTTGGAATTTTTAAGTGAGTAACTCAACTGCGCTTAACTTTCGAGTTGTTGTTGCTGTTGTTGCTGCTGATGTTGCTGCTGATTTGCGTCTGCTAATGCAGCTGTTTGTTTCCGTTTGTTAGCATCTACTTGTTTGGTGTTTGTTGGCAGTTTTGCTGCCTGTTTTTGTGGCATGGCAACATTCCACACAGTTGCGGCAACTGCTGCTGCAGCACAACTTCTATTTTTTTCTCTATTTTTTTACGACTTTTGAACCAAAAATTTGACAGTTTGACTGTTTTTCAGTGTCTCTATCTGCCATTTGCTGACAACAATATCAAATTTTGTGTGTTGCATTTCGTTTTGTGTTGTGACATTCAAAGTACTCATTGGACTGTCAACAAACAAAATTTGCAAGTTGAGTGCGAGATTTGTAGCACATTTGTGTTTACATTTGTATTCAATGTTCGCCACAGCGTAAATCTCAGATAGTTGCCACAAAGTCAAAAAAAAAAAAAGAGAATGAAGAGAGAAATGGGGAGCACTTTATATACTGTTTCATAACTGAAAGTTTTGCACTTAATTAAATTGTTGGCCAACAATATTTTTATATATATATATATATATATATATATATACATATTTTTTTTACCTGCAATCACTGCAAGCGGATGCGTCTCAGATTTTACGTTAATTTATGGCACAGCCAAATGGCGATAATTGAAATTATATAAAGGATGCTACTGCTGCAACCGGGCCAAATGAAATAAATCTGTGCAACTCGCGCTCTTGCCAAGTGGCGAAATTTACACTCACTGATAAAGCGGACAGCTTGACGCCGTTGTCTGCTATAGTCGTTGCATGGTGGCAAGAGCTGGCTAGGTGGCACGTACAACTGCAGCCATGTCAGACAACGGCACCGATAAAATATGAGCTGCTGCTTGCTATTGGCCATGAGGGTCGCTTTCCAAGTGGATTTGCTGGCTCAGTTAATACTTTAAATTGAATTAGCCCAAACAAGCGAAATCCGATTGCCTGCCACAGTGTGGCACTTATGAATTTTTAATGCCACAACGACTATCGTGACAACCAATTCGGTCAGTTACTGACATCGTGGCTGCTTTGTATGCCATTCTCATCGATCCAATTAGAAGCTGTACATTTTTTTTTCTCTTTATAATTTCCCTCCCATCCCAATGCTCTCCATTTTTGTCTCTCGCTCTGTGCCTTAGGTTGCCTACAACAACCTTTGGCATTGCTTCGGCTCATTATTAACGCCGCTGCTGACGCCTTCGACGCGACAAATTTATTTTTTTCCCTCTCTCTTCCCTCTTTTTTTATTTTTGTGTACATTCCCTGTAAATTTATCGCTCATAATTATTTTATTTTACAGTCTGCTGAAGTTCTCAGGCAACGACCTACCCGACGCGCACATCGTCTTCTGCCTCATCCCCAATTGAAACCCAAAAATAGAAAGCCTTAATAAGAAAGTAACTTTAAAATAAAAATAAATATATATAGAAAATTCACTTCTAAACTTAAATCACTGTTAAATCACTTAATTAGCTTTAGTTTAAATTGTCTAGAATATTTCTAATAAAATTCTAATCTAAATCAATGTGAAATAAAAGTTTTTTTGTGACTTTAACTACAATACAATTATATATAAATAAATATATATAAAATAAATAAAATATAAATAAAAATATTTAATAAATAAAATATTTATATATATTATATAATTTATATAAGAAAATTAAATATATAGAAATATATATATTTAAATACATGAAAGCAAATTAAAATATGAAACAAAAATGTTTTTTTTTATATTAAAAATATTTAAATTAAATTTATTAAAAATAATTACTAATTTTTAAAATGTTTTTCAGATGATGATTATTTATAAAAATTTTATAAAAATTAAAGTAAAATTTAAGTTTAATTTTTGACAAGTTAAAATCGAATTTAAATAAAAAATTTCGTAAAAAATAAAAATTTTTGAGTAAGTTTTTGTACCTCATTTGATTTATATTAAAATAAATAACAGTTTATTTATTTTTTATATATAATTATATATTTTTTAAAAAAGCTGCAAGTGTATTTAGTGTTAATATAAAATATTTGCACACATATTGCATAAAACTTGTGCCACTTGCACCTTGCATATCACGAGTAACTTTTGCCTCAAGTTAATGCTACTTAGAAAGTATTACACAAATGCATTGCATTTACCAAAGCCTCTGACACAGTTTTTAATTGTTGCCTCTTCACTCTCTGCTGCTGTTGTTTACACACATTTTGTGTATATATATATTTTTTTTTATTATTCTTTATACCACATGCAACCTCATCAGGCATATACGCCCAATGCTTGTATGTTGCAGGACACAAAGCTGCCAGAGCGTTGGCAACCAATAAACTCGCACAATAACACCACAAAGCAGTGCAGTTACCTGCAGTGAGGGGTATTGCATGTTGGCTGCTACATTAGCATAATAAAAACGTGGTATTATAAAGGATATGAATGACTTTAACAAAGCCTGTCACCATTTTGTGGTAATTAAAAAACTGTATTTAATTAATGAAGCAACAGACGTTGGCAGAGCAGAAAGAGCTTAGGCAGAAACCAAAGTGAATAGGTATATCATATATACTTTTGCTGCTTATTTTACAGGGTATAAAAAGCAACGTTATAGAGTGCAAATTTAGCCAAGTTTTTAGCAGCTTTGCCAGATTTTACTTGCATGCCAAACAATAACAACAAAGCGCAGCAACGGCTCAAAGCGGCAACAAATAAATGTATATCTGTGTGTGTGTGTGTGTGTGTATGTTTGTGTGTTTGTGTGTAAGTGACGAAATGTATGTATGAGTACGCGTATTTGGGTAAATTGTTTTGCACTTAACTGAAAGTTGGCAACAAAATAAACAGAGTGCTAAAAACAGTTAGCTGTTATCTTCTCCCATCCCCCCACCCTGTTGTTGTTTCACTTAGTTAAGTATCTTTTTTTTTCTGTTATTCCTATTGGTGTTGTTGTTGTTGTTGTTGTTAGATGGAATTGTCAGTGCATCAAATCGAGGATAGCCATTAATCAAAGAGGAGTAAAAACAGCAACTGAATGCGGTATTAAACTGTCGTCAGGGAACAAATATTTATAGGCATGCCATAGACACTCTTATAATTGAGGAATTACAATTTGAATGGCATTGCAGAACTGCAGCTTGCCCCCAATCCGAGTGGCTAAGCCAGTCGAGTGACAGCAGCCGCAGACAAAGTCACAACATGCTTCAAAAAAGTATAAAAAAGAGCTAACATGGCCTAAAGCAAAACTGGTAACAGAAAAAAGAAGAAAGAAATATATAAAAAAAACGCCAGTGGCAATAAAGCGAATGTAAATGGGCTCAGCATTGACTATCGAAGCTGCTGGCAGAAGACAAATTGCGCTTTGGTAGCTACTCGCCTATGAATGTATGTGTGTGTGTATGTGTGAGCGTGGCCAAAAAGGAGTCAAGCTACAAAATGAAACAGAGCCTTAACCATCAACAATACTATCTTTCGTTTTCAGTTTGTTTTCCACTCTCTTTCTCCATGCTACTGAAAAGAGTTTTGCTAGAAAGACAAGAACTTAGGCGTTGAGCATAAAGTCTACTCTTGAAGGCAATGTGAATGACATCTCGCATTCAAATGCTGTGACAGTAGCAAAAGGCTACAGAAAGCAGAATTATGCATACACTTACTGCATTACTTATAAAAATAACAATTATTATTTAAGAATTTTCTTTATATCGTTTACATTAATTACTAAATTTGCTTAGATTTAAGAGTAAAATTTGAATTTGAATTGTAGTATTAAAGCGTGTTGCAAAACTAATGTTAAATTTCTTAGGCTCCATATGATAGCTGTTATATTGAATAGGGATTGAATGTAAAGACAAGCAGGCGCCGCAGATGGCTCCGAATCAGCAGGAAAGTCGACTCGCATCGCCACTTCTGTGATGCCATATAAATTTTGTGGTCTGTGGCCATAAATCAGCGTTTGGCTGTCAGCCTGTTTGCCACTGTAAATCGTAGTCTTGGCAGCATTATTACCCCCCCTCAGTTTCCCCACCTTTAACTACATATATATATATATATATATATATATATATATATTGTATATCCCTCAAGGTTGCTCTTTAACTGGTCATTAATTACAAATTATATTCTGCCGCTGGTACTCAGCTGTCTGGTGAGTGTCGCATGTACAAATTAATGTTGATGCTACCAATGGCCTGATGTAGTTGAGAAAAAGAGAGAGAAAGAGGTTAGTATGAGCAGTGGCATGATGTTTGGCGACGACATGGTCGTTGCCATTAGATTCATTGCTGGCGTTGGACCTCATCATCTCTAGCTGAAGTATAGCTTCATTAGGCGGCTATGGACAAGTGGCCGTATGTTGCCCTCAAAGCACTTTCAAGTCGCGCAAAAGACGCATAAATAATTAATAAATTTGTAGAGAAAAAAAATGCGCAGCGAAGCTGCCAAGGGGAAATTTCAGGTAGTGTTAAATGACTTGCCACTTGCCACTTACCAGTTTTCAGTTACCAGTTGCTAGTTGCAAAGGATCTTTTACAGTTATAGCAACCGCTTGGCTCTGACAAGTTTTTGCGTATGCAAATATTTGGCCTCATCATCATCCACAACATCCACAACATCTACAACATCGTGATACTTGGCACTCTGCCGCAACGCACTCACAAATTCCGTTTCAAATTCAGAAAAGTCATTAAATAATTTTCCACACTTGCACTTAACGTATCCGGGGCTGACTCATAAACAGTTATCATATTTATAAGTGTGTGTGAAAGCAATTTTCATATACATATAAACAAAATGTAACAGTATTTTGCCTTTGCCTGCAAACCTTCTTGTCCTTTTTATATTCTTATTTACACACCACTCTCCTCTCTCCCCTTTCACCATTTGCCACTTGCTGCTTGCAGTTTGCCTCAGCAGGCAACTAAAGTGTATATGAAATATGTAAATATGTATTCGCTTAAGTATTTGCATGCGCATTCAACCAGGCTAAAACTACTCAGAATTCAATCGAAGAAAGAAAAAAACGGAACTTAAGGTAAACAGCGGAATACGCTGCGTATACGTTATTTAAACGCAAGGCTTTTAACTTCTACGTCAGAGTAGAAGTATTAATTGATTTTCCAGTTCGAAGACTGAAGATTGTAGGGAAGTGAATTTATTTTATATATACAAAGGCGTGAATAATGAGTAAACGTGGCTAATGCAAAGTCGCAACTGCAGACAAGGCCAAGTCTAAAGGCATATATGTAGTAAAGCATATTAGACGACAGACAGACAAGTGGCAGTTCCATTTAGTGAAGTGGAGGAGAGCAGAGAAGAGAGAGAGAGTTTAGCAAAGGACGACTGCTACGACCGACATTTCCGGCTGGATTGCGGCTTATTTGATTTTCATTAGGCATAACTCAATTTGAAACAAATAAAACGCGCTCAGCCGCAGATGAGCTACTTATACAACAACAAAACAGCACAGTCCTCATTGGTTTACAGACATGATGAATGAAACGAACGGAAACAGAGCTGGAAAGCTTTTGGGGGAAGTTAAAACTTAGGAGTTGGCATACTATGGGCCACAAGGCAAAACCCGAAGACCAAAGCAAGTTACAGACCACCAAGTTCAGATGATGAAGCTAAACTACAACTCGCACGAACAATGAATGAAGAGTGTTTCAATGGATGATGCAGAGGTAGAGAGAGAGAGAGAGAGAGATGAAGCGAAGGATGAAGAACATCAGCACTCGGAATTGGGAAAATCAAGTAAAAGGCAACCTTTTGATTTCATTTCCTGTTAATATTGCCCGGGCCACGGCCCAACAAAATGCCAACCAGCCAGCCAGCCAGCCAGTGAGTCAGTCAGTCACTTCGGAATGGCAAGCATAAGCAACTTTGGCAGGCGATTAAGGTGATGCTGAGAAATGCCGCAGGAATTTCAATGCACTGCATTTGTGTGTGTTTGTATGTGTGTGTGTGTGTGTGTGTGTGTGGTAAGGTAGAGTTGAGGTTGTGGGCAAACCCGGTGGTTACACCCCATGGGAGATCATTATATCGTCAGTTTGCCTATGCGTCCGTCGTTGCCTTTCCACAGGATGAAAAACTTTTCTGCCATTCGACTTCTTAGCCCTTTGCGGCTGATGAAGTATTTATGAGCATGCATACATGAGTCTATATATATATATATATATATATGTGTGTGTGTGTGTGTGTTTGATTACGTATATGTGTACATGTAAGTGCTCATATCTTCTTTATAGAAAGACAGGCGACTAAATTCCTAACTACCTACTTAATTATGTTCAATTTAAATTCAATAAAATATGATTTAGATTTCAATAGACAAAAGGTAAAATTATATTAAATAATAAATTTATATAGAAAAGCAATCAAAATTGTAAGTAGAAGATATTAATATATCTACAGTGACAATTTTGTCGGTTGTTTACACACACACACATACACATGCACATATGAAGAAAGAGCCTTATTAAATATATTGAGAATTGCTTATAAACTTTGTGCTCATTGAGTTGCTGTGCGTCCTGTGGGATTGTTGGACTGAGAGAGAGACACACAGAGAGAGTGAGAGAGAGCTGCCAGGTACGAATCAGTTTGTGAACAGTTTGCCTTTTTGCCTCCTTTTAACAATAATAAAAAAAGAAAAGAATGAAAAACCCTAAGCACCACTTTTGTTTGGCTTTCACTTGAGTTATACCTTACCTTTTGAGTCCTGTTAAGCTCTGGCTCAGTTTTCAATTTCATTATGTTTGATCATGCTGGTTTTGCTTAATATTATTATTGTACTTTATAATGTTGTTGTGATTCTTTATGGTCGTTTATTGTTGTTGTTATTGTGTTGTGGTTGTATGAGTTAGATAGATAGCCATTGTTGTTCTTGGTTAAGATTTATATATATTACAAGTATTAGGATATATTATTTACGTGTTGTTTTCCTTAATGAAAATTGAGCATTTGCTTTTGTTAGAGTTTGGACTAACTTCTATCTGATTTCTGTGTATAAAGAACTTTTGAAATTTCTGCGTTTTTAATTGGAAATCTGCTTTGAATTGAAGTTTAGCTTACAAGAATCTTTAATATATATCTGTTAAGTAGCTCAATTAAATCAAAACTTAATGCTACCTTTCAACGTTGCTTCCCACTTATAAAGCTGAAAAAAAAATCCTTTAACCATTCAAACTTAACTATACAAGCACACATATATACACATACTAATACTTACTATCAGAAACATACACAGAAGCACACACACACACACACACACACACACACACAAAGAAACAAACAAAGAGGAGAGTTGTACCCGCAAAACCATAAAACAAAAGCCCGAACAAAAGCTAATTAAGTTTATGTCACCGGAAATTTGTTTCACCTCAAAAACCTCGAATTGTGTTGAGTTCGGAGCAGAGATAAAATGCACGTGGCCTCCATTTGGGTGTCACACAGACCGAAACCATTGGAGTGAGCAGCATGAAAGGAAGGAGGTAGGCAGGCAAGCAGGAGTACAGAACGAATGGGAGGGCAAAACTCTGAAAAACTTTTCTATTCGAACTTGTACACACTCATTGGCAATTAATCTGCTTTCCCCCTACAGACAGAAGACAAAAGTAACGCTCTGCTGCATCATGCCACACTTACTCCACTTGCATCACCTGCGCCCTGCCTCAGTTGCCGCATCTACCCCAACTTCAACAACTAAACCATCTTTTCACATTCTCAATGCTGCGTGTGTCTGTTGCAATTTGGCTTGCATTTGAGTCAAATTTGTTTGCTATTCGAGGCGACAATTTAATTTTCATGCGCAGCATCGCGGCTTGGCTTGGCTCAAACAAAGTTGTCGAACGGAGGTTGGCAACTAGTTAGGATACAAGGCAAGGCGTTAATGAATTGATTGGCTTAATTTGCAGTTGGCTCAGGTTCAGTGGACATAACTTATTTGGTGTCAACAAGAATTATTAGTTTGGTTGATTGTGGCAGTCCGAGATTGGGTTGCCACAGTGTGGCAGTGTTGATTAACGACCGTTTGAGTGTCGTAAAGACAATTGTCGTGGACAAGCTTTATGAACACATTATACATTTTTATGGTCTTGCAAGTTTTTGAAAAGTTGCAGCGTGCCACAACTTATGGGCCATATAAATACTTTAACAAGGCTTCAATTGTTGGACAACTTTTCGAAACCGCAGACCGCTGTCATCATACCAATTACAAGCTGCTAGTTACACAGGCTTTAAAATGGGCGTGGCATCTGTGACAAGCACACTTGACGCCCCATTGAAGCTGAGTCATATGACTGCTGTCAGCACTCAAGTGTGTACTTAAGTCTGTTTTTTAAGTCCTTTCTCTTTACTTTCTTTTGCTATATTTTTCTCATTTTATTTTCATTTTATTTTTTGTTTTTTTGGTCACACTCGTTGTAGTTGGCGTTTTTTTTTTTTGTAACTTTATAACTTTTCTTTCGACGTTGTTTGCACCTTGGCGTTGTTCGACTGTCGCCGCCTGTCAACAACTCAAAACGCTTCCGAGCAATCGCTTTTTACAGCTTCCGAACAATTTGATTTGATTCCATTAAAAAAGTTTCTCTAGTGATTTCCTGATCCTCATGCCACCTCCCCCTAAGTTCCTTGCTGGTATCAAAGTACGCGAACGTTAAGCTTCAACTGCAATCCATACCGTTTTCCCCATACTCTTCTCACATGCTTGCATAGCAACACACTTCCACACTCACATTAACATCAACCCTTGCCCCTTGCTCGATGATGGTATGCTCCAAATAATTGTGACATTGCCAACGCCGTCAAGTGTTGCATACTTTTATGCGACATGCTTTGGCGTCGACGTCGACGGCGACGTCATCGTCATCGTCATCTTTGTTGGTGTTGGTGTTGGCGTTGGCGTTGGCGTTGTCGATGCATGTCATTTGCTGGCACATTGACAAACTTTTGTCAATGCGTAAAACTGTATGGGTGTGTGTGTGTATATGCTGATGTATTAGTTGAACGCCATATTGAACGTCAGCGCGTAATGAAAACTTATAACTTTTGATGCGATGCAATTTCAATTGATGGCACTCGATGACAACGCCAATTGCCGGCTTAATATAGACGAATGTGATATACTAAAGGAAGCGGATGCTCTGCAGCCAATGTCAAATAATCATGATGAAGCTTGAGAGCTTGGTGATTGTCATAAAATTCCCATATTTTCGCAATAAGAAAATTTGACAATAAGGTCACGTCTATAAATGCTTAACATATAAGTAGTAACATTTTTTTCTTGAAGGAAAACTATTCTGATTTAGTATAGAAATTTGACCCAAAAGTTATACCACAACTGTTTGTGCTTAATAAAAGTACACTCAAACCGTGGGTGGGTCTGACATTTATGCAAATCATAAATTTGGTCAACAACTTATCTGGCAGGCAGCAAGTGCAAATCCCTTAAGGGTTTTGGTCCATGCAGTTAGTTATATTGTCATCAGTCGGTTGTGCCATTTAAATTTGACAACAATGCATTTAATGTCCACCCACAAACACATACACAAACATATATATATATATATATAAAGGATATGGTAAGTGAAACAATCTAAATTGTTAGTCAGACAATTGCAATAAGCATACAAGTATATAAAAGTGAGTTGCTCTGGAAAACTTATGTGTTTTTCCTATTATTTTAAATGCTATTATAAGGTATTAAAATGAAAGAAGCAATTTATAGACTTAACTTTAACTGTTACTTTATTTATTATGAGTTAAATATTGCTGTATTGAATAACAATAGAAATCTTTTGGCTTTTATAAATATATAATTCTATTATACCCAATTGCAGAAATTTTCATATTATTGTGTAGGGCATATAAATCTCTAGCAGCAGTTGCTACAATTTTGAGCAACATACGAAGAGTTTGCTTTCAGCTTTATCTCCCATTCTGCCGCATAAAATTTATGATGAATATTCCCCTCGACGCATATTGCAGAACATTTTTGGGACCGTTACATGCCTATGCGTGCATATGCTTGTACACATATGTGAATGCTGTTGTCTGTGTATATATGTGTATGGGTGTGTGTTGTAGAGATATGCCTCATGCCTAGAAAATTGGTGGTATGAACTGCAACCACAGCTGAACAGGGCAGCTGTTTCATTGCGATGTCGTTCAGCATTTTCCTATTTTTCGGTTTATGCGTGAAGTTGTCGTTTATCGTTGTTTTTGTAGTTACTGTTGTTGTTATTGTTGTTGTTGTTTGTATTGTTGTTGCTATTGTTATTGTTCCTGTTATTGTTGGTATTGTCCTTTGGTCGGTTGTTTGACCACATGACGGCCTCGTTTCCAATGCTGTTAGTACCCCAAACCCGTTGATGAATTGTAAAATTGAAATTATTTTGTTGCTTTTTTTGGTATTCAAAGTGTATCCTTAGAACTTTTTGCACTATTTTATGTTAAGTAAACTAACTGCATCTCTTTATTTCTTTTAACTAACTAACAAATATGGTAAAAAAAAGGTTTTTAAAATTGATTTCTAATATATAAACTATAGCAACAAAGTACACATTGAGATTTATATTTAGTTTCAGTTAAAGTAAATTTAGATTTAATTAGTTATTGAAGAGAGTTTTAAAATTGAATTTAAAATATAAAGAAATTATAAATAATATTACTCAAAATGAGATACTCAACCTGGGACGCGGAAAGGGAGTTAAGGAAGAGTAACACCACCTTGAATGTACCACGCAAGTTTGCTCTAACTCTATGGAAGACATATACCATGATGGTATCCCATAAATATTTCTATATAAAACTTTTACTCATATCGGTAGTATTTTTACCGTTTATTGGCTTAATGCGACTGATATTTAATCCTACTGTACATGAAAAGGTTATATATCATCCCATCGATATAAATAATTTGAGTAAAATACACTCGGAATTAATGTTATCTAAAATAAATGTAGTGGGGCAGGATATGTTATATTTTATGCCACCGCATCCAAAATTAGAACGTATTATTGCATTGACTGTTAAGAAGTTAAACTTGAAGGGCTATGAAGCGGTTAAAACTCATCAGGAAATGCAAAAGAAAATGGAATCAAAATTCTTTTTTGCTGGCGTCAAGTTTAAGGAATATGAGGCAAGTAATCAGAAAAAGTCTAATAAATTGGATTATGCATTATGTTTTCCACCTACACTTCGCACGTCACCAAATCCTAATAAGCCATTTCGTTGGGCAACAACAACAATTTATCCTAGAATTTCATCACTTATATTCAGGGATTACTCAGACTTTTCAAACTATACTTCTGTACCCCAAGCCTACATACAGGAGGGTTTCATGCCGTTGCAACATGCGATTGTTATGGCCTTTATTGAGCTGAAAACAGGACTTGAAGCAAATGATTTTCCTAATATTAAAATGATGCAGTTTCCATATCGTCGGGTTATGCATGACATATACTTTATATACTTCAAATTCAGCTTACCCCTGGCCATACTCCTTGGCTATATACTTCCCAGCTACAAATTTGTGACTGTCATAAAGGGTGAGTTCGAGCGTGGCATACTCCGAATGTTGCGTATTGATGTCATCAACTGGTGCGCCTGGTTTGTAATACTGTTTGCGTTCCAGTTTGGAGTCAGTTTGTTAACAATAATTACACTGAGCAATGGTTGGGGTGTACATGCCATCTTCGAGTATGCGGATTCGGCACCAATCTTTTGCTTACTCTTATGCTACAATTGTGCCAATAGTAGCTTCATTCTATTGATGGCTGTGATCACAGTATATAGTCATCGGAGCGGAGTTTTTGCCATAGTGATGCGTTTGATTGCCTTAATACCATATCCTTTTGAGTTTGTCTTCTTTTATGAGTCGTCAATTGTTACCAAACTAGTTAGTTGCTTGTCATTGGATACGGCTCTGGCACTGGGCATGAATATAATAATGGAATTTGAAAATAATGGAGATGGTTTTGAATTTAAAAATTTTACATATCAGCATTTTGCCGGTGATTATCTAACTGTAGCACATGTCTCGTATATGTTAGTATTCGATTCGGTACTCTATATGCTTATACTGATATATGTGCATAATATATATCTGCCAGAGTTGTCATCAATGCCACTCCATGTAAAAACAATGAGAAAAAGTTGGTATTATCCATTACAATATCCTATCAATACTCTTAAGAAATTATTTTCACGATGTAAATACCGTTCCTTAATAAGGAGTATACCTAAATTTCTTATCGTACATCTGACTGTACACGAGGATGATAGAAAAGAAGATGACAATAGACCAAGCACACGGTCTGGCAAGGCAAAGGATACAACAGGTGAAACCTCACCACACATTAAGATGAAGGATCAAGGCACAATGACAAATGTACCGATATCACGTGGCACATCTGCCAAGGATTCTAGTGTGACATCGAAGGATGACTTTAAAAAGAAGGCAAAACAATTACCATTAAAACGCAAATTGGTACTTAAGTCTACAGAAAATTCAGCTAGATCAAGTGATTCTATAGATTCATTGCCAATCATACTCAAAACGGAAGATCAACAGGACAGTAGCGATTATAATTCATATATATCCCATGAGCCAAGATCGGAGTATTCCCAAAGTAACTCGGACTTTTCACTTGTATCCTTTAGTTCACGTCGACCAACGAGATACAGCACCATATATGGTGATCCCGTAGTAAATGTGAAACTATTAAATAATAATCATGGTATACAAATATTAAATCTTACCAAAAAGATTGCTGATGCAATCTACTTAAACAATATTACAATGTATATACATCCGAAAGAGATAACGGTAATATTGGGTCAAGAAAATGATAGTAGACGACTTTTTACTGATATAATCTCTGGTTATGTGCCAATGACCTCCGGACAGGTGATTGTTGACGGTGTAGATATAGGGGAAAAAAAGGGATATACTGTGCGGGTTTTACCCTCAACTAGCATTATCTTCGATCATCTTACTTGGAGCGAGAATCTATATTTCTATACGCATTTAACCGGTATGCGAAATCATCGTCAGATCTTGCGTGAATTGCGTAAATATTTAAATTTGCTTAAATTGAATGTTATTACGGCCGAAACATTTGCCACCAATCTAAGTTTTAGCCAGATACGATGTCTTAGCCTATGCTGTGCCCTGGCCGGTGGCAATCATGCTGTCATAGTGGAAACACCATCACTGGGTCTGGACCGGGAAGGGCGTCATGACATGTGGAATATACTTAAATCGGAGGCCAAGAATCGCGTTATTATTGTCAGCACACACTTCTGCGATGAGGCTGAAATCCTGGGAGATCGCATAGCGGTGCTTTATGATGGAAAATTGCAATGCTACGATTATACTTTAAATGTGCGTAATAAATATTGCCGCAATTATCATTTGTTCTGTGAAGTAAGTGGAAATTTGGAGAATAATAATCAGTTTTTTATGAGTGTTGTACGTAAACATTTCCAAAGCAATGCATATGCCATATACTTTCCAAGCATTGGTAAGATTGATGTAGAGATACCAGCTGGACATGATAGTAAACTGGGGGATTTGTTGGCCGATTTGGAGTCGCATGGTGATAGAATGGGTATGGCACAATTATGGGTGCGACAGGATACATTGGGAGATATATTTATGAATGGTAGAGAGATGCTATTCGAGCAGGATCGATTGAGACATATGATCTATTTCTGGTACACCAATAGAATATATGAAGGGGATATGCGAAAACGCAGAAATCAACAAATTGGTGCATTATGCAAAAAACATATAATATTTATGCAACGCTTATGGTGGATACCAATTTTCATTTGCCTATCAATAACAGTGGCTGCCATATTCGGTACACAAAGTTCACATTTTGTGTATTTGCCAGCCTTGAATATGACCCCTGCCATCTATCCTAGTACCGTGGTGCTTATGAAACGTCAGGAAAATGTTGATTTCACCACCCATAATTCAGCTGCTCATTATGAGCATTATAATAGGATAATAGGAAAACCATTAGATCATCGTTTTTTGGATCTACTGGGAAGACGTGAGCTGATACCATATATATTATATAAATTAACGGAATCAATATTTGAGGTTAAAACCTTCTATTTGGGTGCAGCTGATTTCTCGAATAATCTAATCATATGCTTATGGAACAATCAGCTAATTCATGCAGCTCCAATATCACTGAATCTATTGCATAATGCACTCGCCGTACAATATCTGGGACCAGGTGCATATATTGGTGTAACCAATGAACCATTAAAATACTCAACTCATGATCTCTTGAAGAATCAAAATTTGGGCCTAAGCTCTGATCTTGGTTTAGGAGTCCCCCTAACATTTGCCATTTTCATGTTTATCGCATTACTGACAATGCCCATCATATCTGAATCATCAGGTAATAGAACGCTGCAATGTCTGAGTGGTCATAATACCTATATATATTGGATATCACAAGCCTTGGTCACTATGATAACATATATCATATGTATATTATATTTAATAATATTACTAGCCTGGGCGGATGTTATTCGATCAAACGATATACGTCATTATGATGATGTAGAATTTGTCTCTATGATAATTATTGTGCTAATGTTATTTGGCTTGGCTGTCATACCATTTGCCTATATAATAGCTTATTACTTTGAAGGGATACTCATTGGATGTCTATTCATACTATATGTATTGACTAACAGCAGTTTTGTGATTATTAAAATAATGCAGACTGCCTTCAGTGATATACACAATTTTGATCATATCTATAAATTCTTCTATTGGTCACCCACAATGTGTTTCTATATGGCAATGCGTAATATACATGTTGGTCGTGCACAACGTAGATATTGCGAAAGATTGGGTGGTTGCAAGGCAGAAACGGAATGCTGTAATCTTATCAAATATACTGGACGTGAATATCCTGGCATACTGATTGAATTGTGTACACTTATTACACAACATATTGTATATACCAGCATAATGATCATACTAATTAAACATCCCTTTCTATTGGGTAACCTTTTAAGATATATCTGCAGATGGCATAAAATTGTAGATACAGTTCCATCGGATACAATTGATGTTACGGTGGAAAGAGATCGTGTGAGTAAATTGAAAAAGGACGATATAGTACAGCTCCCATTGGTATTCAAAGGTGTGGGAAAACAGGAAAAACATAAAACTTTAGTCAAGAATATAACATTTGCGGTGCAACCACGAGATGTCT
Source organism: Zygothrica quintamaculata (assembly GCA_037044455.1). NCBI lineage: Eukaryota > Metazoa > Arthropoda > Insecta > Diptera > Drosophilidae > Zygothrica > Zygothrica quintamaculata. The sequence goes on along the minus strand of JBAMBS010000435.1, from coordinate 6,812 downwards.
TTGGCATTGTGGGTGTAACTGATTCGGGTAAATCGGATATTATAGATCTGGCATGTGGTGTTAGAAATATTACCAGTGGTGATGTCTATGTACATGGTAGAAGTGTGCGTAATGATGCAAAACATACACATACATATCTGGGTTATTGTCCACATTTTAATGTACTCCTGGATTATATGACTATACGGGAGATTTTGAATTTCTATTGCGTGTTGAATGGACGTAGACACAAATATATACCGCAAATTAGTGAGCAATTGGCCGAAAACTTGGGTCTTAATATCAATTCAAAGATGCTTATTAAACATTTAGATTTCTCTAAACGACGCAAACTAACAGTGGCCATAAGTGTATTATCCTGTACGAGTATACTTATGATTGATGAGCCCACACATAGCATAGATCCTGTGAGTAAAATGCAAATCTGGCGTCTAATACAATCGCTTAAAACGGCAGGACGTACTGTCGTCTTATCCACCGATAGCATAGATGAGGCAATTGCACTTTGTAACTGTATTGCAATGATGGTTAACGGTACGATACATGGTTTGGGTACAGTAAACCATCTGACAAAGGAATTTTCACGAGGTTGCATTCTGGAAATGCATTATCATAAAAATGTATACAAATGGCGTGAAATGAAAGAATCCAGTACTGAAGCTAAGGTATTCTTTTATCGATATCCTAGTGAAACTACAGTATCATCGGATGATGAGGAATCTATTGCACATACGAGTATCAATAATATTGAGGAAACCAATGAATCGCAGGATATTAGATCGAATTCCGTTATATCTGCTTGGATAACAAAAGCTGGAGAATATCGAAATGTTAAATCCTTTATGTATAACGAATTACCTTTTGCAGAACTGCAAGAGGAATATGGTGATCTTTTGGTATATTATATACCATATAATGCCATGACCATATCCGAGGTCTTTATGGTTATGTATGCCATTAAGGATGTACTGAAGGTATATAGCTATAGAGTCACCCGTTCTTCCCTATCCGATATATATGAACAGAATAATAAGGAGCAAGCACGTGTACTTGGCCGATCCAGGTCATCCCATAGGGTATATATAATTTTAACTATTTCCTTACACACTTCATTTACTATTCTTTCTGCTTACTATTTTCTTCTATTTTCTTTTTCAGCTGTTCAAAAGCAAACACAATCCCAATGATAAACCTACCTATAACAAGCGTCGTAATTCTTTAATTTAAATATTTTCTTTCGTTTATTATAATTTTCGTTTAATCATGTTTTATGTTACCTGTTAAATTTTCTATAAATTTTCAATTCGATAACAAACTTAATCTGTTTTATTTAATAACAGCTAGTAACATATTGAAATTATTAAAAACAGTTTGGTCTTTATGTTAAAGCTAACGATTGTAATGTAGAATTATATAGACATTGCATGCTTTAAATTCCTTAATAGGTTAATGGAAAATTTTGGTAATTTGGATTGCTGATAAGAAGAATCCTTTCAAAATTTCTGGCGCGCATTTTGCAATTAGCCAAAAACATGAAATGGCCAAGTAAAACACGAAATTGTCAAAGAAGCAACAACGAAACAACAAATTTGTTTACAAACCAATTACAGGCAAAGCGCTAGACAATAGCAACAGATTTCCAACTGGCTGACCTTTGGCCCCTTGAAAACTTCTTTAAAAATTGTGTCCTGTAGCTGTAGCTGTAGCTGTTGCTGTAACGGTGCCAGCTGGAAAAAGTAAAATTAAGCAAAGCGCCAAAAATTGCGTTATCTTAATGAGTTTAAACGTTAATCAGGCAGTGGGCATAAAAAGGGGTGGAGAAGAGTGGCGAGCGGGGGCGTACCAACGTAGCATCAGACGAAACGGAAGTAGCCCTGCCGCAGCGGAAATGGTTCAAAGTTTGTGGCAACTGTGTCACAGTTCGGGTCGAGGACGTTCCAACCTGAGAGAGCTGAGAACTGAGAGTTGTTAACTGTTAGCTGCTGCGGGTTGTTGCCAACAACAAAAATTTAGCTAGCAAAATAGGAAAAATAGGAAAATATCCCTGGCAACGAGTTGCTAGCTACCACAACGGAAGTTGATGTCCAAGCGGCCAGGATACATATTATTAAATTAATAATTTGACCTCATCCTGCAATAGAATAAGTGCCTGTTTTTGGTAACACAAACACAAGCACAAACATAAGCACAGTAAAGCCATACGCCAAATTACAAAGCATCCGCTCGAAAAGATTTTTGTTATCTGATTGCGACAAGGACAATACGAAGCAAGTAACATTTTCTTTTTTTTTTTTTTGGCCATGTTGCAGTAATGTTTGTGGCCCAAACAGCGTCTGGTGAGATAAACAATTAAAAACTTTCGCAATTTGCGCTAATTTCACTTCCAACTTGTTGGTACCAACTAACCAGCAGGACTACACACAATATAAAGGACATCGTTTTGTATAGATTGTATAAGCTGTTCAGTCCAGTTGCAATTATGATTATGTTCTAATTAGGCCACTTAACTAGTACTAACTGACCAACACAAGAACAGCGCAATTAAGTGAATAACTAAAAGCGCAGTTATATACATTGTATATAGATAAGAATTCTTATCAAATCTTTTCGCTTATCATTTCATATAGAACTAAAGTATAAGGTTTTCAATCATTGATTGCACACGTTTTTGTTGATTTTGCACCCGTTTCAATTTCTGCAATAGATTGAAAGGCTGAGTGCAAAGTATGCCACTCATGGCACTGTGGCAACTATAAATAGATTCAACAAAATAAATATTGAAGCAACAAAGTTGAAAGAGCAGCACGACGAGTAAAGCACTTCAAAGCTTATAAAGAAAATTGGAAAAATGGTTTGCAAAGGTTGTGGCACAAGTAAGTAACAACAAATAAAAACTATATATAAGTAATATATATATAATGTTTATATAAATAATTCAATTTTTTTTTCTGACTTTTTTCATTCAATTCAGACTGCAAATGCACCGACAGCAAATGCGGTGACAATTGCTCCTGCAATCAGGACTGCAAATGCGTCTGCAAAACTGGCACCAAGGAACAATGTTGCAGCACCAAAGCAACCAAATAGACAATAGTTATCCTCTTTTTATATAAAATGAATAATTAAATATCTTTTAATTGAAGCTTTCATATAGTTTATATTTGAGTTTCTTATGCCACAAGTGAGCTGCTCCTGGTTCCTGTTCATATTATATTATAAGCCTAACTATACTCTGTCTCTGCTATCATATTGCATATTTTGGCAGTGAAATTGTCCAAAATGATTTTCATGTAATTATAATTTTGTGGCGTGTTTATGCGCACAAATATTTGCTGCAGGGGCCGAGCAGTTAGTGGAGCAGGAGTAGGGGAAGGGGGCTATTGTTGTTTTTGCTGTTTGCACTGCTGCTGGCACTGACAGTTGGACAAATTTTATACGGTCTCATTTGGCGTATGGCAAATATGCAACACAATATTCTGACACTTTCAAGTGTGTGTGAAAATAATTTGGCCACAGCACACACAACGACAGAGTGTGAACGAAAATAAGAGAGTCAGAGAGAGAGAGAGAGAGTGAGAGAGAGACGCCCCAAGTATGTTTACTTGCATTGGGTATATGAGGTAATGGCCACATTCAAGTATTTAAACCATTAGTGGCAAAGTGCTTAAAACAATTAATTAGCGTTGCAACAGCTACAAATTTATGCAAGCAACAACAATGAACAGCAGCGAGACACAAATACATGCAACAAAAAAGCAGCAGAAGAAAGCAACAAAAAAAATGTTGAAAATAAAGGAAACTCAACAAAATATGAAGTTGCAGCAAACACAATGCGATTCATACAGAAGTGCTGGTGGGGTGTGGCATAGGTTCATTATGAGCTGCATTTCTGCTGCTTTCAAAGCTCAACAATAAACTGTTGCAAGGAGAAGGAAAAAAGAAACGAAGAGCAAAAGAAGTATCAAAGGACGCTTGAAATTGTCTGCACATAATTTAGCTAAACATTTGCAATTAAATTCCATGTTAGTTGGCTATATTTGTTATGGAATCATTTATCTTTATGATTTGTAAACCTTTTAACTTTGATGGGATTTAGGACTTGGCAAGAGACGAGACGAATAACTTTGGTTATATGTGTTTTGGTTAACCAAACTGGCCAACAAAGCAGCCGCAAGTATTTGCAACACTTTCTAACCAAGTTTACTGCACAACACTAACAGTAAGTTAGCTAGCACTTTTTACTTACACTACTTTTCTACCACATTCCCTCTCTCTCGCTCCCTTTTCCTCTTGATGGTATACTATGCAAGCAGCTACGCGGTTTGCTACTATTTAATGAGCATCCCTCGCACAGTTTTACTTTGCTTTTGCTGCTTGTTGGAGCAACTGTTGTTGTCTGCTTTATTGTTGAGGGCAGAGCTTTATATATTGTTGTTGTTGTTGTTGTTGTTGTTGTTGTTGTTGTCTGTGGCACTCGTAACTTTGCCGCAAAATTGCTTGTTTCCGTTTCCGCATTCTCACTTCACAAAGTACCCTCGACCGACGCCCACTGATAGATGCCATTATGACTTACACTTGAGCATAAGATTTTCTTGTTGGCTGAAAGCTGAAGTCTGACGACGGCAAATGGGCATTGCCAACAATTAAAGCCAATTATGCTCAAATGTAATTGTTTTAAGCAGATTTCTTTTTTTTTTTGCCTTTTTGCCTAATGACTTGCTGCTGTCTTGGGATTCTTGTGTCTTGGGCCTTGACTCCTTAACTTGAACAATAACAGCAACATCCTTTTTAAAGCATTTTATTTATTATGCCTTGCGGTGTCTTTGGGGTGACATTTAAATCAACTAAATGCGAGATTTTTAAATGCAATATTTACAAATGGTAAATTGTTTAAATAAATTTGTCATTGTTTCCATTTAATTAAAAACTTTTCAAATGTTTTTCATACAAACGGCCATTAAATGAATTCCTAAAGCACTTTCCATCGGCCAGTTTATGCCTTGGAAACAATTAACGCATCTGCATCACATGTAAATATATATACATATATATATATATATATATATATTTATATATATTTGTAAATGGATATAGATATGTGAGTAATCGTGCATGTAATATATGTATATATATATACATACATTTATTTGTACAGCCTGGCAAGTTCAACAATTTCATTTTGGATGTAAAAGAAAAAAATACATAAAAAAATTGGAAAAAAAATTTCCAACAAAAGTCCCAGCGGAAAATACTATACAGTCGCATATATCTCTATATATACATATATATCTATATATGTATATATATATCTATATATGTATATATATATATCTTTATATGTAGAAGTACTAAATGTTTTGTACATGTGACTGTGAACAATGAAATTTATCGCTTCAAGTATTTACAATTGTTATAGCTGCAGTGCATGTGTGTGCGGGATGTGTGTGTGTGTGGTGTGTGTTTGTGTCACCCACAATTTTGGCCAGGGCTTTTATTGTTGAGCCACATAATTAATTGTCGTAGTTTTTGGGGTGTTAAATAATTAGAAAACAAGTTTTTAAGCCATTAATCACATTGAACGGACTCTGCACTTTACCAAAAATAAAACTAAAAATTGTACTACCAAACAATATATATATATATATATAACCAACAAGAGAAACTGTCCAATTTAATGGCTAAGAATTCACACTCAACACATCAACGCCTTTCTATATATGTGTATGTGTGTTTTTGGCCACAAATTGACGCAGGTTTCAGTGCCTCTAAATGCATTAAGTAGTCGCCCTGTGGGCAGCTATAAGTTGTTCCAAATCACAACATAATCTTGTAATTTACATAAAATATATAGCCAAAGGGCAAGGGGTCAGTGTATAAAAAGGTCTCACACATAGTTACTTAACCACACACACGCACATACACAGGCAGACAGATTTGTCTCCTGTCCCTAGGTATCTGTCTAGTTTTATTTTCTGCTGCTGCCTCAATTTGCCCCACTCAAACATTATTATAGCATAAATTGCTCTTGAATCCTTGATCATTTATGAAATTTGTCCTTATTTTCATCAACCTCACGCTCTCTGTCTTCCTGTGTGCGTGTCTGTGTGTGTGTGTGTGTGTGTGTCTGTCTAGCGCTATAAGAATGTTTCCCCTTAGCTTAACTTGATATGCGTTGCGTGTGTTGTAAATCTAATAACAGTTTTTACGACTTGACCAACCCAAAATAACTTGCGTTTTCATTAGTTTTCCCCTTTAATTATGTGCTCTAGTATATAATTTTCTTTTTTTTTGTTTTTTGTTTTCTTTTGAGAGTGTGCGTGTATGTGTTTTTGGTTTGTTTTAAAGGTTGTCTGTGATGTGGAAGTCCTTTTTATATATTTGCATGCTAATGCGCTTAAAAATGTTGCTAATGAAACGTCAATTATGTGCGGCTGTTAGGGGCAACGCACGTGACCGAGTTGTCAACGTAGGTGGCATATCCAATTTAACCCTCAAATGGCTGTCATTATGAGAGGACCTGTGCTACCAACAACAACAATAACAGACACAATAACAACAACAGCAGCTAGAGCATTGTTGAGGGCAGCTCTCGTCGCTTTGCTGCTGAGTTATTAGCGAATCGTGATTGGCATAAATCAATGCAGTCTAAAAAAATGTAAGTAAAGAAGAAGAGAGTATGCAAAGACAGAGAGAGAGAGAGAGAGAAAGATAGTGAATATGAGAGCAAGGGGTGACATAGTGAATGCACCTGCTCAGGATACTTTGAACTCAACAGAAAATTTATGACCTCCATTGTCGTTGTGGCCCAAGCT
>JBAMBS010000434.1:0-33626 GCA_037044455.1 Zygothrica quintamaculata | reverse complement strand
GTCGGCGTCATCGCTAGTCAACTCAATTTGCAATATGCACACATGCACAGGCACAATCACAAGCAGAAGCAGAAGCAGATGCAAAAGCAACAGACGCTGCTGCGTAAGCGAAAGCTAACCAGAAGAAGATAGCAACAGCAAGAGCAGTAATTGCCTAAGTAAGAGTGAGAGCGAGAAAGACAGAGACAGGGCCAAAGTGCAGAGCGTTAACTGCCAGCTGCAACTGCGAAGTAAATAATATTACGTAAAAATTTATAAAAAGACAAATACGAAATATCAAGAACTGTATGCGAATCAAGTAGACGAGTAAGAACCAGCAAAGGAAAAGGTAGAGGAACAGCAAAATCACAGCAACAAGAATATAAACAAACACACAGCACACACACACACACACACACACACACACAAACACACCCATCACCAGCAGCAGCTAAAACAAAATCGTGTATAAAATAAATGAAACTAGAATTATTTAACACAATAGAAACCAAAGACAAATAAGAACTTTGTATTCGCCTATGCCCGACTACGAGGTTTGTTCAAAAACTATCGCAAGTTTTGAATTTTCGCAGGTTATGTATATTCGAATTTCGATTTTTTTGTGGCGTTATGTTGGTACTCATGTCTCTCACTTATGCCGACAAGCTCCGCCATTTTGAATGCTACTTTGCTTGCACTTGTTTTGGATCGTCTTCGATTTTTTTCCTATTCAAAAAAATAGATTAAAGAACCTGTATCAAATTGGGCCTCTTCAGTTTAGGGAAGAAAAAAAAGTCACAGGGGGCCAGATCTAGGGAATACGGAGGCTGCGGCATCATTTGTGTGTTGTTTTTGGCCAAAAACTTACGCACAAGCGATGCTTTTTTTGGTCGCAATTGAGCTATTTTGGTACAAATTTCGCGGCAACTCGTCTCATGCCCAAATTATTGATAAATATCGAATGGCACGAGCCAATCGATATGTTTAGGTCCTCAGCAACTTCTCTAACGGTGATTCGACGATTGGCCAATAACATTTTCTCCACATCTTTAATTTTTTCGTCTGTTGTTGAAGTGCTCGGGCGTCCGGCACGCTTTTCGTCGATCACATCTTCTCGGCCTTCTGAGAACATTTTGTACCACCGATAAACGTTGATTTGGTCCAAGGTAGCTTCTCCATATGCCACAGTCAACATTCGGAATGCATCCGCGCACTTAATTTCGTTTTTCACACAAAATTTGATACAGGTTCTTTGATACATTTTGTTGAATAGGAAAAAAATCGAAGACGATCCAAAACAAGTGCAAGCAAAGTAGCTGTCAAAATGGCGGAGCTTGTCGGCATAAGTGAGAGACATGAGTACCAACATAACGCCACAAAAAAATCGAAATTCGAATATACATAGCCTGCGAAAATTCAAAACTTGCGATAGTTTTTGAACAAACCTCGTATATGAAGACCCTAACCTTAATATACCTACATGCATATATATATATATATATATATATATATATATATATATATATATAGCTACATAATATGCGCGTATATTATATACATATATATGATAATAAAGATCAATTTAAGCTATATATTTTGAGGGCTTTATTTCTATGAAATATTTTGTTATATTATTTGCAACTTTTGAAATATAATGTCAAATGTAGGGTATATTTATAATCGTATAAGCTCAAGCTAACAGCTAGTCTATTTACTAGGTCAGTAACATAAAATGTAAGTAATTTGCATGCAATATATATACCCTATTTATATGATGTTTAAACTAATCTACGGTATATAGAATACAATTGAAAGGAATTGAGACAACAAAGGCAAATCAACAATATTTATTTGTTATTGTTGTTTGTTGCGTTGATTTATGATTGGATCAAGACATATATGTATATATATATATACGATATATAGCAGTAACTGCTAACCCAATTCTTGCATGAAATGTACACTTGCAAGCTTTGTGTTACTTGCAAAATATACAAAAACTTTTCTTGCATATAAATTCAAGGAATAAAACGCCATACAAGTTGTAAATGAATTAAATGGAAATTTCTCTAACTGTTTATACTCAGATGCAACAGAGTAATATAAAGTTTATCCATTAAATTGTTGCATGTAACAAAAATAAATGTATTTTATTCTCATGCAAGAATCGATATCTACAACAATTGAAAATTTGCCAGTATCAAATATTAATGGTTCATGTCCTGGGTTCGACACAAGTCTGAGTATAGTGTGATTTCGGTCTGACTCACAATGACTTACACTTAATGGTTTTTAACTTTGATATGCAAATTGTATATTGCATAGAAACATTGCCGAAAACTTAAAGTAACAAAGTTTTATTACTTCTTAATGCGTTTGCTCATAAAAAGAAGATTATTGAAATGTTTACATATTTAATAGAGTATATAAAATGTATATAAATCAAAGTATATAAATATATAACCACTAATTGAGCATAAAAACTCATAAATTTTTGGCTGCATTTTTCATAAGTATCATCAAATAAGGCTAGATATAATATAGCAAATTAAAGCTTGCAGTATGTGTATGTGTGTGTGTGTGTGTGTGTGTGAACTTCTGTCAAGGACTATTTCTAGTCGGATATCTCCAACAACAATTAGACCTAAGAGACACTTAATAGAAGGAAAAAAAGAAATAAACGAAAATATTTTGATTTTTACGTTTTCGGCTACAAATTTAACACTTTTTATGTGTCACATCTGTTGTAGTATTAGTAGTTTATAATGTATGTGTGGGGTGTATATAAAAATAACTTTTTAAGTACTTTTGATACTTTATGTGAAAGATATTTATAATCTTACAGCAAAAATTGCCTGAATATATATCAAATAATTCTGTCAGAGTCAGAAAAGAAAAAAAAAAATAATTTATGTCTCTTGTTTGATTATTTGTAGAACTTTTATAACATTTTAATATTGTTTTCTATACTTTCAAATTGTACATTAGTTTATAGTTGTTTTCGGTCTGACCTTTGTCCTTTGAAGCACATCAATATCACCCTCAACCGCCCAACCCCTTTAACAACAACAACAACAACACTTGAAATACTTTCGAGTTGAACATGAAAAATACATCATAAACGCCATAAAAGAAATTGCATTTTGTGTTTCTTGAACGTACAGCTGACATTTTCCCACTATTGCTCATACATATATATATAAATATAAATATATAAATTTATGTGAAAACTTACTTAAAAATTATATTTAAACAATTTATTTTTATAACCGTTTTAAAAAACATTACAAACTTAAATAAAAACTAAATGGCAAAATCTTTGACGAAATCATTCGATTTAAAGGTTAATATATATATTTATATATCACTTAATTGTGCATATCAAATTTCGCTATACTAAAATATACCCATATATATCTATATATGTTTATATTAATAATTATAGTCTTTGATTCATATATATTAAAGTGGAATTGCTTTACTTTTTAGCTTGAAGTAGCCGCAATTTTGCACAGTAAATTGGCAGATATCAAAAGACACTTATTTGTTCTACTATATATATGTATATATATATATATATATATATATATATGATACATTCTCTAAATATACTAGATAATATAGCGCCATTCTCTATAATATACTAGATAATAAAGTAGATTTTTCTTAGATAAAACTAGCACTGAAGTGGAAGCAATATTGCACTGTGAGATAGCAAAATATTAAGAGACAAGTTATTTTCTATAAAATATTTCCACCCTCAATTATATAAACTTATATATGTAGATTGATATATTTATATATATATATTTATATATATATAATATGAATGTCTTTTTGTTAAATATATTCTGTTTTATAGAGCTCAATTCTATTAGACATATGAGTGTCAGCGTCTGTTATTTATGAGTCGCTGATTATGCGCTTGCGGCTTCGCTTGGCAACATTATTGATAGATTCCTTTAGATGAGGCTAGTATACATAACGTCTATAATATATGTATATAATATGACTATATATATATATATATATATATGTGTGTGTGTATAGTAGACATATGTGAAATGAGCATGCAAATGAATTTCAAATTACTTTCAACCTGCCTAGAGACAACGCAAAGAAATCAAAATTTGTTTTATTTTATAAAGAAATAAGAAGAAAAGAAAAAACAAGAAATTAAAATAAAAAATAAATATATTATATTTTGTTTTGTTTTGCAAATTCTTTGTAATTCCATATGGACTTCAATTCCCAAAAAAAAAAAACAAATATAAATAATAATATAAAAAGCGGTTAATAAATTATAATACTTCCAATGAAATTCTCTTGAAATTGTTTTTGCTTTTATTTCATTTTTATTTTGCTTTAATTTGCAAAAAAGAAAGGAACGATAAATAAAATTAGATTCCCACCTACTTAAACAGTATATACCCTACATAATTATAAGAAAATTCTTTATTATGCTAATTATGACTAATTATTACTAATTATTAATTAATATGAATATGCAAAAATTATATTTAAATAAGAAATTCTAAATTAATTATTTTTAGCTACATTTTTATTGCTTAACAAACAAAAAATTGTTAATAATTTATTTAAACAATATATATATATATATAAGATATATATAATATATATTACGTATATACGTTACGTTAGCTCTTACGTTATATTGTGACTGTTTAGACTCAGAGTTTCAAGTTCATGAACTTCAATTTCAATCAAGAAAACCGTCGCACATGAATTAAGATACAACTACTATATGTTTAATGCTTACCACATTAGGGTGGAGGAAAGTGGCATGCCACTGTATGGGGCATGACTGTTGTTAAAGCGCCTGGGAAGGGGTATGCCAGCCGACGCCAGTTTTAATCAAAAATTAACGTAATAAATTATCATAAAAAATGCATAAATGTCAAATTATAAATTTAGGCAACAACTTGCCCAGTGGCACTTTTATGAGTCGAAAAATTTATCTATGTGTATGGATGTATGTGTGTGTGTGTGTGTGTGTGTGTGTGTGTGTGTTTGTCTACAAGATTTTTATCTTAAATTGAAGCAAAAAATAATGAAACAGAAAACATATTGTAAATATTCTGAATAACCGCAATGGGTGTGGCGCGAAAAATTAGCAAGCGGCAGCAACAACATAAAATCAATACACAGACACAGAAAATTATTAATGTTTATATATATACAAATATACATATATGTGTGGGTGTCGGTTTGTGTATATATGTATGTGTGTGTGACACCCAACGCCTGGTAACAGCCCTCTTGATGTAGGTCGTCGAAATTGCAATTAGCTTTTGTCTGCAGTTTTGGGCAATTGAAAGGCAACAACAAACAGACAGACAACACCAAACGGTCACTTTTGCTTTCAAAACATACATACATATCTATACAAACACACAAGCCAACAAACGCAGACATGCTTAAATATATATATATACATATAGATATATGAAATGTTCTTATACACACACATGTAGAGAAAATATAAGGCGCACAGACATTAAGGAAGAGTCGGAAGATTTGTTCCGTGTGTCTGAAACTCATGCGCCCACACCACAAGGGCTGCCGACAACGCCGACACTGACAGAGCACTGCAGCGCCACGCCCCGCATGTCTACTTACCCATCAATAGCATTTAAATGCCGAAAGCTTTTTACTACTACTACCTACAACTACTACAGCTTCTTACTACGAATACGCGAGTGAGTACTACGCAAGCGAATCGCTGCCACTGCCGCTGCCGGTGCCATTGCCGTCGCCGTCGCCGTCGCCGTCGCCTCTGCTTGCTGCTTGTTATTACTGACGCTGCCGCCAACGTCTCGTTGACGGCATTTGCCACTTACCTTACCCAAGTATAAAATGTATTGCTTAGCGAGAATTGTGAAATACACAAAAGTTTTGCACACTCTTGAATTGCATTGCCGGTTCGATGGAAGCTTTTAGAGTTGCCCTCTCACGCTCGCGCTCGCGTTCGCGCTTACTCTTCCACTCACTCTCTCACGCTCACGCTCACGTTCACGCTCAAGCTCTCTCGCTCTCTATTTTTCTGTCTCTCACAATTTAGCGCTCTTGAGCGCGTGGAGCTCGTAGACTGAGTTAAGTATATAAAGATTTGAGTGCTTTGTATTTGCCTCTCTAGCTTTGCTTTTGAATGCAAAATGTAAATCAAATGTTGCAGCAACATTGTTGCAAAGAACAAGTTTCTTGTATAAAAAATGATAAGAATATTATTATTTAAATGATGCAAATAATAGTATTAAAAAAAAAAAAATAAAAATAAAAATATTTATATAATTTGTAATAGTCAGATATGCTTACTTATACATACAAATAAAATATAACTTATATACTATATTTAAATAAAAATTGTATTAATATGTTGCGCCTGCACTTGGCAACATTGGGGGATAACCGGTTTCAAGGCTCTTAGATGACCTGTGTACAGGTTTAGTATGCTTCTGGGCCAAACAGACAGGGCTTAAATGGACTCATCTTCAGTTAGTATCATATCTTACTAGGCCAAACTGAGATTTAATTGGTAGCTTTTTGTTTTAGAAAGTAAATTTCTTGCCCAGTCAAGTTAGCTAGAAAGATGAATGGAGAGCGATACTGAAAGATGATGCTGCCCCCGCAGATTTACAGAAAAGGAATTGATATATAATGTTATACTATACAAATATATATATTATAGAATAACTGAATACATTGACGTCAATTGCTTGGCGCCATTAAGCCGGATTTCATTAACTGGAAATGCTCTCACTTTGCTGAGCAATAGGTTATATAGTCATCTTTGGGTTTTGGCCTATTAGAACATTTTCCATGGAATTGAAATGAATTCAACGTGATGCAAATTTCATTAATCTCAAAAGCACCTTCCAACTGTACACAAGTGAAACAAAGTAAATTCCCTACTTAAGATTTGCATATTTTTTGTTTTCTTTCTTTTCAGTTGTTGTTTGTTGTTTTACGTTTGTGCTTTTTTCTTTTTTGCAACATTCCAGAACGCTTCAAGTATCCAAATGAATAATTATACTACAAGACGATCGATTCGTTCAAACGGGAGTTATGCGTTGCGACACATTCTCCATACCAAAAGCGAAAACTTGTTTCAACTTTAAATCAATTGAAATCATGTTGGAAAAATATCATTTCGTTTATCAATTAAAAACTGTTATATATATATATATATTAAATATACTGTAAATAATTGAAATATAATTTAAATTGCACAGCTTCTATTAGCTGTGCACTCCCCTTAAATGACAACAAATGATAAGCAACTTATTGCTTATCATTTCACTCAGTTCACTCCTTGGCAATATATCAATGGCTCAGGCTCAGTTTCGACCATCTTTTATGCTCCTGTAAAAAGTATAACAGAAAAAAGAAAAAAAAAAATATTGAGGAAGAACATTTTCACTCTGTTTGCTTTCCTTATTTGCTGTGCTCCTGTTCAATGGCTCTCCCGCTCAGCTGCACTCTCTCTTCATCATAGGGAATAGTGCTCAACATAAGGCTGTTCTTCCTCTTCTTCTTTTACCGTTTGATTTGGTTTATGTTGTTGTTGTTATTCTTTTCATTTTTGCAACACAAATTGCACTCAAATTCCAAATTTGTTACTGTAAATTCATATTGCTCGCGTGCTCTCTGTCTCTCTCTCTCTCTCTCACTCACCATGTTGTCTATTTTGTGAATGGTGCTTAAAGCATAAGCATACATACACATACATACATATAACTATTGTTGTTGTTGTTGTTGCTATTGCTGCTGCTGCTGCTGCTGCTGGTGCTTTTCGTTGCTGCAGTTTTAACAATCGTTCAATAGAATTCGCTTTCGAATGCAGCACGAGGTCAGCGCACAGAACGAAAGACTTTGGACACAAACCTCGACGGGCAGCGATGCGTGTAAACTGCACAGCGCGCGCGCGCGCTTTAACTTTGCATGTGTGTGTGCATGTATGTGTGTGAGATTTGTGTGCATGTTACGTCACTTCCTGTAGCCAATGCCTGTGGCATGTAAATGTGCATTTTAATCCATTGACGTGCAGCTGCGTTTTATGAATGAAAATGCAATTTTCTTCTATGTTTTTTTTTGTGTTTTCTCAATGTTTACTTATGATTAGAATATATATATATATATATATATACGAGTATGTATGTATGTGTTTGTATATATATATGTGTGTGTGAGTGGGTGCACAGATTTTTTTTAATTGACACGCTCACTGATTGTTGCATCTATAAATGTTGCATGCGCCAATTATTTTATCAAACATTTTTTACGTGTTGTTCTTGCAGTTATTATCGAAATATGTGTGTGTGTGTGTGTGTGTGTGTGTGTATGTGTGTGTGTGTGTGTGTGTGTAGGTTTATAATTCTGCAATTAAATTGCAAATTGTCATGTAATTTTAATTAAATTATCGCATAACAAAAATTACTTAATTTCAAAATAAAATAAAAATATAAAAAAATATACAAAAAATATAAAAAAAAAAATTTAGCACAGAGAAAACAACAACAAAAATGATTATAAAATAGTTGCTATATATATATATAGAAATTTGTTCCCAAACAAAATCAACAAAATTGTTTATAAGGGCATTAAATAAAGAATTTCGAAAATGTTAATTATTCAAATTAAATGTAAATCGTTTCGTTTAATTTAATTTAATTTTTCAAACATGCAACACAATTTGGAAGCAATTATTTGAAATTGCATTGAATTGCATTGAATTGCATTGAATTGCGATTGAAAATTGCGACTGAAAAGTCAAAGAAAACTATTAAAAAAAACTGCCGAATTTTCTTAAGAACTATTATATACTATATATACATTGATTTATATCAGATAAAAGTTTGAACTAAAAGCTAGCTTAATTGCATGCAATTTATCAGCTTAATTTTTATACTTACACATAGCTAAATATTGCATCAGACAATTCTTGCTTCATAAAACGCTTAGTACTTGCAACACGCTGGGAAAACAATATCAATTTCATAGCAAAACTTTTATTTTTCTCTAAGAAAAAGGCATAAAATTAAGCACAAAAATAGCAACAAATGTAGCTTACATTGCATGCAAGTCTCAAGCTATATATCGTTGTAATCTTTGGAATAGAATCAAGCATATATAAATATATAAAAATATATATTATATATTTGTTAAATAATAACAAAAGAAGATGCACGAAAAGGCTGCAAAAGGAATCAAAGCAAAGAAAAGTAACAAAATGCATGACAAATATTATAGCTACTTTCTTGCATTGCCATAAACTTTTATATATATAAAATATGCTTGACATATAGCTTAGGCACAACTTGGTTAAGATTTAACAAGTAAGAAGTCTGTAGTCGAGTGTACCCGGCTACGAGAGCCCTTTTGCCTACATATACAGCCCTACACACACATACTCATACATAAACACAGTTCATTGCGCGCAACTTTTAGCCCCTTACGCTCTATAGCGCGATACTTAATGTTGTATAACTTCCTTGTTTATTGCTCAATCTTAACGAAATTCACAACATACATGAAAAATGTTTTACTTAATATGTGTACGAAAAAGAAATTTGATCGGTTAAAGATTGTACCTTATAATCGATTTTTTCAAATTGCGGGGGTCAGGGGAGGAAATTCGAAAATCTAAAACAAACTCGTACAGAGTACGAACATAACAAATCTACTTTCCAAATTTGGTTGCTCTAGCTCTTATTTTGCACGCACTACTATACCCTCAGGGGCCCATAACGCCACTTTTGATGATGTATAACTTCCGAGATTTTTGATCAATCTTACCCAGCTTCACAACATAGATCAACAATGGTCTAATTATGATGTGTGCCAAAAATAATTTTGATCGGTTGAAAATTGTGCTTAATAATCGTTTTTTTTCGATTTGCGGGGGTGAGGGGAGGAAATTGAAAAATCAAAAACAAACTTGTATAGCGTACGAAAATAACAAATCTAGGTTTCAGATTTGGTTGCTTTAGCTCTTATAGTCTCTGAGACACAGGCGTTCATACGGACAGACGGACGGACGGACGGACGGACAGACAGACGGACAGGGCTAGATCGATTCAGCTAGTCGTCCTGATCAAGAATATATACTTTATGGGGTCTCCGATGATTATTTCTATGTGTTACATACTTTTCGATTTTGCACAAATCCATTAGCTCCGCTTTGCTTCTATTTTACAAGAAGGCAAAGGGGCTAAAAACATTCAAGGATAATACTGCTATGGGAATTAATATACTAATATAAGCATATAATATGTGTTAGTTCCACACTGGAATGCGATACTTTCCAGTAAGTATAGAATACAAATACATTCTGAAGCAATTGACATAAGTTTCTCGCTAGCTTTTTAGTTAAAAGAAATATCCTTGAATCATTCACATATGTATATATCTAATATATATATATATATATATGTGAATATGTAATATATATATATATATATATATATATATATATATATATATTTATATATATTCACATATATCAACCTTAAATTAATTGGAAATCAATACTATTCTTAGATATTTCTGATTAGTTACAAGTTTATTGATAAAATGTAGCAACAGTTTTGCATTTCTTGCAGCTGAAATTGCGCGCTAGAAAAGCAGTTAAAATATATATAGTTAAGATCTTTTATGAATATATATAGTAAAACTTTAAATTTCAAATCAATTATATATATATATATATATATAGTATAATAATCTTTAGTTTTAATGAATCTACTGTGCAACTTTTGATGGCAACTTTTGATGTGCAAAGTTTATTGCAGATGTTGCAACCAAGCAACAAATGTCAATTATAATTTAAGCAGTAAAACTCTTAACGGCATATACACAATATTTTGGTAATAACTTATGTTGCTATTGTTGCTATTGTTGTTGTTGTTGTTGCTGCTTCTATTGCTGTCATTGTTGCTGTTGCTGTTGCTGTTGCTGTTGCTGTTGTTGCTGTTGGGTTTGTTGATTCTAAAGGCCACACACATTGCGCATAAATTGCCGCTAGCTGCGAGTTTCGATGAATTGCATTGTTCATAGAATTCGATATCGAATTCGTATTCGAATTCAAGTTTTGAGTTTAAGTTCGAAATCGAAATGCAGGTCGCGATCTGATCAGAGCTCTCTTTTTTTTTTTTTTTGCTTTATGCTGGAAATGAATTGAATTGGAAAACTGTGTCACTGGGTCACTGAGTTGGCGGCGGTGTTAACGTGGCTTACATTGTTCACGTTTATTTTTTTCATTTTATTTTTCATTTGTTTATTTTTTTTGCCGGTGTGTCGGCCAATGGCCCGACTAACAAAGCTCTTGCCAATCTCATGAGGCAAGGCAATGGCCCAGCCCCAGTCCCAGCCCCAGTCCCAGCCCCAACTCCAGCTACAGCCACAGCAACAGCAACAGCAACAGCTACAGCTACAGCAATAGTTGACTCTACCCTCTATTAGCTGCTGCTCTCCCCTTCATTACCAACAACTCAAAAAAAGAGCAAAAAAAAACTCGACGAGTTTTGCTAGTCAACAACTGCAACAACTGTTTAGCTAGCAACTGTTGTGCTGTTGTTTCCCTTTGGGCCAAAATGGCCAATTAACTTATCTGATGCAGGCAACAGGCGGCAAGCAGCAGTCAGCAGGCAGCAGTCAGCAGGCAGCAGGCAGCAGGGAACAGGCGGCAAGCAGCAGCAAGCGGCAACAATAACAATGCATGTGGCGGGTTTGGTCTACGATCCTCAACTAGTCACCAGTCACCAGGCAGTGCCTCTTACATTGAGAGCTGTGCATAGCTGCGGCACGTATCCGCATTGTTCGCAGTTGCCGGCAACCGGTAACCAGCCTCTGGGGCTACAGTCAGAGCTTTGTGGCTGCGTCGCTGTGTCTGCCACAAGCGCAAACTGTTTGCTTAGCAACAGATTTTGTTTTTTGCTTTGAATTGCTCTTCGGATTCAGATTCGTATATAGTGATTCGGCTCAGTTTGATATCGTATTGAATTGGTTGAATTCAATTGAGGAGAACAACAACTACAGCAACAACAACAACAACAACAACAGCAACAATAAAGGCGCCGCATTGCAATAAAAACAAGTTTCTACCAAGTCGACTGAGCTCAGGGAATGCTTAAGATTGTATCCCATTCCGCAAACCCCCCCCCCCTCCCTCCCCCCCGCACACCTACCCACCTTTCAACTCTTTCCCTTTCTTTATAGCACTTATATAGCTATTTTCTAGGTGGGCCTAGTTTTTACTTTCGACAAGCTCTCAATTTATGGCTGCGGCGCCAATGCTGGCAACTTGCGGCCAACCCGTTGCAAGTTATAAAAAAAAAAATTATAATGAAGATCTGGCCAAAGAGATTATAATACCATGGCATAGCATAGCTTTTAATTACTATTAATTGAATTTAATTAAGCATAAATTATTTTATTATTTCTGGCAAAAAATTTATAAAATATTTTTTAATGCAAAATTCTGAATGTTGCACGTTGAAACCGTTGGCCCCTTTTTGATTAAGTGGCTTAAAGAAAAATGTTTATTTTTTTTTAAATATTTTTTTCTTCTTATATTCTTTTTTTTTCGTATACCTGTTAACTCATATATCAAAGGCAAAGTTTTCCATAAAATTCTTACAAAAAAATGAAATAAAAATAAATAAAAATATATAAAGTAAAGTAAAGAAAAGCAAAAGAAAAGAAAAGAAAACTCCTGAAAAGTCTTGAAAAACTCTTGAAAACATTTAACAGTTTCGTGTGGCAAATTGAAAATAGGCGTTGCCGTTGTCATTTTGCTGTTGCCTGTCAATCAAAAAATGTGTTTTACTTTTTCAATTTTCCAACAGTTTTACTTATAACCAAGTCGTCTGTGGCATGAGGCTTGTTAAGTGTAGAGTACGCCATCAGCAGGTTGCGGGCAGTTTTGTATATAGGTGGGGGTAGGGAGGGGCGCGGGATAGCAATATGAAGTGGAAAGCATTGCAGTTTAACACAAGGAAAACCGGAAAAGCTTGTGCTTTATATTGAAAATACTTCAAAAACCGAAAGCCGAAAGCCGAAAGTGCCTTGCTATATGTCTAACGAAACGTTCGTCTTCTTCTTGCTATTATTGCTGTTGTTGTTGTTGTTGCTGTTGCTGTTGTTGCTGTTGTTGCTGTTGTTGCTATTATGGCTGTTGTCACAGCAAGGCATTAATTATGCCATCAACAAAACCGTCGACGCACTAGACATATCCTGTTGACAGCCACACACACACACACACACACACATACATACATACATACATATACAAACTCACAGATACACACATATATATACAATGTAAGAAAAGTTTTTTCGCATAGCCAACGGAAGTCACGTCGCTGAATGGCCTGAAAATTTTCCAGCGAAAATTAACAACGTTCATCGCACTTATTACTTAATAATAAAAATGTCATATGAAAGTAGAAAACAAAGTACAGAAAGTAAATAGTTTATTGCATTTGACATTATTAAGTGACAACACCCCCCCTTTTGTCTTTACCACATTTGAACTTTTGACCTCTCCCCCGTTATTCCACCATTCCATTTATAGCAATTATTTGCTGCAAGAATTAACTTTACTTTCA
This sequence comes from Zygothrica quintamaculata, assembly GCA_037044455.1. Taxonomy (NCBI): domain Eukaryota; kingdom Metazoa; phylum Arthropoda; class Insecta; order Diptera; family Drosophilidae; genus Zygothrica; species Zygothrica quintamaculata. Next base: position 20,019 of record JBAMBS010000434.1, on the reverse strand, counting down.
TACAAATGTTTCATGTAATTTTCATTGCTTTTAAATAAGTTTTCATTTTATATGAAATTTTTATTCAATTTATATTAAATCAGTGACATAGACATTATATATTTAGACATAGACATTATATTTTATTTATTTATACAGTTAACATATGGGAAAGCTATAGAAATTCTGGAATGAAACTTTCTGGGAGGAAGGCTAAATTTTGACCTATAAAAGGAATCGTTGTAAGACATCTGTGAAGGCAATTTGTTAAGGAGAAGAAGAAGGACTTTGCGCATGAAAATGTGTAAGGAAAAATGTATAGAAAAATTTAAAAAGAAAATACTGAAGAAAATAATTTAAAACAATATATTTATAGAAAATTTGTGAAAGAAATTTTTAATGGAAATTACAAAAGAAAATATAAAATTTAATTTATAAGGCATTTTTTATAAGGAGATCTGTTATCGATATTTTGGAAGGAAATTTCTAGAGGGAGAAGAGAATGCCAGCCAAAAAAAAAAAGTCACTGATAACAGTTTATAAAAGGCAAATATCAGGCCGTCGGTTTCATTTTGGGTTCTATTGCTACTGCTACTGCTACTGAAAAAAGTGGAAGTGGTAGTCGTAGCAATAGCAAATTTTTAATATAAGCGACAGTCGTAGCAATATTAATAAATTGACTTCTAAATTTTTCAGTAGTCGTAGCATTAGCAAACGTTCGACTGCCAAAGTTGTCAATAGTCGCAGTCGAAAATAGCAACCAGTCGACTGTCGGCTGCATTTCTATTGCCATTTATATTGCCATTGCTATTGAAATTTAGACAATTGCTGCTATTGCTATTGCTACTGCTATTAATTTGTCAACTATTGCTGCTATTGCTACTGCCATTGCTATTGATATTTAGACTATTGCTGCTATTGCTATTTCATATTTGCCTGCTATTCCCGCTAATATTCTGCTATTTCGGTTGTGGCCTTGGATGGCATGTCATGGTTTCAATTTGAGCAATTTAATGGTCTAAGTATTCAACCGACTTTTAGTTGTGAAATTTTTATTTTTTTTTTGGAGGCTAATAGCTGGAAGAAGCTATTGCATTTTCTCTTCAGATCCTTCATACATTCACCTATTTCAAACTTTTATTTTGCTATTTTTAACAATTTTGTTTCCACTTTAGCCACTTTTCACCATGAAGTTCATGCAGCAGTGCTGCACGTTGTCAGAAAACATCGTAGCAGCAGTAGCCCAAATATAATCAGCGCACATAAGTAAATTAATTTAAGTAAATTAATTAAAAACAAACTTTAAATATAGTAAACTGTCGAAACTTAATGCTCCTATTAACAATTTATCGTTACAGCACTCCAAGTTACAGAGTTCATTTAATGTATTAAAAATATGAATAGGTTTTTATATAGGGAAAATATTTAATTTTGTACTTATTAGTATGTATCTAACTTATTTTATGAGTCTTATCAATAAATTGTTCTATGTTTTTTGGAATTCGACAATATGTAACATTTGAGCTTTATAAGTATTTATATCCGCTCTCCAATACAAGCCCGACCACCAAATATCAAAATATCATTGGCGGTATCAACCGAATTAGTACCCGAAATAGTAAGCCATCAGCAGCGGCAGTAGCCCAAATAGCAAGCCAACAGCAGCCGAAATAGCAGAATATTAGCGGGAATAGCAGGCAAGTATGAAATAGCAATAGCAGCATCAGTCGAAATATCAATAGCAATAGCAGCAATAGTCTAAATTTCAATAGCAGTAGCAATAGCAATGCAGCCGATAGTCGACTGGTTGCTATTTTCGACTGCAGTAGCAATAACAAATATCAAAAACGAAAACCAACGACTATTTCTGATATTTGATATTTGATACTATTTCAAATTTGCTATTGCTACGACTGCGAATATCATAAATATGGCGACTATTGCTATTTTGACTGCAGTTTTTTAAACGCTGGCAAATATATACAGCAAGTTCTAAAATAAACATGAAAAAGGAAATTTTGAATAAAAGATTTAAAAGGAAATTTTGAATGGCAGCTCGGATGGAAATGTCTGAAGGGAATCCCTAAACGAAATCTACTTGAAAAGAATCTGTGAATGAAATTCCAAAGGAGAATATGAGAAGAAACAAATATTTGAAAAGAATTCCTGAAATTAATCTGTGAGGTGAAACTGTCAAGGAAATGGAAGAAGCAAGTCCATAAATGAGGAGAAGGCGAATCCATTTGGGGAATCCATGAAGGAAATCTATGAAGGGAATCTAGGAAGGGTATCAAGTAAGGGAATACAGGAAGGGAATCCATGAAGGGGATCAATTTAGGAAATCCATGAAAGGAATGCAGTAAGGCCCCCTAAGCAGGCAGATCATGAAGAGACTCTATGGAGAATATATTTGCTGTTTGAATGTAAAATAAGAGAGAAAAAGCAACAATGAATTGGGTTAAGTAGGAGTAAAGAATAATGAAGTAAATGGAGGAAATCTGGCAAGGAAGTGGGAGAAGCAAGTCAATGCCGGAGGAAAGGAGAATTCATATGAGGAATCCATAAAGGAAATCTAAGAATGGTTTTAACTTACGAAAGGAATGCAGTAAAGAAATATAAGCAGGCAGATCATGAAGAGACTCTGTGGAGAATATATGTGATTAAATTCACCGTTTCAATATAAATGAGAAAGAGAGAAGGCTACGATGAATTGGGTTAAGTAAAAGAAATGAATAATAAAGTTAATTAAACAATATTTCAATATAAAATATTGAAATAATCTTTTAATGCTTTAACAGTGGTGTATTCAGAAAGGAAAAAAGAATTTGAAAACCATTTAAATATATATTAAATTTTAAAACAATATAAATTGTAGACAATTAGGCAAATAATTGCTGCTCTTCAGATATTGAAAATACTTTTGGAATCCTACAAGAAATATATTAAATATTTTCTATATAAGAATAACATTTATTGTAGTTAATTTTGTTTAAGTTAAATATATATATATATATTAACAAAAGACAATAAAATAATAAAAATTAAATGTGCAACAATTTCCAGCTATAATAATTAAGTATATAAAATATATATTTTATTTTGTTGTCTCTTCTCTCAGGGGCGTACAATGCTTTAGCCCCGTTTTCCATACAAAAATATTTGTTGTATAAAAATAAAATAGTATATATATCTATGAGTGTATATAGAGATATATATGCTCACATTTGTGTCGCTGACAAATGGAAATTCCATTCTATTCCAGCTTAAAAATAAACTATAGTGAACGCATTTGCCTATTTTGAATTTTGAATTTTGAACGTGAGTCGAAATTGCTTTGGGGAAATTTCCAAAAATTGTCCCCATAAAATTCAATTAATTTATGTGCGTCCTATGGCAACACACGAAAATTTTCACTCCAAAATTACACCAACACCAACAGCAACAACAATAAAATATCAAAAAAAAGGAAAAAAAAATTAAATTTTTTTTTCCAATTTTTCTTTGTTCACACAACGAAAATTGCTTTCAGGTATTTTCGAAGATCCCTCCACATCTTTTGTTCCCCCCTTTTTGCTTTTTTGTCTAACTTTTCACTCCTGGTGGGCATGCCAGTGGGTGCCATTTTGGCGTTTGGCTTTTGGCGTTGGCGTTGGCGTTTGCCCGCTTGGCGACGCTTTCCAACACTCTGCCGACGTCGCTGTTGACGTTCTAGGCGATTAGTTGCTTAAAAATAGCCCAGACATGCGGAAGATGAAGATGCTGCCGTTGTCGTTGTCGTTGTCGTTGTCGTTGCTGTTGCTGTTGCCGTTGTCATTTGCCGTGTTGTACTGTGTTGTGTTCTGTTGTGTCCCCATCATTCCTTCTTATTCCGCTTCATCATCATCATCATCATCATCATCATTATCAATATCATCATCAAGCATTTGCCTAGTTGCCAGGCCATTGTGGCGTCTTCTCTGTGCTCTCCGTTACGGCGGCCGCCCACTCGACTGTCGTCTACATTTCTACCAAAAATATTTGTCACTAATCCTACACAAAACTATTTCGGTGTTAATAATCAGCTTCCGCAAGCTGTTGCGCTTGCTGCTGCTGTTGTTGCTGCTGCTGCTGCTGCTGCTGTTCATTTTGCTGTCACCTTCCACATATAGTCAACTATAACACAATCCCAATCCCTATTCCAATACCCAACCAAATCCCCCAATTCCAGCTATCAGCTAACCTAATCCACATTATTCACTTTAATGCGAATTGAATCAGTTCCAATTCATTGATTATATTCATGATAGCTATACATATATATAGCTCTAAATCATTCAGTATGTATATATATATATATATATATAGAATATAAAGATTGGATATATAACTAATGCCCCAGATAGATTTAAGGCAACTATACATCTGTTGCCTTATTGAACTTCAGTTAAAAAAGTGATCTAAACCATATCCAAACATAGGGTGACTGAAATCATGTGGAATAAAGTTGAGTTACTTATATATAAGATTTTACAATTTTCTCCATTGATGAATGAAAACTTCCTTCTTATCTAGCTTGAGCCACGTTTATCATATAGCCATATATATCTACATCTAACATTTTTTTTCTTCTAATATTGGCAGTGATAGATTTCTATTGAATGGTATTTAGCCAAGTTGCGTTAATTTTGTTTAGCAAGTTGCTGCAAGTGTTCGTTGCAAGTACAAGTATATATATTTTTCAGCATGTTGCAAGGCGGTATGAGTCTAAAACTAACTGTTCACATCGTGCCCAAACAATTTCCATGGAGTCATTTCTCATTCATGAAATCTTCGCATTTCTCCGAGGTCGGCGTGTAGACAGCGCCAGGCGGGCACCAAAGATCAAAAGCCCAAAAGCAAAAGCTAATATTAAGAGAGAGAAAAAAAAAACAAGATATATCCCCACCCCGTACCAACCCTTTATCCAAGAGCTTCAGTGTCAGTCCCCATGCAACCTCCCCCCACAGATCATCACCTTTATCTTACAACGCATTCTTTGCCATAGCAGAAATATTGCAGCTGTTGTTATTGTTGTTATCTTCTTCAGGCTTCTTTATATACCCTGTAGCAATTATATATTGGGGTAAACTAAAATTTAATAAAGGTATGTAACAGAAATCTGAAAATTTGATAAATGAAATTTTGAATTTTTTATAAATAAAAATAAATAAAAATAATAATAGTTAATAATAATAAAATTAAAAGAAAAATAAACTAAATAAAATAAATACAAAATAAAATAAATGAAATATCAAAAATAAATAATACAAATCATATAAATAATATAAATATTATAAATAATATAAATAATATAAATAATATAAATAATATAAATAATATAAATTATATAAATAATATAAATAATATAAATAAAATAAATAATATTAATAAAATAAATAAAAATAAAAAAATAAATAGAATAAATAATATAAATAAAATAAAAAAAATAATGAAAATTAATATAATAAATAAAATAATTAAATTAAATAAAATATTAAAAAAAAAAACAATAAATAAAATTTGTAAAATAAATAAAGTCAAATAAATTATAATAAATTCAAAAAAAAAATGGATTTCGGATACATCTTCTATACATTTTCTTTGTATATACTTATTCTCTCTTCTTTGTTGTTGTTGTTATTTGCTACGCGTTTCGGCATGCCATTAACCTGTAGAACTCCTTTCACTTTACATTCTAATTCCAAAAAGTTTACAGCATTCGCATTCTTAAGTTTTCGATTTGTTTGCTATGTTTTGTGGCGAGAATTTTACGATCCAACAACTTTAGCTACAGCTCGTTATGGGTCATCGTCTTTCAGTTTCTCATTCTTTCAGTGTTTCAATCTTACAGTCTTTAACTTTGTCTCCGTCTTGAGTATTGGACATGGTCTTGGTCTTGGTCTTGGTCTTGGTCTTGGTGCTGGTATTGGTGTTGGTGTTGGTGTTGGTGTTGGTGTTGGTCTTAGCTCTGTGCCGGAATTCTACTTGTCCAAAAGCAAAGGCTTAAGAAACCGGAATGCCTGATGAATGCTTAATTCTTATATGGCCAATAATTTTTCAGTTGGCCCTATGAAATAAAAAAAGCGAATTGGCCGCAATAAAAAAGTGATAATAATAATAATAATAAAATAAAAAAAAATAATAATAATAAAAATTAAATGTGCAAACGCAATGCAAAATCAATCGATATTAATTGCGTCCAAATAAAATATTCAATTGTTCAATTAATGTACACTATTAAAAATCAAGTTAACAACTATTATATATATATTTATGAATTATTTTTATATATATGTGTGTGTGTATATGTGTGGCTATGATTTAAAATTGATTAAAACTGAAGTCAACCGTTGGGCGGTGCAATTAATTTTTTTGATACACTTTCTAGGTAATAAATGATTTTTGACTCGCTTCGATTTTGACATCGATTTTTTATTCACCAAATGGAAATTTAAACAAGAAAAGAAAAACAATTAAAGAAAATATTACCAAGCGGCAGGCCCTTTCAAATATATATAGTTTAGATACGTACAGGCCAAGAGGGTAACAAAACTGGAGCATTACTGATAACAATAAGATACCCATACCCATAACCATACCCATAGCAACACTCATACGCCTACTCATACTTATACTTATACTCAAACTTACACTTATACTCATACTTATATTCGTTCTCATTCTTCAATAGGCATATGAAACTAGAGCTGATGCCATGAAACGATCTAATAAATAAAACTACAAATATGATTGCATATGTGTTGCCTCATACTCCTACCTGTATAGCTGTGTGTGTTTGTATATATATGTAAGTATATATATATGAATGTGTGTTATAAAGTTATTATTTATATGATATACTCATAGATAAGATGTTTAAAAGTGCGTTGACAGCAGCAGCACTTCTGATAACGCCTCTCTGATGATGATAAACTCAATAGAAAATTTAAAAAAACAAACAAAAAATTAATATATAAATAATATTAATAAGCCCAAAGCTGGTCAGCAACATATTTGAAAACTTATAAGAGTTGGGGTTAAGTTAAAATGAACACTGATTAAATTGTGAATGAATTCGATTGAAATTACACTGACAAAAACTTGCTATCAGTTACAAGTTATAGATTGCAACATTGTCTAAGAAATCAAATATGTTTTTTATATCTAAAATTTGTTGTATATAAAAACAATTGAGCATTTTACACTATCACTATAATTGTTAATATATATACGATATAGTATATATATGAATCAATAACCAGTTATACGATGAAAGCAATAAATGTCTTGATTTCTTAGACATTATAATGTCAAATTAGTATATCTTAGGCAATGTATTTATAAACCAGGTCTATAAAACTTGGCTCGTGCTGTACATATTATATATAGTTCACAGGGACCTCACTTAGATCTAATTTGTTTATAAAATTGTCACGCAATTGCAGCATATAACGTAGCTGTTGATTGCTGTTCGATTAGAGATGGTTGCGTGCGCGATAAGTTGGCGATAGTAAATATGCTGTAAGAAATTTTACATATAGATATATGTCAGTGTTTAATGTAAAGTTTAATAAACTATGACTTATAGTGTAATTGAGACAAATATTAATATGCTTAGGGTAACAGCTAATCCCCTCTTAACTTATACTAAGTAATACCTAACTCATAATATATATTTTTCAATATAACCTAGCTATTTAATTGAACTTTCTGTAAGGTTACTTCCTGTATGATTTAACTAAAAATTTTAATATAAAATTCACAAAATAAAAGCGCTTTAAATATCAATTTAAATTTTCCAATTGTCAAAAGAAAATAATTACTAAAATTTTTATAAATACTCCTAAATCGGTTTTTCGGCTATATCTTTATACATTTATCACGTAGTATCAAGTATCACGTAGGCAGGACTTGGTCTCAAGGACACGAGTCCATCTCTAAGCTGGCAGCATTACAATACTGATGGTTTTACAGCAGGGCAAGTGTTGAGCTTGAATACAAAGGAAGGCAAACTTTATGGCAATGGATATGTGTTGTGGTCATTGTTTATGGTACATTGATATATGTATGTGTTTATGATATATTGTTGTTGTAATCTGAATAATCACATTGTCTTCTATATTGTCTAATATAATCTGCTGATATTTGGAGCAGTTTCATGCGGCACACGTTCTAAACTGTTGAAGAGCACTTGGTGGTAAAATCAAAATCAAAAAGAAAATGAAAAATTTACGCAAATTCATGAAGTGAGTGTGAATGTAACTATATAAGTGTATGAGTGTGAATACGGTGGGTGTTTTATATGTATTCGTTCGTGTGTATGTGTGTGTATATGATGATGTTTTTGGCTTGGCTCGTTTATCAAGTGTATTGAAATTCCCTTAATCATCTCTTTGGGCCAAGTAATAAATCTAATTTCCCACAATGCGTATAGCAATTCGATAGCCAAGCTTATGGATAAACTCGTCAGCTAACAGCAATATAAAGGGTTCAATAAACGACCCCAAAAATAATGGGAGCATATACATGTAGATATATATATATATATATATATTCAAGTAATATGACCGATGTTTTGCCCGAGGGTTCAATTTTAATTGAGTGCCACACGCTGTGTAATCACCCGGATGTATCGATATATATATATCATCTATATATGTATATATATATATATAGGCATAAATATCGACTAAAATAGAACATACTGTATATATATATATGTACATTGTAATATTGTCTGGACTTAAGACTTTATCAGAGGCCAGTTAAATCAATGTCAAAAGAGCAATCAGTTAGCTGCAGATGACTTCATCGCAACGCATACAAGCCAACTCACTAAGCCTTTTAGCGCATGCGAGGCTTTTGGGCTTAGGTTGGCCACTAAGTCTTAAAACTGGAATTGGGAATTCATATTGAAAATGAAATTGGAATTGGTAGTGGTACTGTTGCTGTTGCTGATGCTGGTGCTGGTGCTGGTGCTGGTACTGGTATTGGTATTGGTATTGGTACTGGAACTGGAACTGGAACTGAATGTCGTAACTAAGTTTTAGCTACTGACCCAACACAATGACGGCCAATTACTTATGATAACAGACAGTTTTGTAACAACCAGTTCTTTATATATATAAATAACTTTATATATATATATTTTTTTTTTCATTTTCATTTTCTATTTTCCTCATTTCGTCAGCTGCCAATCAAAACTGATCACTAAAAAATAACAAAGCCTAACCAAAACTTTGGCCTAAGCGATACAACCTCGCAACTCCAATAGCTCCACTACACTTCAATTCACTTCACTACACTTTACTTCATTCATTTCTCTTCACTTCTCCTAACTTCTCTCACTACTTCATACACTACTCTACTCTACTATACTCTACTCAAGTCTAGTCAACGTAACGTAAAAGCAACATAAGTCATAAAATAAACAATAAACAAGCTAAAGACGCAGCTAAATGAATTTACAACGACAACTTTGGGGCGTCATGGTCATTGAGCATACTCTATATATATGTATATATATATATATATATAAATATAAATGTTTGTGCATTTATGTATGTGTGTGCAAGTCTATGCTTAATTCTAGGATAGAGGCATGCGGGTTGTGCAAGCGGCTTTACACTGTTCAATAGCTGTGCGTGCTACACGACGCGTGGTGTGGTACTTACATGGCATTTGTTGACATTAGGACTTAAAATTTATTAGTTCTTATTGTCATTGCGGCTAGTGTTATTGGCTTAGGTTGGGCTACCACCTCCATCTCTTACACGGGCGGGGCTCAATTGTATAACAACAACAACCAACAACAAGCCAACTCATTGAAACAAAAATAATACACAAACAAGTAAGAACGGTCTAGTCGATTGTATCGGACAATAAGAAACCCTTTATCTCAATGCACACACACACATACGCAAGCCAATACGTACACACACACACACACCTACATACACTTCCGTAAGTTGTATGATTGCTGCTGACCCGCTGAAGTTCTTTATGAAATCTATATAATATTGTTCATATGTGAGCTAGCTATATAGTCTACCAAATATCACACAATTGATCTGACATATCCAAGAATAGATCATTATATAACGAGTGAGGTTCTTTGCTCAACTCGAATAGGCGGACTATACTCTTAAAATATGATCGATCAGTTTTGCAACTTTTTCTATACATACAATATAGCATCAGGGTTGCTTCATTCCTTCTGTTGAACACCTCTCAATGAATCTCTGATTTAACCAATTTTAAATCATTTCAGAAACCTATTGCATTTGGCGTTGACTTCGGAGCACAATTCTTAGACGACACTGAGAAGTGCTATATGAACAGACTAGACTTGATTTTCCATATGAAAACGAACTATATAGTATGTCTATACTGGGTATCTGGTGGTATAGAATGTAGATTTACGGAGCATTTATAAATATATGACTTGTTGTCCTGGTTTGTACGCTGTATAAAAAAAGCGATAAAAGCAGATGATAAAGCATAACTTAAGGGAGATGGAATGGGAGATTCTATACCAGCTCCAATATCATATCTTAGAACAAGTAATAAAACAGATCATATGGAAGAATAAAACAGTAGATCTTATTTCCAACAAGCTGGTGAAAAAATATAAAAAAGAAAACTATATTAATTAACAATACGTAATAAAAATAAAAAAAAAATTTATTTAATTTTTAAATTAAATAAAAAGGAATTAAAAAATAAATAAAAAATTAATTAACATTTAATAATAAAAACTTAATGAAAAAAAAATTAAAAAAAATATAATAAAATAAATAAAAAAAAAATAAAAATAAGTACAAATTTTAGTTTAAAAATAAAATCATAAAAAATAATATAAACAAAGAATAATATGTAAAATAAACAAGTAAGAAATCTGATGTCGAATGTTCCCGACTACGAGAGCCTCTTTGACATGCACACACATACACACAGTTGTACACGTACTTAGCCATACTTAATGTTGTATAGCTTTCGAGCTTTTTGATTAATCTTAATGATATTCAGAATGTACATTAAGAATGGTCTAAGTATGATGTGTGTCAAAAAGATATTCAATCGTTTGAAAATTGTGCTTAATAATCGTTTTTCTTCGAATTGCGGGGTTCAGGGGTGGAAACTTAAAAATCGAAAACAAATTCGTATAGCGTACGAAAACAACGAATCTAGGCTTAAATTTTAATTTAGCTCTGGCTCTTATAGTCTCTGAGAAACAGACGTTCATACGGACAGACAAGGGGACAGACGGACAGACAGATGGACAGGGCTAGATCGACTCGCGTCGTCGTCCTGATCAAGAATATGTATACTTTAGGGGGTCTCCGATGATTATTTCTACCTGTTACATACTTTTTGATTTTGCACATTTTCATTAGCTCCGCTTTGCTCTTTTTTATGGCAAAGGGTCTAAAAATATAAGAATTAAAATTCACATTTAATAAAAGTCAATAAAATAAAAAAGTCAAATAAATTTAAAAATAAATAAATAACTTACGAATAAAAATAAACTGAATTAATTTAAAAATAAGTTAAAATTAAAAATTTAAAAAAATTGATTTAAAAATAAATCAAGAAATTTAAAAGAAATTTAATCAAAAAAAAAAAAAATAATAATTAAAAAATAAGTCAATAAAAAAATAAAATATATTAAAATAAATAATAAGTTTTAAAATAAATAAATTATTTACCTTGTTGAAATTATGTAGATGCAAGTTAGAAAATTGATCAGTATTAAATCGAATAAATTTTTTTGCTTTAATAATTGACATTTGATTGTATAATGGTAATAATAATATAAACAATGGATACATATATAAGCATATAAACCCATATTTTTACTATTTCTAGATAATTTCATTCTTTGCATTGTTGCTGTTATTTTTTTGTTATTATTGTTGGCTGTTATGTTGTTGTTGTTACTTTTTTATGTTGTTCTTGTTATTGTTGTTGTTGTTGTTGTTGGCTTTCCGTCACAGTGCGGTTATTTTGATGTTTTTGTTGTTATTGTTATTGTTATTGTTGTTCTTTATCCCTCATTTTTTTACTATTTATTATTTATCATTATTAACAGCAAGTGTGGTCAGATAATAGAAACCAGACCAGCTAAGATATCGTATTGGATTTAATGAGCCGTCTAATTGCTCGTTCACAAATTCAGCACCATATTTAGCCATGAATGCAAGTAGCGCCATAACGCCCATTGGCCAGCTATTGTCGTTTATGGCCAAATAGCATAATGAGGTTATATTACCCAGTATGGTTAATAGTTTAAGTGTTTCGTAGGTTTCATCACCACCATCGCCACCATCACCCTTAAAGAATGAAAAAAGTACTGTGACAGCCATTGGCACTATGAATAAGCCATGTCCAAGTGCAATATTATTGGCGTCACCATTAAAGAATAGGTCAATATTCACTAATGGCAATGGTACAATCTCCATAATGGCACCAGTCGTATCCTTGGCACTTTTAGCATTATCATCTCCAGTAAGGCATTCAACCAAACCCAATAGACCATGACAAAAACCAATAACACACGCCGTGAACGCATATGGATGATCCTGTGGTGGCATCGCATAGAATCCATATCCTGTTACGCCACATAGTACCGCATTAAGGACGCCAGTTACAGCTGCATTGTCTGACATATTGTTGTTTATATCTGAATAATACGGGACACACTTCACTAACTGTAATTATATAATTTATCCAAATGAAAACAAAAATATATATATATATATATATATATACAAATAATTTATATATATATATATATTCCTCTAATTCTAAGGATCAAAAAGACGTTGTTGAAAATTTATATAATGTTCTTCAAGCCTAAATAAGCCAGACAAAAATAAATTATTCATGTATTATTTACTACACAAAAAATTTCTTAATATTGGAATTTTATATATAAATTTTTTTTTTTCTCTCGATAAGTCGACCGAATTGTTGAACATGTAAAACTATAATAATAATGTTTCATAGAAAAATATATTGACGGCTGCTATGATTGCGATTGGATTCACTCAGCTAACTTGACAATACTAAACTAAACATAACATATATATTTATATATATATACATATATATATGTAGATCCACATCCGTATTATCCTTGGCTACAATTAATACCAGCTTTATTTTGTGCCTGTTCTTTGCATAAAACTTGTCCTCAATAAGGACGAAATTATCTTACACGGACAGGCTTTTATCCTTATACAATAAATACATAAAAATATAAAGATATTCTTGGATTAAAGCTGATATAGTCCTTGCTTACATTCAGCTAGTGATATGTTTAATATCCTTTGCATAAAAGTTGCTGTTCTGTTCTACGTGGGCAAAAAGAACGAAATTTTCTTAAAACGCTTTGTTTTTATCATCTTATTTTATATAATTTTATTTGAACTTAAAGAGGCATTGTCCTGGCTAAGAAACTTTTCGTTGTCTACTTTGCATAAAAATTATCGTCCCTCTGGAAAGAACGAAATTGCCAAGCTCCTATCCTTTTGCCTTTCAGCACAACATTAACATTCATTTACTTATTTATTTAAAAACTATACTAAAACTTATACAAAAACAAGATTAAAAACAAATATTAGCTTTTTAAAAATTTAGTCACTATTTTTATTAATTCTTCAACAAGATTGGGCGCAAGATTTATTGGTAAGTTTATATGCAAGTTACTTTTATTTATTTCAGGATAACTTTTTCTAGGATAACTTTCTTCAATAGATTCCTTTAATATGCATAAATGAGTATTAGAAGTGTATAATTGATAAGAGAGCCATTTTTTTTATCTTCAGAGTGTTTATTTTATTGTAAGGATCTGGCACACTGAAAGCCAGAGTTGCCGTTAATATGGAAAGGGATATAAGAGAAGCGAAAAATTTTTTAGATTTTAGGTTATACAATACGAAGGAATAATTCAATCTTAAAGTTGATTGGATTGCAAACTATTTTCAACCAAAAATGAATTTAGATTATAAGTTATATCAAAACAAGAAGCAGAAAAAAATAAAGAATGAATTCATATATATATCCCTTTGAATTTGCATGCATTATTACTATATTTTGATTGGATTAGATTGAATTGTAGGCATCCCTCTGCCTGGTTATGGTATGCCAATTTAGCCAAGAAACATTGAGTATGGTCGATTTGGTACACGAATGACAATACGTTCCCTAATATCATCAGTATCCAAACTATTCCTTGAATCCATTGAGTTAACTGTAATGATAGGCAGTGAAGATTGTGTTGCAGATAATGTTGTTTCCTCCCTATGATTTACTAACCCAATTATAGATTCAGACTCAGTTTCATAATCATTATCATTATCACTATCACTAACACTACCATTAATAGTATCATTATCACTATCATAATAGGTTTCATTATCACTGTCCATGCCATAATCATTGTGAAAATGATTGTAATTGTTGAAGTTGTGGCTATTAAAGTATTCATTATCATCATATCCAGCATTTTGCCGAAATCGTAAACGAGACCCAGATGCAGTATCACTAAAAGTATCAATATTTGATTGCCTAGAGGATGCATACATGCGAATATTCTCCTCAGTATAATCAACAATATGGCGATTGGTTTTGTTTAGATATTGTTTCTGGCGTAGATAAATCTTTAGTATGCCCTTAAGTCCAATAAATGTGAAGCCACCAAGTAAAGAGCGATGCAATGGCACTGGCATTTTTCTAAATATCACATTACCCATAATTGTTGCAATACTGGGCAGTAGTATGGCGCCACAAAAGGTTCGTGCAAAGTCAACGGGCTTATCACGTGCTGGTGTCGGTGCCAACTCCGAAGCAGTACTTTGTCTAACACTGGGCGCATTGAAGAGCCAATTGAGTAATGGCAATTTGCGAACAATACTATGACGCTTGTGCCAGATACGTAAAACGACATCCTCCCAGCGTATTAAGTGGGTAAGGACTAATGCCACTGGTATAAATGGTAAGCCCACAAATAAAAATATTGGATCGCCTCTCTCCATGAGTTCTACACCACGTTGTTGTCCCAGTACTTGTACAACTGTTATGCCACCATATGTAACAGCTGTCCAATAGACGGAACCTAAAAAAACGCTAGCAGCAACAAATGGACTACATTGGCGTATTATGGCTTGAGATCGTTCCAGAAATATTGCCAAACGATTCACCTTAGGAAAGATCACAATGTACTCGACACGACATTGCATACAGTATACTTTAACTTGTGGATTACCACGTTGTTTCTCATCTATCCAACGATATAGGCAGCTCTCATGTACCCATTTTGTACTGCCGCAGCATTGACACGGATGTAACCAATGGGCCAAAGGATTTTCTTCCTCAGTAGCAAGGCATATCCAGCAGGTGCGCTCTGAATCTAATGCACTTGCATTCGGATCGCCATTAAACTCTACCAAGTTACCTTGCCCTGTCATAGCAATAACCTAATCTGCCTTGAAACTATTGCGTTTACCAGGCAGAAAGAAATAAAAATATTTATAAATTAAAAAATATAGTTTTGAAAATTTTCGGCAAAAGCGTATGTTGTTTTTTAGCTCACGCTTCAAAATGACATTATTTCAATTGAAAACTAATAAATACCTACGAAATTTAAAAATCAGAAATACAAGTTTGCTATGTTTTATATATAAATGTGTTGTCAGCCATTTTTATACACTCCATGAAATATACTATATACTAAAGACGTTTTGCTATTTATTTAAAACAAAATAAATAAAAATAATTTACCTACAAGTAATTTCACATTCCATTGTATATATAAAGAAATACAGTATAAGTCTTCTTTATATAGTTAATAAAAAACTAAAGGAAAATGTAATTTCAGGACAAACAGCTGTTTGCTTGCGGTTTGGGTATTTGATAGAGACCGCACGTCGTCGCAATTGCGCAGTGAAAAGTTTCTATTTATTTAAAACTCTTGTGATATTAAGACCACTATTGTGGCAAACAACAATTACAGTGCCCTTCTCAGGCCACTGTTTGGTGAAAACAGCAACCGATTGCAGAATATATATACACAAAGTATTTTCGCAAAGTTGTACTCCGGCCGGCAAGTACCGACGGCCGCGTGTTCTACACCATCAGCTGAGCTATTACAACAAAGCTGAAAAAGTTCTGATTAAGCTTTCAACGGAGTCGCACGCATGAGTTGTACGTCCGCGCTTGAGAATTAAATATTCGCGTATTCTTGAGACAAGTCCACAAAGTGGCACAAAATTGTGTTCAGTGCTATTGTTAGCCTAACATTTTTATAAATAAAGTGATAGTGAAGCTGCACAATCGAAAAAATTGTGAAATTGTTTTTTCATATTGCTATCAGGCTGTTCTGCCAAGACGGCATGTGCAAGCAAAACAGTTGTTTGCTTGCACACATTTTTTTTTTTTTTTTTTATTTAAGATATACGGGGTAACAACAACCCCTTTATAACCTTTTTATCACTATTTCTGCTAACCCAAGTGGGTTAACTTATGCATTATTACGAGTATTACAATAAACAATTAACAATTAATAATTAACAATTAACAATATAATCACAATATTAGCACAGGTGAGTCTTCATCTACGACCTCTCCCTCTAGGGGTTCGGCTCATTAGGTCTTTCGATTGGCGCCTCTTTATTCGTTGGTGGTTTCTGGTCCTGGTTAGGTCCATGGCTAACCTATTCCTGTGCTGCTCCAGTCTGTCGTTATACCTGCTGGAGTGGTTGTTTATTTGATCGAACACCGTCAGCAACTTAAGGTCCCGATGTATTATGGTATTTCTCACATACCATTCGCAGCCGGTGATCAACCTTGCGATTCGGTTTTGTGTAGCCTGCAGTCGCTTTATTTGACTGTCACTGGTCAGCCCCCAAATTTGGCATCCATATGTCCAAATAGGCGCAATTATTTGTTTGTAAATGACCACCTTGTTGGCCAGTGATAGTTTGCTGCGAGAGTTGAGTAACCAGTAATGCTTAGCCACAGCAGCCTTAACTCGGTTTCTTACCACTCTCACATGTTCAGCAAACGTGAGCCTTCTATCCAGAATGATACCCAAATATTTTGCTGAAGTAGCCTGTGTGACTGGATGTCTATTTATTGAGATTGCAGAGGGTGTGCTACGTCTCAGCGTGTAATAGACATTAACGCACTTTCCGCTGTTAATGCCTATGTTCCAGCGTCTTGCCCACTGGACAAATTTTGCAGCGTATAGTTGGATGCCTTCAGCTGTTTCGTGCTCACAGGGCGATCTGTATGTTACACAGACGTCATCTGCAAAGGTGGCAACCTTGCATTTTTCCAGCACGCAAGCATCTGGCTGTGGCATGTCGTGCGTATACAGGCAGTAGAGCAGTGGACCCAATACGCTTCCCTGCGGAACGCACATTTTTTGATACATTTTTTGATAAGCTTTGCATACTTTTAGGTCTGCAATGAAATCTGGCTTAGTTAAAAAGCCACAGCCAAAGGGCAAGTTAGCTCTTGGCAAGGCACTCATTGAGGCGGTTATGTCCCCATCAAATGGAGAGACCGAAGCACAGGTGAAGTCGATTGTGAAGACCCCTGGCACTGAAGGCCACTGGCAGAATCAGCACTGGAAGTGAAGCCACCCAGCGCTTCCAGTTTTTTTTTTTTTTTAATATATATTTATTAAGGTACACCGAATTTTAACAAAACTTTTATGACCTTGATATCTACATTAAGCCTCCATAGGGGCGCAATAGCTTAAACTAATAACAAATAAAAATAAGCTTAAGATAAAAATAACAAAAATAATTAGGAACAAATTTAAAGCATCCTAAGTCTAGTCTTCCAGTGAAGCGCAAAACCTTCCCGGCCGCAAAGAATAAAGTTAACGCCGACAGCGTGAAGTCAACGGCACCAAAAACCAGCAATTGCAACCTCTTTGAGCTGCTGCAAAATCTAGAGGAAATGGAGGCCGGAAGTGTTTGTAGCGATTTAGACTATCGCCCCAGCACCAGTCATCAAGCTGCTACTGCTGCGGCTAAGCGGGCAGCTGTTAAAGGTCAAAATAGCGTGAAGTTACCTCCCAAACTGCCGCCAATCGTTATGGAAGGGGTTAACGATGTCAACCTGCTGATGGCAGGTATCAGGAAAGTTGTGGACGTTAATAAGGTCGAGGCCAGGGCATCTATAGGCGGATTAATGCGGCTCTATGCTGCCGATGCGGCTACTTTCCGTAGCATAGTTAGCTGACTAGATGATGAGATCTACGAGTACTATTACTACCAGCTAAAGGAAGACCGTCCTTATAGAGTATATGTTAAGGGACTGCACCACAGCACATTACACAGCCAGATCAGGGATGAGCTGGAGAAAGTCGGACACAAAGTTATTGACGTCCACACTCCTAAACGAAGAAGTGAGCCAGGCAGTCCTGAAACCAAGCCTGTGAATATGTTTTTTCTAAACAGCCGTTGCCGACAACAACAAAAAGATATTAAAAATTAAGACGCTATGCCATATGAGGATCATCGTCGAACCGTTGAGAAAGAGAACATCAGTACTCCAATGCCACCGGTGCCAGCAGTTTGGGCATGTGGCTAAATACTGCCGGAAGACGCACATTTGTGTGAAATGCGCCGGGGAGCACCAAGCTGCCAATTGCACGAGACCAAGGAGTGAGCCCTGCACATGCTAGAGGAGGAGCAGTTGTTCTGGTAAAGTCCAACCTGGTGCACTGAAAAGGTTCAACTGGCTTCTGTCGCTATGCAAACAGCACTTGGGATCATCCATTTCGGGGCTGTGTACTGTCCTCCAAAGTTTTCGTGGAGTACTCAGGAATTCGAGAGCATCCTTGAACAGCCTGGTCAAAAATTCCTTGTTGCTGGGGACTGGAACGTGGCTCACTAGCTCTGGGGAGCAGGAAGGTGCAATCAGAGAGGCCGCGCACTTGCGGATCTCATTCTGGGCACGGAGATGAACGCGCTAGCTACAGGAGGCCCTACGCGATTTCCTTACGGCAGCAGAGGCACACCAAGCTGTATCAATTTGGCCTGACGATTGGCATTCTGGGCATGCATTTGAGTATAAGGGCCGTTGTTGAGCTCAACTCCGACCATCTGCCACTTATAGTCACTCTGGATGCAGCAGCGATGGCTTACCCATCGTGTGAGCGCCTTATAACTAGACGCACCAACATCGATGAGTTCCAGAAGCAACTCGAGCGCTCACTCCATCTCAATATTGAGATCAACTCAGCGTCGGATGTAGAGGATGCTATTGACCTGTTTGCCGATAAAGTAAAGGCAGCAGCAACTATCGCTACTCGGAAACCAACCCGGAGGACAGCTGCAGCAGGCATCCCAGTACCACTTGAAATCATGCAGCTTATCGCCGCTATATAACGTTGATATTCAACGCTATTGTGAGGTTGCAATGCTTTCCCAAACAATGGAAGCTTGGAGTGATCTCCATGATCCACAAGCCTGGCAAGCCGGAAAAGGACCCTGCGTCCTACCGGCCAATCAGTCTCCTCCCTTCGATCTCGAAGGTGTTTGAGAGGCTGATTGCCGCCAGGACTGTTAGGATTGTGGATTCTCGGGGAATCATTCCCGAGCACCAGTTCGGTTTTCGAGCTGGCCATTGCACTGTCGAACAACTACATCGGGTTGTCGAGCAAATATTGGTTGCTTTCGAAAGATCGGAGTATTGCAACACCATATACTTGGATGTTAGAGAAGCGTTTGACCGGGTGTGGCACACCGGTCTCTTGGCCAAGATAAAGGACAGGCTGCCTGCGCCATTCTTTGGCCTCCTACGGTCGTACCTAGAGTGAAGGCGTTTCGTGGTCCGCTATCACTCAGCTCTCTCAACCGAGCATGAGGTGATGGCCGGCGTACCACAAGGAAGTGTTTTGGGCCCGATTTTGTACTCATTGTACACTGTCGATATGCCAGTACCTGACTATAGCTTAGGCATTGATCCTGCCAAATCAATGCTAGCCACATTTGCTGACGACGT
>JBAMBS010000433.1:0-21048 GCA_037044455.1 Zygothrica quintamaculata | reverse complement strand
AAGTAGACCATTTTCATCTACGTTGTGAATTTCGTTAAAATTGAACAATAAACAAGGGGCTCTCGTAGTCGGGTACACTCGACTACAGACTTCTTACTTGTTTTTAATTGCGGGGGTCAAGGAAAGCAAATTCTAAATTCTAAAACAAACACGTATAGCGTACGAAAATAACGAATCTAGGTTTTAAATTTGGTTGCTTTAGCTCTAATAGTCTCTGAGAAACAGGCGTTCATACAGACGGACACACAGACCCAAGGACGGATCAAGAATGGTCTAATTATGATGTGTGTCAAAAATAGCATCAGTCGGCTGAAAATTGTGCTTAATAATCGTTTTTTTTCTAATTGCGTTCGTCAGGGGAGGAAATTTTAAATCTAAAACAAACTCGTATAACGTACGAACATAAGAAATCTATATGTTAAATTTTCTTGGTCTACCTTTAATTTTGCGCGCACTACTAGAGCACCCGGGTCCTTTAACACCATTTTTAATGATATATAGCTTCCGAGTTTTTTGATCAATCCTACCCAGACTTACAACATAGATCAAGAATCGCCTTATTATGATGTGTGCCAAAAAGAAATTCAATCGGTTGAAAATTGTGCTTAATAATCGTTTTTTTCGAATTGTGGCGGTCAGGGGAGGAAATTCATAATTCAAAAACAAACTCGTATAGCGTACGAAAATAGCGAATCTTAGTTTAATATTTGCTTGCTTTAGCTCTTATAGTTCTGAGAAACAGGCGTTCATACGGACGGATGGACGGATAAACAGACTGACGTACGGACGAACAGACGGACAGACGGACATGGATAGATCAACTCGTCTTTTCGTCCTGATCAAGAATATATATACTTTATGGAGTCTCCGATGATTATTTATATGTGTTACATACTTTTCGATTTTGCACATTTCCAATAACTCCAATATTTCCAATAGCCCCGCTTTGGTTCTTTTTTTTCAAAGAGGCCAAAAGGCTAAAGAAAAATATAAAGCGACAGCGCAAACAAGCGCACGAATAGCAAGAGCGCATTTCAGTCTCTCTCATTCTTACATACACAGCAAGACAAATACAAATGCACATCACAATTTTACGGTTATTATGTTGAGAATTTTTTAAGAAAGAATAAAAAACAAAATATAAGAAAAACGTTAATTACATTTAGTAACCTTATTAATAATAAAAAAAAAAAAGTAACTTGAAATCCGACAAACTCATTTATGGGAATCAATTTGAGTGTGTGATTATTTATAAAACCGACCATGTCAAATTTGGGAAGTGAAAAAAATAAAAAGTTTCAAAACATTTAATATTGTAATACTCTCACAGTTGCAGTTTAATAACTATTTAATTTAACTATTTCTCAACACAGCGAAACAAACACTTTGTCGAATAAGCAAACACAAATAGACACACACACACAACTTTACACCTTTTGCTGATATATTAGTCTAATTTTCAACTGCCCAGTGGTGACCCTAGTCTTTGGTATCCCTTTAATAAACCAATCAGAATAAAATTTTAAAATATTAATCAAGGCTGGCTTATCCAAATTATCTAGTTCAATACTAGATTCTATAACATCGTTATAATCTTCAATTTTTAACGATTTGGCCATTTTAGTGTTGAAAATTGCGGCCGTGAAAGTGAACGAACGGACAAAGTACGCAAGCGCACATCGTTGGTGATTGAATTAGCTTAGAGCTATCAATAAACAATTAAAAAGCCCACATTAGGATTTAAACTGTACATAGTGCAGCTGCGCGTTGCAGCATTGTGAAAAACAAGTGCCTAAGTATCGCGTTAGCCACAAAACAATTTAGGGCTCCGCTGGCCCTTGCCGCCACGTGCCAGCATTAACAGCTGTGCATTGTTCAAAGCTCATTAAGAGCTTTGTGCTAACCAAATCTCCTGGATACGATCTCATAGATGCAGCAACTCTTAAAGAACTCCCATCGAACTGCATCGATATCTTAAATGCAATCATGAACCAATGCCTAAGACTTGGCCACTTTCCATCTCAATGGAAATGCGCCGTAGTTGTTGTCATTCCGAAACCTGGCAAACCTGATACAGAGCTCGAGTCATACAGGCCAATAAGTCTTCTAACCATCCTTTCTAAAATTCTAGAGAGGATCTTCTTAAAGAGAATGCTGCCCATAGTTGAGGAAAAAGAAACCATTCCAGATCACCAATTTGGATTTAGGCGAGGACATGGTGCCATCCAGCAGTGCCATAGATTAGTAAGCAGGATACTGGACTCGTTTGAAAGCAAATTATTCTGTTCAGCAGTCTTCTTAGATGTGAGGCAGGCCTTTGACAGGGTATGGCATGAAGGATTATTATACAAACTCAAAGTTAACCTGCCTATGCCATACTACCTTCTTCTGAGATCCTACGTCGAGAATAGGAGATTTTTTGTTAAATATAGCCACTCTGAGTCTCCCATTCATGCAGTGTGTGATGGAGTTCCACAGGGTAGTGTTCTAGGCCCGATACTGTACTCCATTTACACTGCAGACATGCCTTCTGTCGATACATATGTCACCACTTGCACATATGCAGACGATACTGCGTTCCTAGCTTCTGCTGACACAACATCTTTGGCAGCGCAGAGACTACAACATGCACTCAACAATGTGCAACCATGGCTGGCGAGATGGAACATTATGATCAATGCTGAGAAGTTGATTCACACAACATTCTCTTTGAGGCCTGGCAACTGCCCACCTGTCTCAATCAACGGGGCTATCATTCCACAAAAATTGACCGCCAAATATCTGGGACTCACATTGGACAGGACCCTGACCTGGAGGGAACACATCAGCACAAAACTCAAACAAATTAAAATTAAAATGCGAAAAATGACATGGCTTATGCATAGAAGAAGCAAACTCACCAAGAAAAACAAATTATTCCTATACAAATCCCTTATCAAGCCAGTTTTGTTTTATGGTATAGAGCTTTGGGGAAAAGCTGCATTCTCAAACACGCAAAAAATCCAAAGGTGTTAAAATAAAATACTAAGGCAAGTTGTTAACGCCTCTTTCTATGTCCGCAACACCACTATCATGAGGGACCTCAAAATGCGATCGATAAGCGATGAAATATCCAGGTCTAGCAGAAAACACTTCAAAAGGATTGAAGAGCATTCAAATCAATTAGCTATTCATCTACTGGATAACAGTGATCAGCGCCGTAGACTCTTGAGGCTCCATCCACTCGACCTACCATTCAGAGTCCCCTAGTGGGTAACTTCCTGTTAAAATAACTTTAAAAAATTTAATCTAATGCCGCACTAGCAGATGTAAATAAAGAAAAATCTTACTAAAAAAAAAAAAAAAAAAAAAAAATTAAGAGCTTTGTGCTGCTCAGCATTGTATGCTTTTGGGCTGAAACAAAGCACATGTATAGCTTTAAGCTTTCATTGCATACGTTTAGGCTGCCATGAAAAATAAGAATATTCAAAAGGCGAAGGGGAAAACCGTCAAGGTTGGCGGTTTGAATAAGTCGATAGGAGATGCACTTCGTCATGCCATCAGCGAGCCTGAGCTAAATGCGGCCAGTCTTTTAGCTGCCGCTGTACCGACTAAGCTATCATTGACTACTGAATTAGCTGTTAACAGCAAAAACAATCAAGATGGTACCCCAAGTGTTGGAACCTATCACAGGTACCAACTACGTAAGCGCAAGGCTATCCCGGGATTGAGCAGCAAGGAGGATAAGAAGAAAGTTGCTGCAGCCGTACCAAGGTACAATGGCAGCTCCAACCGATTCAGTATGTTGGCTGAGCATATGTTGGCTGAGCCCAGCACAAGTCGCCAAGCTGCAAATACAGCAGCTCCCATTGCAGCCAAAAGGATGCCGAAACCACCTCCAATCGTACTAGAAGGTATAACGGATATTAATCTTCTGATGGATGACATCAGAAAAGTAACTGATGCTAACGCCATGAAGGTAAAAACTTCGATGGGAGGAGTCGTGAGGCTGTATACACCTGATGCGGCCTCTTTCCGTACCGTTGTCAACCAGCTTGAAACTGATGAATGCCAGTTTCACTGCTACCAATTGAAGGAGGAGAGACCTTATCGCATATGAATCAAGGGTCTTCACTATAGCACCCTCCATAATCACATTAAGGAGGAGTTGGACAAGTTGGGCCATTTGGTGCTCGATATACATTCGCCCAAGAGACGAAGTGAACCTGGTTGCCCCGATGGCAGACCAGTATGTATGTTCTTTGTGAACATCGCCGCAGCAAACAACAACAAAGATGTGCTGGCTGTCAAGTCACTTGGTAACAGGCACATTGTAGTTGAACGCCTACGCAAGCGTAAGGACTTGGTGCAGTGCCGCCGATGCCAACAGTTTGGGCACACTGGTAAATACTGCCGAAAAGCTCCCATAGTGTGATTTGTGCTGGAGAGCACCTCTACAAAAACTGCACCCGGCCAAAGGAAGAGCCCTGCACCTGCTACCACTGTGGAGGGCAACACCCGGCAAATTATACTGGATGCCCCAAACACCAAGCCATACTTTTGCAGATCAGACCCAAACGTGGTGTGGGAGCTGTAAGCACAGTCAACAAGCGCAGTGAGCCACGAGCACCAACTGTTAGAAGGAGCGAAGGGCTATCCTTCGCAGATGCTGCAAGATGGGGTGAGCACCAGCACCAACAGCAACATCAGCAACATCAGCAACAGCAACAACAGCACCAGCAAAGTTTTCAAGACCCATTAGCCACCAATAGCCTTGAGGCTATTCTGCAGTCTCTGAACAATAACATGAGCCAATTCAGATCAGCTCAGGAGACACAGAATGAATTAATAAAGATGATGCTGAAACAGCAGGAGCAAATGGTGAGTTTGCTCACTGCAGTCATTGCGCGGAACCCATAATGATGCCCCTACGCATCTTAACGTGGAATGCTGATGGCATATCCACGAAGCTGCCAGAGCTGGAGTGCTTTGTGCGGCGTTTTGATATCGATGTCTTGCTGCTCAGTGAGACACACTACAGCACCTAAGCTGTTCGGCTATGAGGCGTACCCAGCCAACGATCCGAGTACAGGCAACGCAAGAGGAGGAGCGGCGACTATGATCAAATCCAACCTGGTTCACTTCCCGCTACCTCCCATTACTAACACAAAGATGCAGCTTGCAACGGCAGTCATCCCAACGGAGCTTGGAGCCATAAATATTGAAGCTGTTTACTGTCCCCCGAGGTTTACTTGGAGCAAAGATGAATTCGTCAGCATCTTTGGTCAATTTCGTCCGAAATTCCTCATTGCGGGTGAATGGAATGCATCTCACTGGCTCTGGGGTGCTGGGAGATGTAACCAACAAGGGCGTGCGCTTGCCGAATACATACTGGATGATGACGTACACACTGTAGCTACGGGGAGTCCTACAAGGTACCCGTACGGTAGTAGAGGTTTGCCGAGCTTTATTGATTTTGCCGTGACGTAGTTACAACATAAGCATCAGAGCCACTACCGAGCTGAGCTCAGACCATCTGCCGCTTATTATCGAATTAGATGCAGCTGCCGTGGCATTTCCTAGGACTGACAGCCTCATAACCAGGCTTACTGACCTTGATATATTCCAGGAGCAGTTAGAAAATTGACGAAACCTGGGAAAAATTAGATCGTCCCCTACAAATGAACCTACCTATTATGCCGTTTGCCGCCAACGAAATTAAGGACGTTATCAGCCGCCAAAGTACTCGCAAAGCGCCTGGCCATGACGCCATATGCAACGCCACTTTAAAGGCGCTGCCCAATCAAGCGATCCTCTTCATGGCGTTAATTTTTAACGCTATGGTGAGGCTGCAATGCTTTCCTTCGCAGTGGAAGCTGGGAATAATTTCCATGATCCACAAACCTGGCAAGCCGGACAAGGACCCAGCATCCTACCGGCCGATCAGTCTCCTCCCTTCAATCTCGAAGGTGTTTGAGACAGTGATTGCTGCCAGGATTGTCAGGATCTTGGACTCTCGGGGAATTATTCCCGAGCACCAGTTCGGCTTTCGAGCTGGCCACTGCATAATCGAACAATTACATCGGGTCGTCGAGCAAATTGTAGTTGCATTTGACAGAAAGGAGTACTGTAAAGCTCTCTTTCTTGACATCAAAGAAGCGTTCGACCGGGTTTGGCATCCCGGACTCCTTGTCAAAGTGAAGGAAACTTTGCCTGCGCCGTACTTTGGCCTACTACGGTCTTATCTGGAGAATAGGCAGTTTGCAGTCCGCTTTCACTCGGCAATATCTTCCCAATATGGAGCGTCGGCTGGCGTCCCCCAGGGCAGTGTACTTGGCCCGCTGCTATACTGCTTATACACGTATGACATGCCGCAGCCCAACTCTAGCTCCAGCGAATCGACCATGCTGACGACGTCTGTGTTATGTACAGGTCGCCATGTGAGCACAATGCACAGTAGGCCTGCAAACATATGCCTCAGATTTTGCGCATTGGGCCAAAAGATGGAACATCGGCATCAACAGCGACAAGTCAGCAAACGTCTGTTATACTCTCAGACGCAGGACGCCACTCCACGTGATAATTAACAACATGCGCGTCCCACAGCCCACCTACACCAAATATCACGGCTTAGTCCTGGACCGCAGACTGACATTTGCAAAACACATCACTGCAATGAGAACTCGGGTTCGCGCTGCTGAGGGGAAACACTATTGGCTGCTTAGATCTGGCAGCAAGTTACCACTGAGTAATAAAGTTTTTTTTTTTTTTTTTTTTTATCTTTATTTATAAGGAAAGCCGAGGTCCTAAGACCTCTTTGTGTCCTTTCTATCAATTAATAATTAATTAAGCCCAGCTAACCACTATGGTGGTTAACACTATGGTGTAGCTTAACAGAAATAAAATAAATACTAAATTTGCCTTCTTCTGGGCATTCGACTTATGAGGTTATGAGGTCGACGTCTTTTTAGGCGTCGTCCTGGGCGAGTTCTAGTCAGCCTTTTGGCTAACCTATTGCTGTGGTTATTAATGTGACTATTGTAGCGACTTGAGTGAAAATTAATTTGCTGGAATGCTGTGGCAACTTTCAGATCACTGTGTAATCCAGTGATAAGCCTAAACACTTTATTAACAAAGTGACAATTTATAACCAAATTGTCGCCCCTATCTGGAGGTATGGTTGTCAAATCTGGGGACTGGCCTGCGACAGCCATATCAGAAGAGTGCAAGCTGCCCAGAATAAAGTTTTAAGGCTAATCACGGGTTGCAAGCGGTTTGTGCGGAGCAGCATTCTGCACGCCGATCGAAAAGTGGCATCGGTCTTTGACCAAATAAACCATCATTCCAGTAGTTACAACACCAGGCTGATGGGCCACAGAAGTTGTCTGGCAATTGGACTGGCCAGACCACGCCAGTTGACTAGATTTCACAGAAGGCAACCGTGGGATCTCATTACCCGGAATAGTCACTAATTCTCTTTGAATTATTTTAGTTAAGGTTAGATATTAAGTTGTAAATATGTAAATAGTTACATGTAGATTTAATGCGTTGGGCAGAAAGAATAGACGCAAAGGACACAAAGGGGTTAACTGTCTACCCCGTATGCCTTAATAAATCAAAAAAAAAAAAAAAAAAAGTGTTGAAAATCAGAAATTTATCAGCGTCCATTGTTACGCCAAAACCTTGGGTAAGAGTTTCGCGTCCTATTAGCACAACATGTTTCAAAAAATTGTCCATGATAACATGTAACAAAATCTCTAAATAATAACACTATCTTTAACCAAGGAACATTTGGCTCCATAGCCAAAACTAAATTAAATGAACTCACCGGATTCACTTCTCATTGTCCCTGATGGTGGAACTACAGTAAAAATGTCTATACGCTTCTCAATCACTTGGTTGTTTACTCTCGATCGTCCATTTGGACAAATGGATGCGACGTGTCCAAGTCCGTCGCATTTAAAGCATTTTACAGTTGGCCAGTCTTTAGAATGTTGTGTTGAACTTCTATAGGTAAAAGTAAATATGGACATCACTTACAACGCGCAAAACAATAGAAATTTAAAAGATTTAACGAGATGTACGCATGCCGTCGGCAAGTTCAAAATACTAAAACTTTTTAAAGAACGCACTTTAATTTCCGATTATCGCACACAATTTTCTTCTGCGATCAACTGAAATCGAAATTTGCACTTGTAAAGCTGGCAAGTCTGCATCGTTAATATTATTTGTAGGCAAAGCAGCTCCCACTTCTGATATCGAAGAAACATTAGATTTGTTTTGCTGGTCAGCCATGCTGATCTAAATACTTAATGTTGAGCGGAGCGATTTCCAACTTGCTCATGTCAATGTCTGAGCTCCAGTGACAATCCTTTCATAATTACGCACTGGTCTACGCTTCTGTTTCGTTGCAGACGCAGGTTGGACTACACTCAGCGACGGCGCGACAGTCCCTCGCCTTGCTTAATGGTACTATGTTTTTGTCATTATTCAAAGTCACAATTTGCCTACATATACAGCTATACACACACATACTCATACATACACACAGTTCTGCACATACTTAGCCATTGCGCGCACCTTTTAGCCCCCCACGCTCTATATCGCGGTACTAAATGTTGTATAACTTCCGTGTTTATTGTTTAATTTTAACGAAATTTACAACGTAGATGACTTAATATGTAGAAATATGATCGGTTAAGAATTGTACCTTATAATCGAATTTTTCAAATTGCGGGGGTCAGGGGAGGAAATTCGAAAATCTAAAACAAATTCGTATAGCGTACGAACATAACGAATCTATGCTCTAAATTTCATTGCTCTAGCTCTTATTTTGCGCGCACTACTATACCCCCCCGGGGCCCATAACGCCACTTTTGATGATATATAACTTCCGAGATTTTTGATCAATCGTACCCATATTCACAACATCGATCAAAAGTGGTCTAATTATTATGTGTGCCAAAAATAAATTTAATCAGTTGAAAATTGTGCTAAATAACCGTTTTTTTTTTCGAATTGCGTGGGTCAGGGGAGGAAATTGAAAAATGAAAAACAAACTTGTATACCGTATGAAAATAACAAATCTAGGTTTAAAATTTGGTTGCTCTAGCTTTTATAGTTTCTGAGAAACAGACGTTCATACAGACGGACGGACGGACAGACGGACATGGCTAGATCGACTCGTCTTGTCGTCCTGATTCAGAATATATATATTTTATGGAGTCTCCGATGATTATTTCTATGTGTTACATACTTTTGGATTTGCATATTTCCAATAGCTCCGCTTTGCTTTTTAAAGCACACATCATAACAAGACCATTCTTGATCTATGTTGTTAATCTGGGTAAGATTGATCAAAAAGCTTGGAAGTTATACATCATTAAAAGTGTTGTTTTAGTGCCTAGGTGGGGGGGGGGGGGCGGGTGTTAGGTGGTGCGCGCAAAATAGGAGCTAGAGCAACCAAATTTGGATCGACAACAATGTTGCGGTACTTGACCAATATCAATAACAATGTTGCTGTAGCTAACTCTCCCACCTTAAAATCCTGATTGTCCTCAAGCAGGCGTTGGAAATATAGGATATTGTTGAATTCTAGCTGTACTGGTCTAGCTAGTGTTTCTTTATTGGTCTCATAAAACTGCATGTTGAGTTTTCTCCTTGAATTAGCCTCGCTATGCATTTAGAGTTGCTTAAGTTTACTGTTTCTGATTTGTTACAAATTTTGATTGAGTTAACATTTTCACATTTTTTGCTTAGAGATAATACAACATTTTTTGATACAAAGATTTCGTTACTTTCTAAAAGTATCATAGAATTGTTTTTAGCCCCTTTGCATTTTTTGTAAAAAAAGAGCAAAACGGAGCTATTGGAAATATGCAAAATCCAAAAGTATGTAACACATAGAAATAATCATCGGAGACCCCATAAAGTATATATATTCTGAATCAGGACGACAAGACGAGTTCATCTAGCCCTGTCCGTCTGTCTGACCGTCCGTCCGTCCGTCCGTCCGTCCGTCCGTATGAACGCCTGTTTCTCAGAGACTATAAGTGCTAGAGCAACCAAACTTGAAATCTAGATTCGTTATGTTCGTACGCTGTACAAGTTTGTTTTTGATTTTTCAATTTCCTTCCCTGACCCCCGCAATTCGAAAAAATCGATTATTAAGCACAATTTTCAACCGATAAAATTTATTTTTGGCACACATCATAATTAGACCGCTCTTGATCGATGTTGTGAATCTTGGTAAGATTGATCAAAAATCTCTCTATAGATCAGCAAAAGTGGTGTTATGGGCCCCGGGGGGGTATAGTAGTGCGCGCAAAATAAGAGCTAGAGCAACGAAATTTGGAACATATATTTGTTATGTTTGTACGCTATACGAGTTTGTTTTAGATTTTTCAATTTCTTCCCCTGACCACCGCAATTTGAAAAAAACGATTATTAAGCACAATTTTCAACCGATCAAATTTATTTTTGGTACACATAATAATTAGACCATTCTTGATCGATGTTGTGAGTCTTGGTAAGATTGATCAAAAATCTCGGAAGTTGTAGATCAGCAAAAGTAACGTTATGTGCCCCGGGGGGGTATAGTAGTGCGCGCAAAATAAGAGCTAGAGCAACGAAATTTTAAACCTAGATTTATCATTTTCGTACGCTGTACGAGTTTGTTTTTGATTTTTTAATTTCCTCCCCTGACCCACGCAATTCGAAAAAAACGATTATTTAGCACAATTTTCAACCGATCAAATTTATTTTTGGCACACATCATAATTAGACCGATCTTGATCGATGTTGTGAATCTGGGTAAGATTGATCGAATATCTCGGAAGTTATAGATCAGCAAATGTGTCGCTATGGGCCCCGGGGGGGTAATGTAGTGCGCGCAAAATAAGAGCTAGAGCAACGAAATTTGGAACGTATATTTGATATGTTTGTACGCTATACGAGTTTGTTTTAGATTTTTCGATTTCCTTCCCTGACCCTCCCAATTTGAAAAAATCGATTTTCAGATACAATTTTTAACCGATCAAATTTCTTTTACTCACACATATTAAGTAGACTATTTTTCATCTAATTTGTGAATTTCGTTAAAATTGAACAATAAACACGGAAGTTATACAACATTAAGTACCGCGATATAGAGTGTGGGGGGTTAAAAGGTGCACGCAATGGCTAAGTACGTGCAGAAATGTGTGTATGTATGAGTATGTGTGTGTATGGCTGTATATGTAGGCAAAGGGGCTCTCGTAGTCGGGTACACTCGACTACAGACTTCTTACTTGTTTATTACAGGTTTTATTAATAGATTATCGTAATTTGTAGGTTGCAATTGTGGAACTTTTACAATATAGGCTATATTTCTTTTGTTGTGTAGAATAGACACATCAACAAGCTCTAGCATTTCTTCGATTGATAGATTTGTTAAGTTGCCTTTTTGAAAGTATTATCTATTTCTTTAAGTTATATTTTATTCAAAAGTAAGGTGTTTATTATATTTAATTTTGCCCATTGGATGGCATATTTTATGTTTACTATTTCCTCTTTAATCAATCTTAATTGGTTTTATAAACTTATTGCTATTTCATTGCTTAATCCACTATCTTTTCTTACAGTGTTCGCTAACATGTTCGAAACACTCGTTAAGTTATTTATTTGTTTTTCTAATTGTTCGTTTATTTTTATCTGGTCATTATTATTTTTGATAAGACTTTCTTCTATTGTTATCAGATCATCGTGATCTGGGCTACCTGCAATATACTTCCAGGCCGTACCAATCATATTGATTGATCTGGCTTGTCTGTTTTTAGGTGTGAGCGTATTTAACGCGGAAAATGCCTGACCTATTTCATGAGTTAATGTGTGGTATAAATAGCTAGTTCTTAATTATTTTAGTGTATGTTGTTGGATATTTATAAGTTCTGATTCTATTTGTTTCAGATTGATAAAATATATCAATTTAACGGAGGAGACTTGTAATTTTCCAGTCCCCGTATGGATTGTAATGCTGTGGGCGTTGGTGTAATTAGTAACATCCATATTTGCCACCGCCAATGGAAAATATATTATAAGTGATATAATCCTGTAATGATAAATTCTAGTGTTAAACATAATGTTTTTCGGGGTATGGGCCGATCCTTCACGATCGGGACAATACCCACAAGCGGATAATATCTAATTGAAGTTAGTATTTTTAGCCCCTTTGCCTTTTTGTAAAAAAAGAGCAAAGCGGAGCTATTGGAAATGTGCAAAATCCAAAAGTATGTAACACATAGAATAAATCATCGGAGACCCCATAAAGTATATATATTCTGAATCAGTACGACAAGACGAGTTCATCTAGCCCTGTCCGTCTGTCTGTCCGTCCGTCTGTCCGTCTGTATGAACGCCTGTTTCTCAGAGACTATAAGAGCTAGAGCAACCAAACTTGAAATCTAGATTCGTTATGTTCGAAGGTTATACGAGTTTGTTTTTGATTTTTGAATTTCCTCCCCTGACCCCCGCAAATCGAAAAAAACGATTATTAAGCACAATTTTCAACCGATCAAATTTATTTTTGGCACACATCATAATTAGACCATTCTTGATCGATGTTGTGAATCTGGGTAAGATTGATCAAAAATCTCGGAAGTTATAGATCATCAAAAGTGGCGTTATGGGCCCCGGGGGGGTATAGTTGCGCGCGCAAAATAAGAGCTACAGCAACGAAATTTGGCATCTAGAGTCGTTATGTTCGTACGCTATACGAGTTTGTTTTTGATTTTTCAATTTCCTCCCCTGACCTCCGCAATTTGAAAAAATCGATTTTCAGATACAATTTTTAACTGATCAAATTTCTTTTAAGCACACATATTAAGTAGAGCATTTTTTATCTACGTTGTGAAATTCGTTAAAATTGAACAATGAACACGGAAGTTACATAACATTAAGTACCGCGATATAGAGCGTGGGGGTTAAAAGGTGCGCGCAATGGCTAAGTACGTGCAGAACTGTGTGTATGTATGAGTATGTGTGTGTATGGCTGTATATGTAGGCAAAGGGGCTCTCGTAGTCGGGTACACTCGACTACAGACTTCTTACTTGTTTTTTTTTTTTTTTAAATTGTATTTTCGGACTGTCATGGACAATATATTAATAATATAATATATTATATATATTATTATAGTAATAATTTTCTTTTATCATTATTCCATATGGTTTCAGATTTAATATTTCTTTTATGAACTACTCGGCCTTCATTTGTAACAATGGTTGTATGTCTCTTTTCTTTTATAATTTCTTTTCTGAACCTTGGTGATAATTTAGAGCCGAGCCTAGCCGAGCCTAGTATTTTGCTTTACAAATATTACTTGTCCTGGTAAGTATGTCTTTATTTTGTTTCTCTTTTTGTTGTGAGTTTGTAAGTTGGTTAGTTGTTTTTGTTTAAGTCTGTCAATGTTGTCCTTTCTACTTTTTTCGTAATGTTCCGGGTCAGTGGTTCCATTTCTACCAAAGAATACTTCTTAAGGTCGTGTATTGAGTAATTATATTCGTAAATAACTCTGTCTTAAAGCTCGTCAAATGTCCGGTGTATTTGATTGCTTTTTAAGCATCTCATGATCTCGGAGAGAGTAGAATGGAATCGTTCGATCTGTCCATTGACAGTGCTTTTATAGGGAGGGGCTGTAAAAATTTGAATGCCTAATTGATCCTTCATCGTGAAGGTGATTGTTGCGGAATTAAATGATTTTTCGTTGTCCATTACGACATATTTTAGTACGCCGTAATAAAATAATAAATCATGTAGGGGTTTTTTATATCTTCTATCGCTTTTGATTTTATAATTCGTGCCTGTGCTAATTTTGAAAATTTGTCTATTGCTGTCAGGATTAATTTTTTTGCGGTTGAGTAAATATCGATATGAACTATGTGTCCTGGGTATTCTGGAATTGGTGTCTTAGTAATTTCTGGATTAGGTGGATGTCTATCGAATTTGCCTTCTTTGCTCACTTGACATTGTTTAACTAATATTTCTATTTTCTTTTTCATTTTAGGGAAATAGTAGTTTTTTGAGAGTTGAATTTTGTTATCTTTTGCATTTCTATGTGCTTTGTTATGGATTTTTAAAATTATTTCTTCTTGATCTGTTTCTCCTGTTTAATATTTTACTTGTCTTTGGGTGAATCTGACTTTAATAGATCTAAAATGTTGTGGATAAATGTTTTGTATTTGTCCCATTATATCTTCTGTTGTAAATATTCCATTAATAATTGAAGGCTTTAGGTATTTTTTTAATAATTCTATGAGGTTGTCTTCAGAACATTTTGGTTGTGATATAATATGCTTGTGAAAGGTTGGAAATGGTAGTCTGTCGGTTGTTCTTTCCGAATGAAAATTTGATTTTATTGGCATTTCTATACTAGGGATAAGGTCATGATTTGAAGTTTGAGCATTATGTTCATTGTGTTTGTATTCGTTTCACTGTCCCTAGGTTTTCTTGATAAAGCGTATGATTTTTTTGGTACGAGCCATACAGCTGAGTTGTATGGGGATCGAGATGGGCGTATTATATCGTTATCTAAAAGTTCTTTAACCTCCCTTTCAATTTCATCTTTCATTGCCATTTGGTAAAATTTAGAGTATACTGGTGTGTCAGTATTTAAGCGAATTTCATCTGTTACGTTTGTTGTATATGTCAGTTTTTCGTTTGAGTCAGCAAAAATAATTATTTTGCAGTTCATTTAATTTTGTTTTTTCTGTAGTTGTAAGGTGATCTATTCTGGGAATTATGGTATTAATAATAATGTAAATTTTTGTTTTCCTGAGAAACATTCTGTTACGGCCCAAATGTCTTCTAAGCTGTTGTTTCCTAATATCGCGTCAAAGTTGGTATATTGGGTAATAAGAAGAATTTTACAATTATATTCGGGTCATGGAATAGATTAGCTTCTTTATGATGGGTAATAATGCTATCTCCCCCTAAAGAACATACTTTAAATAGATTGTCGTTTAGTTTTCGGTTTTTAACGTATTTTAATTTGATATAATTTCTATTTGATCTAGTATCTATTAATTTAACTTTGTTTTTTCTGTAGTCGTAAGGTGATCTGTTCTGGGAATTATGGTATTAACTGTGTCAGATTTATGTTCTTTTAAGAGAATGTACATTTTTGTTTTCCTGAGAAACATTCTGTTACGTTTAGGGTCAATGACGGCCCCAATGTCTTTTAAGCTGTTGTTTACTAATATCATGTCAAAAGTTGGTATATTGGGTAATAAGAAGAATTTTACAATTATATTCGGGTCATGGAATAGATTAGCTTCTTTATGATGGGTAATAATGCTATCTCCCCCTAAAGAACATACTTTAAATAGTTTGTCGTTTAGTTTTGGGTTTTTAACGTATTTTAATTTGATATAATTTCTATTTGATCCAGTATCTATAAATTTAACTTTGTTTTTTCTATAGTCGTAGGTGATCTGTTCTGGGAATTATGGTATTAACTGTGTCAGATTTATGTGCTTTTAAGAGAATGTACATTTTTGTTTTCCTGAGAAACATTCTGTTACGTTTAGGGTCAATGACGGCCCCAATGTCGTTTAAGCTGTTGTTTACTAATATCATGTCAAAAGTTGGTATATTGGGTAATAAGAAGAATTTTACAATTATATTCGGGTCATGGAATAGATTAGCTTCTTTATGATGGGTAATAATGCTATCTCCCCCTAAAGAACATACTTTAAATAGTTTGTCGTTTAGTTTTGGGTTTTTAACGTATTTTAATTTGATATAATTTCTATTTGATCCAGTATCTATTAATTTAACTTTGTTTTTTCTGTAGTCGTAGGTGATCTGTTCTGGGAATTATGGTATTAACTGTGTCAGATGTATGTTCTTTTAAGGGAATGTACATTTTTGTTTTCCTGAGAAACATTCTGTTACGTTTAGGGTCAATGACGGCCCCAATGTCTTTTAAGCTGTTGTTTACTAATATCATGTCAAAAGTTGGTATATTGGGTAATAAGAAGAATTTTACAATTATATTCGGATCATGGAATAGATTAGCTTCTTTATGAAGGGTAATAATGCTATCTCCCCCTATAGAACATACTTTAAATAGTTTGTCGTTTAGTTTTGAGTTTTTAACGTATTTTAATTTGAAATAATTTCTATTTGATCCAGTATCTATTAATATTTTTATTACTTGTCCACTCCCCAACTTACATTCAAAATAATGTAATGGGGAGTCATTTACCTCTAAAATATTTAGGTAAGCATAATTATATTCTTCTGCTCTGTCACCTTCTTCATTTCGTTTAATATATTCTTCGAGTGTCTCTTCAGCACTATATTCTTCGTCGTATTCTGTTATAATTTGTTCGTAATCTAATTGCTGTTCATTCCGTAATCTAATTGGCCTTCATTTGTAACAATGGTTGTATGTCTATTTTCTTTTATAATTTCTTTTCTGAATCTTGGTGATAATTTAGAGCCGAACTTAGTATTTTGCTTTACAAATATGACTTGTCCTGATAAGTATGTCTTTATTATGTTTCACTTTTTGTTGTGAGTTTGTAAGTTGGTTATTTTAGCCCCTTTGCCTTTTTGTAAAAAAGAGCAAAGCTGAGCTATTGGAAATATGCAAAATCCAAAAGTATGTAACACATAGAATAAATCATCGGAGACCCCATAAAGTATATATATTCTGAATCAGGACGACAAGACGAGTTGATCTAGCCCTGTCCGTCTGTCTGTCCGTCCGTCCGTCCGTCCATCCGTCCGTATGAACGCCTGTTTCTCAGAAACTATAAGAGCAAGAGCAACCAAATTTCAAACCTAGATTTGTTATTTTCGTACGCTTTACAAGTTTCTTTTTGATTTTTAAATTTCGTCCCCTGACCCCTGCAATTCGAAAAAAACGATTATTAAGCACAATTTTCAACCGATCAAATTTATTTTTGGTACACATCATGATTAGACTATTCTTGATCCATGTTGTGAATCTGGGTAAGATTGATGAAAAATCTCGGAAGTTATAGATCAGCAAATTGGTGTTATGGGCCCCGGGGGGGTGGATAATAGTGCGCGCAAAATAAGAACTAGAGCAGCGAAATTTGGAATGTAAATTTGTTATGTTCGTACGCTATACGAGTTTGTTTTAGATTTTCAAATTTGCTCCCCTGACCCCCGCAATTTGAAAAAATCGATTATATGGTACAATTTTTAGCCGATCAAATTTCTTTTTTGTAAACATATTGAGTAGACTATTTTTCATCTACGTTGAGAAGTTCGTTAAAATTGAATAATACACACGGAAGTTATACAACATTAGGTACCGCGGTATAGAGCGTGGGGGTCTAAAAGGTGCGCGCAATGGCTAAGTACGTGCAGAACTGTGTGCATGTATGAGAATGTGTGTGTATGGCTGTATATGTAGGCAAAGGGGCTCTCGTAGTCGGGTACACTCGACTACAGATTTCTTACTTGATTCTGTAGTCGTAAGGTGATCTGTTCTGGAAATTATGGTATTAACTGTGAGATTTATGTTCTTTTAAGGAAATGTACATTTTTGTTTTCCTGAGAAACATTCTGTTACGTTAAGGGTCAATGACGGCCCCAATGTCTTTTAAGCTGTTGTGTTTTAATATCGCGTCAAAAGTTGGTATATTGGGTAATAAGAAGAATTTTACAATTATATTCGGATCATGGAATAGATTAGCTTCTTTATGATGGGTAATAATATCCCCCTATTGGAACATACTTTAAATAGTTTGTCGTTTAGTTTTGGGTTTTTAACGTATTTTAATTTGATATAATTTCTATTTGATCCAGTATCTATTCATATTTTTAGTACTTGTCCACTTACACTTACACTTACATTCAAAATAATGTAATGAGGAGTCGTTTACCTCTAAAATATTTAGGTAAGCATAATCATATTCTTCTGCTCTGTCACCTTCTTCATATCGTTTAATATATTCTTCGAGTGTCTCTTCAGCACTATTTTCTTCGTCGTATTCTGTTATAATTTGTTCGTAATCTAATTGCTGTTCATTCCGTAATCAATCCGTAATCTAATTGGCCTTCATTTGTAACAATCGTAGTATGTCTCTTTTCTCTTATAATTTCTTTTCTGAATCTGGGTGATAATTTAGAGCGGAGCCTAGCCGAGCCTAGTATTTTGCTTTACAAATATTACTTGTCCTGGTAAGAATGACTTTATTTTGTTTCTCTTTTTGTTGTGAGTTTGTAAGTTGGTTAGTTGTTTTTGTTTAAGTCTGTCAATGTTGTCTTGTCAAAATTTTTCGTACTGTTCCGGGTCAGTGGTTACATTTCTACCAAAGAATACTTCAAAAGGTCCTTTATTTGTCACGGAGTGTATTGAGTAATTGTATTCGTAAATAGCTCTGTCTAAAAGCTCGTCAAATGTCCGGTGTATTTGATTGCTTTTTAAGCATCTCATGATCTCGGAGAGAGTTGAATGGAATCGTTCGATCTGTCCATTGACAGTGCTTTTATAGGGAGGGGCTGTAAAAATTTGAATGCCTAATTGATCCTTCATCGTGAAGGTGATTGTTGCCGAATTAAAAGATTTTTCGTTGTCCGTTACGACATATTTTAGAACGCTGTAATAAAATAATAAATCATGTAGGGGTTTTTTATATCTTCTATCGCTTTTGATTTTATAATTCGTGCCTGTGCTAATTTTGAAAATTTGTCTATTGCTGTCAGGATTAATTTTTTTGCGGTTGAGTAAATATCGATATGAATTATGTGTCCTGGGTATTCTGGAATTGGTGTCTTAGTAATTTCTGGATTAGGTGGATGTCTATCGTATTTGCCTTCTTTGCTCACTTGACATTGTTTAACTAACATTTCTATTTTCTTTTTCATTTTAGGGAAATAGTAATTTTTTGAGAGTTGAATTTTGTTATCTTTTGCATTTCTATGTGCTTTGTTATGGATTTTTAAAATTATTTCTTCATGATCTGTTACTGCTGTTAAAACTTTTACTTGTCATTGGGTGAATCTGACTTTAATAGATCTAAAATGTTGTGGATAAATGTTTTGTATTTGTCCCATTATATCTTCTGTTGTAAATATTCCATTAATAACTGAAGGGTTTAGGTATTTGTTAGCCCCTTTGCCTTTTTGTAAAAAAGAAGCAAAGCGGAGCTATTGGAAATGTGCAAAATCCAAAAGTATATAACACATAGAAATAATCATCGGAGACCCCATAAAGTATATATATTCTGAATCAGGACGACAAGATGAGTTGATCTAGCCCTGTCCGTCTGTCTGTCCGTCCGTCCATCCGTCCGTCCGTCCGTCCGTCCGTCGTCCGTATGAACGCCTGTTTCTCAGAGACTATAAGAGCTAGAGCAACAAAAATTTAAACTTAGATTTATAATTTTTGTACGCTGTACAAGTTTGTTTTTGATTTTTCAATTTCCTCCCCTGACCCACGCAATTCGAAAAATTCGATTATTAAGCACAATTTTCAACCGATCAATTTTTATTTGGCACACATCATAATTAGGCCATTCTTGATAGATGATGTTATTCTCGGTAAGATTGATCAAGAAACTCGGAAGTTATACTTCATCAAAAGTGGCGTTATTGAGCCCGGGGGGGTATAGTAAGGCGCGCAAAATAAGAACTAGAGCAGCGAAATTTGGATTATAGATTTGCTATGTTAGTACGCTATAAAAGTTTGTTTTGGTTTTTCGAATTTCCTCCCCTGACCCCCGCAAATCGAAAAAATCGATTATAAGACACAATTTTCAACCGATCTAAATTCGTTTTGCATACGTAGTAATAAGACCATTCCTGATCTTCGTTGTAAATTTCGTTAAGATTAAACAATAAACACGGAAGTTATACAACATAAGGCACCGCGCTATAGAGCGATGGCGGCTAAAAGGAGCCATGGCTAAGTACGTGCAGAACTGTGTGTATAGCTGTATATGTTGGCAAAGGGGCTCTCGTAGTCGGGTACACCCGACTACAGACTTCTTACTTGTTTTTTAATAATTCTATGAGGTTGTCTTCAGAAAATTTTGGTTGTGATATAATATGCTTGTGAAAGGTTGGAAATAATAGTCTGTTGGTTGTGCTTTGCGAATGAAAATTTGATTTTATTGGCATTTCTATACTAGGGATAAGGTCATGATTGGAAGTTTAAGCACTATGTTCCGTCCTTGTGTTTGTATTCATTTCACTGTCCCTAGGTTTTCTTGATAAAGCGTATGATTTTTTTGGTACGAGCCATACAGCTGAGTTGTATGGGGATCAAGATGGGCGTATTATATCGTTATCTAAAAGTTCTTTAACCTCCCTTTCAATTTCATCTTTCATTGCCATTTGGTAAAATTTAGAGTATACTGGTGTGTCAGTATTTAAGCGAATTTCATCTGTTACGTTTGTTGTATATGTCAGTTTTTCGCTTGAGTCAGCAAAAAGATTTGGGTAATTATTTTGCAGTTTATTTAACTTTGTTTTTTCTGTAGTTGTAAGGTGATCTGTTCTGGGAATTATGGTATTTACTGTGTCAGATTTATGTTCTTTTAAGGGAATGTACATTTTTGTTTTCCTGAGAAACATTCTGTTACGTTTAGGGTCAATGACGGCCCCAATGTCTTTTAAGCTGTTGTTTCCTAATATCGCGTCAGAAGTTGGTATATTGGGTAATAAGACGAATTTTACAATTATATTCGGATCATGGAATAGATTAGCTTCTTTATGAAGGGTAATAATACTATCTCCCCCTATAGAACATACTTTAAATAGTTTGTCGTTTAGTTTTGAGTTTTTAACGTATTTTAATTTGATATAATTTCTATTTAATCCAGTATCTATTCATATTTTTAGTACTTGTCCACTCCCCAACTAACATTCAAAATAATGTAATGAGGAGTCGTTTGCCTCTAAAATATTTAGGTAAGCATAATCATATTCTTCTGCTCTGACAGCTTCTTCATTTCGTTTAATATATTCTTCGTGTGTCTCTTCAGCACTATTTTCTTCGTCGTATTCTGTAATAATTTGTTCGTAATCTAATTGCTGTTCATTCCGTAATCAAT
>JBAMBS010000432.1:0-20218 GCA_037044455.1 Zygothrica quintamaculata | reverse complement strand
CTATTATACCCCCCCGGGGCCCATAACGCCA
This sequence comes from Zygothrica quintamaculata, assembly GCA_037044455.1. NCBI lineage: Eukaryota > Metazoa > Arthropoda > Insecta > Diptera > Drosophilidae > Zygothrica > Zygothrica quintamaculata. Next base: position 20,187 of record JBAMBS010000432.1, on the reverse strand, counting down.
CTTTTGATGATCTATAACTTCCGAGATTTTTTATCAATCTTACCCAGATTCACAACATCGATCAAGAATGGTCTAATTATGATGTGTGCCAAAAATAAATTTGATCGGTTGAAAATTGTGCTTAATATTCGTTTTTTTCGATTTCCGGGGGTCAGAGGAGGAAATTGAAAAATCAAAAACAAACTCGTATAGCGTACAACCATAAAGAATCTAGATGCCAAATTTCGTTGCTGTAGCTCTTATTTTGCGCGCGCTATTATACCCCCCCCGGGGGCCATAAGGCCACTTTTGATGATGTATAACTTCCGAGATTTTTGATCAATCTTACCCAGATTCACAACATCGATCAAGAATGGTCTAATTATGATGTGTGCCAAAAATAAATTTGATCGGTTGAAAATTGTGCTTAATAATCGTTTTTTTCGATTTGCGGGGGTCAGGGGAGGAAATTGAAAAATCAACAAGTAAGAAGTCTGTAGTCGAGTGTACCCGACTACGAGAGCCCCTTTGCCTACATATACAGCCATACACACACATACTCATACATACACACAGTTCTGCACGTACTTAGCCATTGCGCGCACCTTTTAGCCCCCCACGCTCTATAGCGCGGTACTTAATGTTGTATAACTTCCGTGTTTATTCGTTCAATTTTAACGAAATTCACAACGTAGATGAAGAATGGTCTACTTAATATGTGTGCGAAAAAGAAATCTTGATCGGTTAAAAATTGTACCTTAATAATCGTTTTTTTCGAATTGCGGGGGTCAGGGGAGGAAATTGAAAAATCTAAAACAAACTCGTATAGCGTACGAACATAAAAAATCTACGTTCCAAATTTTGTTGCTGTAGCTCTTATTTTGCGCGCACTACTATACCCCCCCGGGGCCCATAACGCCACTTTTGCTGATCTATAACTTCCGAGATTTTTGATCAATCTTACCCAGATTCACAACATCGATCAAGAATGGTCTAATTATGATGTGTGCCAAAAATAAATTTGATCGGTTGAAAATTGTGCTTAATAATCGTTTTTTTCGAATTGCGGGGGTCAGGGGAGGAAATTGAAAAATCAAAAACAAACTTGTACAGCGTACAAACATAACGAATCTAGATTTCAAGTTTGGTTGCTCTAGCTCTTATAGTCTCCGAGAAACAGGCGTTCATACGGACGGACGGACCGGACGGACTGTAGACGAGACCGGACAGGGGTAGATGAACTCGTCTTGTCGTCCTGATTCAGAATATATATACTTTATGGGGTCTCCGATGATTATTTCTATGTGTTACATACTTTTGGATTTTGCATATTTCCAATAGCTCCGCTTTGCTCTTTTTTTACAAAAAAGGCAAAGGGGCTAATAAAAAACAAGTAAGAAGTCTGTAGTCGAGTGTACCCGACTACGAGAGCCCCTTTGCCTACATATACAGCCATACACACACATACTCATACATACACACAGTTCTGCACGTACTTGGCCATTGCGCGCACCTTTTAGCCCCCCACGCTCTATATCGCGGTACTTAATGTTGTATAACTTCCGTGTTTATTGTTCAATTTTAACGAAATTCACAACGTAGATGAAGAATGGTCTACTTAATATGTGTGCGTAAAAGAAATTTGATCGGTTAAAAATTGTATCTGAAAATCGATTTTTTCAAATTGCGGGGGTCAGGGGAGGAAATTGAAAAATCTAAAACAAACTCGTATAGCGTACAAACATAACAAATCTACGTTCCAAATTTCGTTGCTCTAGCTCTTATTTTGCGCGCGCTACTATACCCCCCCGGGGCCCATAACGCCACTTTTGATGATCTATAACTTCCGAGATTTTTGATCAATCTTACCCAGATTCACAACATCGATCAAGAATGGTCTTATTATGATGTGTGCCAAAAATAAATTTGATCGGTTGAAAACTGTGCTTAATAATCGTATTTTTCGATTTGCGGGGGTCAGGGGAGGAAATTGAAAAATCAAAAACAAACTTGTATAGCGTACGAACATAACGAATCTAGATTTCAAGTTTGGTTGCTCTAGCTCTTATAGTCTCTGAGAAACAGGCGTTCATACAGACGGACAGACGGACAGACGGTCAGACGGACAGACGGACAGACAGACAGACGGACAGGGCTAGATGAACTCGTCTTGTCGTCCTGATTCAGAATATATATACTTTATGGGGTCTCCGATGATTATTTCTATGTGTTACATACTTTTGGATTTTGCACATTTCCAATAGCTCCGCTTTGCTCTTTTTTTACAAAAAGGCAAAGGGGCTAATAAACTCGGAAGTAATGCATTATTAAATATGGTGCTATGGTGCGCGAGGATATGTGTATGTGGTATATGGCTGTGTATGTAGGCAAGGGGCTCTCGTACTCGGGTACACTCGACTACAGATTTCTTACTTGTTAAGAATTATATATATTATATGTTTAGCAATTTGCTATGAAGTATATGAGGTAAGAGTAATAAGATTTTACTAGTGCCCTTTGCTTTTGGAATAGCAAGAACGGGGTAATTAGTGCGTGCAAGATATACTTTACGGCGTCTCCGATGAATATTTCTACCTGTTACATACTTTTGGATATTGCACATGTCCATTAGCTCCAATTTGCTATCTTTTTATGACAAAGGAGGTAACAAGTAACAACTCTGTAGTGCATTGTACCCGACTACTAGAGCTCCTTTGCCTAGATACACACATATATACAAACATATCTAGCTGTTTCGCGATAACGCTATACATAATGTTCAATAACGTCCGTATTTTTCATTCGATCATAACGAAATTTACATCGTAGATCAAAATGGTCTATTTATTATATCAAATCTTAACGAGGAGCCACCATTAGCAGTCACCGTGGAAAGCCGTACAATGCAGTTTCTGGTCAGCGAGGCGCAGGGGCAGAAGTCACAAGAAGAATGACGCATCGACGCAGAAGATAACATTGCTTATCATGTGGCGCTATTCAGAAGCACGCAAGCATCAACAACACGAAATCTCAGAAATAATACGACGATCCCAGGCCGAAGTACAAGCAAATAAAATATTACTACAAAAAGTTTGCGGAAGCAACGGTACATTTCTACAACATCAACCTAGCAGAAGCGCAACCAGTTTCGAGAACATTCTTGGAGCAAATTGCGACGCTGACAATGGCGCTAGTGATGGCGACAGAAGACAAGAAAACAATATTGGCGATAACAACAGCGACGGTGGTGATTTCGTTTCATTTCGTCGGAAATCCCACGAAGCAAACCTGCAAAACACAAACAACGGATACCCACAGTCTTTCACGCTTGACAAAGCACCGACGGCAGATTTTGATGGCAACTCTTGCGCACGCGTTTATTAGCCCCTTTGCCTTTTTGTAAAAAAAGAAACAAAGCGGAGCTATTGGAAATGTGGAGAATCGAAAAGTATGTTACACATAGAAATAATCATCGGAGGCCCCATAAAGTATATATATTCTGAATCAGGACGACAAGACGATTTCATCTAGCCCTTTCCGTCTGTCTGTCTGTCCGTCTGTATGAACGCCTGTTTCTCAGAGACTATAAGAGCTAGAGCAACCAAACTTGAAATCTAGATTCGTTATGTTCGTAGCTTATACAAGTTTGTTTTTGATTTTTGAATTTCCTCCTCTGACCCCGGCAAATCGAATAAAACGATTATTAAGCACAATTTTCAACCGATCAAATTTATTTTTGGTACACATCATAATTAGACCATTCTTGATCGATGTTGTGGATCTGGGTAAGATTGATCAAAATTTCGGAAGTTATAGATCAGCAAAAGTGGCGTTTTGGGCCCCGGGGGGGTATAGTAGTGCGCGCAAAATAAGAGCTAGAGCAACGAAATTTGGAACGTAGATTTTTTATGTTCGTACGCTATACGAGTTTGTTTTAAATTTTAAATTTCCCCCCGACCTCCGCAATCGAAAAAAACGATTATTAAGCACAATTTTCAACCGATCCAATTTATTTTTGGTACACATCATAATTAGACCATTCTTGATCGATGTTGTGAATCTGGGTAAGATTGATGAAAAATCTCGGAAGTTATAGGTCAGCAAAAGTGGCGTTATGGGCCCCGGGGAGGTTATATTAGTGCGCGCAAAATAAGAGCTAGAGCAACGAAATTTGGAACGTAGATTTGTTATGTTTTTACGCTATACAAGTTTGTTTTAGAATTTTCAATTTCCTTCCCTGACCACCGCAATTTGAAAAAATCGATTTTCAGATACAATTTTTAACCGATCAAATTTCTTTTACGCACACATATTAAGTAGACCATTTTTCATGTACGTTGTGAATTTAGTTAAAATTTAACAATAAACACGGAAGTTATACAACATTTAGTACCGCGATATAGAGCGTGGGGGGCTAAAAGGTGCGCGCAATGGCCAAGTACGTGCAGAACTGTGTGTATGTATGAGTATGTGTGTGTATGGATGTATATGTAGGCAAAGGGTCTCTCGTAGTCGGGTACACTCGACTACAGATTGCTTACTTGTTTTAACTTGTGGGGGTCAGGGTACGAAATTCAAAAATCAAAAACAAACTCGTATAACCTACAAACATAAAGAATCTAAGTTAAAAATTTGGATGTTCTAGCTCTTATAGTCTCTGAGAAACAGGCGTTCAGACAGACGGACAAACAGACAGACGGACATGGCTAGATCAACTCGTCTTGTCGTCCTGATTCAGAATATATATACTTTATGGGGTCTCCGATGATTATTTCTATGTGTTACATAGTTTTCGATTTTGCACATTTCCAATAGCTCCGTTTTGCTTCTTTTTTACAAAAAGGCAAAGAGGCTAAAAATGTAACAGACGATACCGAAATAAAAGACGTTACCAATGAGAGCTTCGGAGAAAATACCGAAAAATGTGAATTTAACGCTAATGATAGGCAGGCATAATCGTTTGATAAAAAGATGTTCTTTTTATAAATGTAGTGGTATATCAATTTATATAACTATAATTGTTGAAATTGTCATTTTATACAAAAAGGAGACGAATGCAGATTGTAATTTTTTTATGTACCAGAAAAATGTAGTTAGATGTATTGAGTCTGTACGGATAGTAACTATCACGAGTCAAACCAGTAATCGAGTACGTAGATTGAAAGAAATCTGCAAATAAAGCGGCTGCCGCCTGATCAGTGTTTGCTGTCTTGCCTTCATAACTAACCGAGCTGGGAGTAATATGTGCTTTACGCTTTGAATTAACAAGTTAAACAATTGTTTAGGATTTTGTCCAAATTGAAAACGGCAACGAGATAAATAGGCATTGTAACAGCGCGTGTTACACGAAACAAAATTTGTTTTTGTAATAACGTAACGATATAAATCAGAGATTCTACTCGTCGAACAGAATTTTTTATAACATCAAGATTTGACATTTTTAAGCGTTGCTAATTCTTTAGTAAACCATGGAGGTCTATTCGTCCTCTTTTGGGACACTAAAGGAACACATTTATCAAAAAGAATGTTTAAAATATTATAAAAGATCGACGTGGCCTCATTAATATCACAGCAAGAGAACAATTGAGACCAGTGTCGTAGAGTTGAGAATTAAGTTTCTCAAAGTTGCATTTTTTAAAGCACCCGGATTTAACCTCAGGGTTTTCTGAAGAGATTTTTTAGGCAGAGGCAAATCAAATTGAACATTTAGGGTTGGATGATAACTATCTTCCGGGAGAACAAGAACACAAGTTTGCTTCACTAAAGCATTAGATGAATCTGTTGCAAAACCAGGTCAAGTAAACGCCCATTACAATTAGATAAAGCTTTGACAATTTTGACTTAAGACATCTAACATTTTAATAAGAAATAAGGAAGGAAGTTGTTAGTTTTTTGACGCGATAATAGTTGAGACGTTAGGAAATTGTGGCAGCACAATTGGAGGCCGATTTCTATTATGGGAAACCAATTCTTTAATAACCAGGTCCTTAGGCCAGAACATTTTGCAACACACGGTGTTGAAAATATCAGCCGGGACACTAATTTTAAAAGATGATATTTCTCTAACATATTTAAAGTTACATTTAAGAATAGAGATATCTTGGTTTTACAATTTATACCGGACAATTTTAATTTTGATAAAATGTATGAGTTTAGATCGTCAACAGCGGTGAATTACCTAAATGTGAACAATGTGGAGTAATAATTTAACTATTGGACACACGCAGCAAACCCACGAACATTTACTCTGTGGTGATCCAAAACCTACCTGTCCGCTCTGTAGGGACAATTTAGACGCTTACTTGACACCTGTTGACGTTTAGACAGAGTCAGGCAGTCTTTGGTGCCTTACAACCGTCTACCCTACTTAGCGATCCCTCTTTAAAGAACATCAAACTTATTAGGTCTTTGCTAATTAAATATTAAAAAAATATTAAAAAAGCAATAACAAATATGTATATAATTAGCAATTAAATTAATTAAATATTTTAAACTTAAGTAAATTAAGAAAATATAATAATATAAATTGGTTGAAATAACCAAAAAAAAAGAAAAACTAAAATTTTGAGCCGAAGGCATATCCAGCTAGTGCTCGATAAACTAGTATTAAATTGAATATTTTGTATATATTTAACTACTATACCACTCCGGGCCCTATAACACCACGTTTGATGATGTATTAGTTCCGAGTTTTTAGATCAATCTTACCTAGATTCATAACATCGATCAAGAATAGTCTAATTATGATGTGTGCCAAAAATAAATTCAATCCGTTGAAATTTGTGCTTAAAAATAGTTTTTTTTTCGAATTTCGTGGGTCAGGGGAAATTAAAAAATCCAAAATAAACTGGTATAGCGCACGAAAATAACAAATCTAGGTTTCAAATTTGGTTGTTCTAGCTCTTACAGTCTCTGAGAAACAGGCGATCATACGGACGAACAGACGGACAGACGGTCAGACAGACAGACGGACAGACGGAGAGACGGAGAGACGGACAGGGCAAGATTAACTCGTCTTGTCGTCCTGATCAAGAATATATATACTTTATGGGGTCTCCGATGATTATTTCTATGTGTTACATACTTTCGATTTTGCACATTTCCAATAGCTCCGCTTTGCTTCTTTTTTACAAAAAGGCAAAGGGGCTACAAAGGTACTTGAGATTGCAATAAATGTGAAAACTTTGTTTCATTATAAGTGGCGTATAACGTCACATCATCGGTATACATTAGTATGTTAGCATTTGGGAAAACTTGTGGAACATCAGACTCAGAGACTGCTCTTGGGGACTCCGGATGAAATATATTCGGACTTAGATAAGGATGATTTTAAAATAAATTGTTGTATTCTTGATCAAAGGTAATCAATCAAAATTCATTTTCTTATTACAACAGTGTGATTTACGGAGTCAGAACCCTTACTGAAATCCGTGTAAATAAAATCAACCTGCATTTAATTCTGAAATCCTTTAATCCAGTAGAACTAAATTCAAGTTACTTAGTGGTAGTAGATGTTGATTTTACAAAACCATGTTGGGTGAAGCTGAAACGATATCAATATTTCAAGCACTTTAGGAATAGTAGACAATTTTGAAATTCCTCAAGCTCTTAATATCAGCCTTTGAACTATTCTTATGGAGAGAAATTTTATATGGTTCCTTCCAAAGGGTTGGCACTAACGGATAACTCAAATAATCTATATTAAGGTTTACATAGAGAGCCAGCACAGTATTTGAGTACACATGCAGGAACTCCATCAGGTCCAGGTGAATAAATTTGATTAATAACTACCGAACTTTCGGGGGTAACAGTTTTAAAAATGTAGTAAGACGTATTTAGCCTGTAGGGATAGTAACTATCACGCGTCAACAAGTCAGTACTTATATTGAAGGAAATGTGCAAATAAATCGGCTGTCGCCTGATCAGAGTTTTCTGTCACGCATGCACAACTAACCGAGCTCGGTAAAGCCGATGCTTTACATTTTAAATTAACAAAGTTAAAAAACGGCCTAAATAATTATTATAACAACGTGTGTTACAGGAAACAAAGTTTGTTCTGGCAATAAATACAAAGAAATTATCTGAACGTTTTCTCGTAGAATTAATATCGGGATTTAATATCTTTAGGCATTGCTAATTCCTTAGAAAACCATTGAGGTTTTTCATCCTCTTAATAGCAATAGGAATGAGCAATAGGAACGCAAGTTTCAAAAAGTATCTTCATAAAATTATAAAAGATTGAAGTGGCTTTAGTAATGTCTAAACAACCGTATAATGGAGACTTATTAGTTTTGAAAGAAGTAAATTAAGTTTTGCAAAATTACATTTTAAAATGATTCTTCGAACGTAGGAAATTTAAATAGTACACTTAAAGTTGGATGATGACGGTATTCTGGAAGAACGATAGGACAATTTTGCTATATTGGAACATTAGAAGAGTCCGACACAGAAATCAGGTCAAGTAAACGCCCATTACAATTTCGGACACAATTAACCTGACAGACAGATAGTTCTAATAATGACTAAATAAATTCATTGACAGTTACTGGTGACACAACATTAAGGATATTCGTAAAGTGTCACCAGTCCACATTTGGCAGATTAAAATCGCCAAAAACAAACAAGTAATCATTGCTGGATAGTTCGGACAAGATAGAACCGGATGCCGATTTCGATTATTGAGAACAAGTTATTTAATAACTAGATCCTAAGGCCAGGAAGCATTGCAAAAAATATCCAATATGTGACCCTGTGGTAAAATAATAACGCTATTGACATCAGATAAAGTTGTATCACACGCGTTATTATTGTCAGGAATAGGATATAGGGAACTATAACTCATCAGCTACATCGTATTAATATTAATATTCACTGCGGCTGATGGTAATGACGAACAAGGCATAGGGGATAGCAATTTTAATGAACCAGATAAAGATAAATATAGTAATAGATTTACCGTTGGCGCTGGCAAGTGGGACGATATTTTTAACTTGGTAAAACTATCATTCAAAGTTTGAAAATCTCTATGAAATTTAGCGAACGCTGTTCGTAGGTTATAAAAACCCAGCCTTGTCTGCTGTAAGGTAATTTTGAGTGGCCGAGATGCCTCAGTCGCGCCCAGGGACTCTTACTGAATATTTTTATTTAGTAAGACCGGCCGGTCAGAAACTCTAGGTTGCTTTTATCGGACCCGCCCATTGAGAAGTCAATGGTCACGCCCGACAAAAGAGATGGGGAATTGGGGAAGTAGGCCTGGGTGAACCATGAGAATTCCTCGCCTATCATCCACGACAGACGGGGTTATGGAGGAGGAGATCTGGTTGAACCATGGGAGTTGCTCGTCTATGGTCCACGACAGACGGGGTAATGGAGGAGACCTGTGTGGGCCATGGGAATTGCACGCTTATGGTCCACGACAGGCAGGGATGTGGAGTCGGACGTGTCCAGAGAAATCACGGATCCGCTCTCGTCCTGGGTCATCCCAGTCGTGGTTAGTAAGTGAGTTGGGATTCCAAGAGCACACAATAGGGAATCATGGTGTCTTGGACGGGATGGGAGAGGTAGGATCCAGTGACATAATCTCATCCTGGGGATGGATTATGCCACCGTCGTTCATCATGCCCCACTGGCCAGGGCTACTGAACAGCGTGGTGGCGAGTTGCGAATGACTGCGCTAACTTGTCACCCAGCTGTTTGTACCCTCATAGCCAGCTGGGCAGAATGAGCGTAGGTTAAGATTAGGGACACTAGCACTCTCTTTTCTTTCATATGTTGGTGATTATTTTATTCTTGGTTTATTTTCTTATGTTTAACAGTTTTCTTACATACTAGCATTTTTACTTATAAACTAAAATTTTTTCTTATAAAGTAACATTTTTCTTATAACCTAATGTATGTGCCTTATTTGCACTCACCCGGCTTCCATTTCTCGCCGCGGCTGTTGATGCTGCTTCTGCCATCGCTGCTGTCGGTGCTCCAACAGCAACACTCAACATTTCGTGCGGCGGCAGCCTCTGCCATGGGCGTTGTTGTTGTTCTGCTTGCTGCCGCAGCCTCTATTGTTCCGCTGCCAGACACGCATAAACCTCCCCTGGGGCCATTAGCCTTCCTCGTTGTTGTTGTTGTTGTGGTTGTGGTTGTGGTTCCTGTTGTTGTTGCGGTGGTTGGTGTTCCATGCTTTTATTTTACTTTCAACTTTACACTGGTTTTACTTTAAATTGCTGCACCCGACTGTTCACCTTCACGGTTCCACTTAGACACTCCATCTTTTTTTTCTAGAATCTGCTCTTGACCAACAAGTTAAAACTTGCTTTCCAGCTTGCAAATTCTGTATTTTTCGGCTTCGTGCCTGTTTGTGTGTTTGTGTTTCTTTTTCTAATTTATCTCTTCGGCGTCATTTATCCGTTTCCGCATCGTCTGTACGTGGGTGCATTTGTACACGTTTGTGAGTATGTTGATTTAACTGAGTGCATTATTATTATTATTTGGCCCTAACACCTCCACGGGGGTACAGCCTAATGCACAAGTTCCTTCCACGCGTTCCTATCCTGTGCGCGCGTCCTCCAGTTGGGTCCTAGCGTCGCCAGGGCTTCCGTAACTTGGTCACGCTACCGTAGCCGGGGTCTTCCTCTCCTACGTTGTCCACCAACTACCGCATCAAACACCCCACCAGCTGGAGCTTGTTCTTCCATACGGGCAACATGACTTAGCCAGCGAAGTCTCATAATGTGAATTCGCTTGACCACATCAATGTCCCCGTAGAGCTCATACAACTCGTCATTCCATCTGATGCGATATGTACCGTTAACGGGTGTAGGGCCATATATCTTGCGAAGGATTTTTCTCTTAAACACTCCAAGAGCAGCTGCATCCATTTGTGCAACTGTCCCGGCTTCTGCTCCATACAGAAGCACTGGAAGTTTGAGCGTCTTGTAGAGTGTTATTTTTGTCCGGCGAGAGAGAACTCTGCTGTTGAACTGCCTACTGAGCCCGTAGGAGCACCTGTTGGCAGTTCTAATCCTCCGTTTGATTTACAGGCTAACATTATTATCACCCGTCATCGTGGAGCCGAGGTAAGTAAATTCACCTACGGCCTCAAAGCTATAGCTACCTGCTACCCTAGAGTCAACGCGTCGTGATTCTCTGCTGGAGCATGCCATAAACTTTGTTTGTCCACATTAACATGGAGCCCTACTTTAGCCGATTCCTTTTCGCCAAAGGCTCCCGTCACATCTCGCTTTGTACGGCCAATGATGTTAATATCATCAGCGTATCTAAGCACCTGGACACATCTGTTCGTCAGAATTGTACCAGTCCGATGTACGCCAGCTTTCCTTATGATACTTTCCATCAGTAGTTTGAAAAGCACACAAGACAGCGAGTCACCTTGACTGAGACCACACTTGGTATTAAAGGTTTCGGAATGGCCACTTCCTACCTTGACAGAGCTCTTAGTATTGCTCAATGTCATTCTGCAAAGCGGTATTAGCTTCACAGGAATACCAAGCTCAGACATGGCAGCATACAAGCGATCCCGCCGTGGCCTATCAAAAGCGGCCTTGTAGTCGACAAAATGATCTGGCGCAGTGGACCTGCCTGGTCTGAAACCACACTGATAAGGTCCAATCAGTGTTTCAGCAAATGGTTTCAGTCTTTCAGACCGTACGCTCGTCAGGACCTTATATCCCACTGGCAGTAAGCTGATGCCACGGTAATTTGCCCGTAGCGTGGCATCACCAATTCTCTCACACTCTAGCCTTTCTAAGTCTCTTTTCTTGCGTTTAAAAAGGCGCTTCTCCTCTCTTCTCTTGACCCTGTACGTCTCTACTACTGTCCGGTTAGCTACAGATTGAAGTGTTCGCCTATACGACGCGTCCTTCGCTCTAGTTGCTTCCCGGCACTCTTGGTCGTACCTAGTAGGAGGGCCTAGTAGGAGGGCGTTGGAATCCAAGTACTTCCTCCGCCGAAGCTCGTAGAGAGTGCGATATGTGCGCACACATATCACTCGCATTTTTAGGCCTCGAAATTTTTTTTGTCTATGTAGATTAGAGAGTCGTGTGGAGAATTCATCGTTCGTCCGTTGTGATTGCAGCTTTCCGATGTTCGCACATCAAGTATGTTAGACGCATGCAGTCGATCAGGGCACAGCCAGGATACTTTGTGTATATCCAGGTGGCGAAATCCTATTCTACGCATTACCATATTATGCGCCGCTGCAAAGCCTATTAACCTAACACCATTGCTCGAGGTGGTCTCATGTAGGCTGCCCAGTTATATTCGTACGCTGTACAAGTTTGTTTTTGATTTTTCAATTTCCTACCCTGACCACCGCAATTCGAAAAAATCGATTATTAAGCACAATTTTCAACCGATCAAATTTATTTTTGGCACACATCATAATTAGACCATTCTTGATCGATGTTGTGAGTCTGGGTAAGATTGATCAAAAATCTCGGGAGTTATAGATCAGCAAAAGTGACGTTATGGGCTCCGGGGGGGTATAGTAGTGCGCGCAAAATAAGAGCTAGAGCAATGAAATTTGGAACGTAGATTTATCATTTTCGTACGCTGTACGAGTTTGTTTTTGATTTTTCAATTTCCTTCCCTGACCCCCCCAATTTGAAAAAATCGATTTTCAGATACAATTTTTAACCGATCAAATTTCTTTTACGCACAAATATTAAGTAGACCATTTTTTATCTAAGTTGTGAATTTCGTTAAAATTTAACGAATAAACACGGAAGTTATACAACATTAGGTACCGCGCTATAGAGCGTCGGGCGGCTAAAAGGCGCAATGGCTAAGTACGTGCAGAACTGTGTGTATGTATGAGTATGTGTATATATGGCTGTATATGTAGGCAAAAGGGCTCTCGATTACAGACTTATTACTTGTTTTTTGTTGGGCTGTCGTCAGGCACCGCTATATTTGCCTGTGCGTATGCGCAAGTGTGTGTATGTACATTATATATATATATATATATATATATATATATATAGTATATTGGTGTGTTGTGCCAATGCTTTTGGTTGGGTACATTCACATCAATATCCCCCAGCAATTTGCACATAGTTAATTCAAGTTGCCAGTTTCAGCTGCATATAGAGATATAAATGCAGTTGCAGTTGCAGTTGCAGATATAGATACATGAAACATGCTACTATATACTTCATACAACAAACTACATACGTAATATATGCGTAACTCTAACAAATATTAAATTAAATTATAATTTTACAAAAAAATTGAATATTGAATATGTTTTATGACTTTGAGTGCATCGTTTCTATTTTTATTTCCAAAAAACTTAAAATTAATTAATTTAATATTATTATTATTAGATGGCCTTAACACCCTCACGGGGGTACAGCCTGATGTACTATCTCCCTCCACGTGGTTCTGTCCTGGGCGCGCGTCCTCCAGTTGGGGATACCAAGCGTCGCTAGGGCTTCAGTCATTTGGTCACGCCACCTTAGCCGGGGTCTTCCCCTCCTACGTTGTCCACAAACTACCGCATCAAACACCCCACGAGCTGGAGGTTGTTCTTCCATACGGGCAACATGACTTACTGAGCCTGTTGGCAGTTGTAATCCTCCGTTTGATTTTTTGGCTAACATTATCACCCGTCATCGTGGAGCCGAGGTAAGTAAATTTACCTACGGCGTCAAAGATATAGCTACCTGCTACCCTAGAGTCAACGCGTCGTGATTCTCTGCTGGAGCATGCCATAAACTTAGTTTTGTCCACATTAACATGGAGCCCTACTTTAGCCGATTCCTTTTCGATAGCGCCAAAAGCTCCCGTCACATCTCGCTTTGTACGGCCAATGATGTTAATATCATCAGCGTATCTAAGCACCTGGACACATCTGTTCGTCAGAATTGTGCCAGTCCGATGTACGCCAGCTTTCCTTATGATACTTTCCATCAGTAGTTTGAAAAGCACACAAGACAGCGAGTCACCTTGACTGAGACCACACTTGGTATTAAAGGTTTCGGAATGGTCACTTCCTACCTTGACAGAGCTCTTAGTGTTGCTCAATGTCATTCTGCAAAGCGGTATTAGCTTTGCAGGAATACCAAGCTCAGACATGGCAGCATACGAGCGATCCCGCCGTGGGCTATCAAAAGCGGCCTTGTAGTCGACAAAAAGGTGGATCTGGCGCAGTGTGAATAGCTGGTCAACAGTGGACCTGCCTGGTCTGAAACCACCTTATCACCTTATCACCTTATCCCCTTACCTGGACCTTATCAGTCCAATCAGTGTTTCAGCAAATGGTTTCAGTCTTTCAGACCGTACGCTCGTCAGGACCTTATATGCCACTGGCAGTAAGCTGATGCCACGGTAATTTGCCCGTAGCGTGGCATCACCCTTCTTAAGGACAGGACAGATCAAGCTAAGGTTCCAAATCATCGGGTATGCTCTCCACAAGCCATACATTGCACAGGAGTTGGTGCATACACTTTACCGACTCTTCGATATGTGCGCCCACATATCTATCGCATTTTTAGGCCTCGAAATTTTTTTTTGTCTATGTAGATTTGAGAGTTGTGTGGAGAATTCATCGTTCATCCGTTGTGATTGCAGCTTTCCGATGTTCGCACATCAAGTATGTTAGACGCATGCCTTGCATCGATCACAATATGATCGATCTGATTACGAGTCAGTCGATCAGGGGACAGCCAGGATGCTTTGTGTATATCAAGGTGGCGAAATCCTGTACTACGCACTACCATATAATGCGCCGCTGCAAAGCCTATTAACCTAAGACCATTGGTAGAGGTGGTCTCATGTAGGCTTTGCTGCCCGACGGTTGCACCAAAGACACCTCCCCGTCCAATCTTGGCATTAAAGTCTCCAAGTAGGATTTTAATGTCATGAGTTGGACAGCGGCCGTATACACGGTCAAGCTCCGCATAGAAGTCGTCCTTCGTATATTCGTCTTTGTCTTCCATTTGGGGCATGTGCGCAGATCAAACTGATATTAAAGAATTGGGGTGTAATCCGGATCGTTGCTATTCTCTCATTTGTTGGCACAAAATTTCTGGCTCCCGAAACAAATCCGCAGCCAAATTCATGTCTATCAGGATGGCAGCTGTAGTATATGTCACAGTTGGTCCTCTTCATGCATCCCTGTCCTTTCCATCGCATCTCCTGGATAGCGGTAATGTCAGCCTTGCATTTTTTTAAGGGTATCCGCTAGTTGTTGAGCAGCACCGGGCCTGTATAACGTGCGTACATTCTAAGTGCATAATCGTAGTCCTTGTTTCGTTTGCGGTGGTCGTCAACGTTGTTTGGGGTCCGTTCCGAGGCAGTTTTAGCATCTTTCATTGATCTTGTAGTTTTCTATGGGTGGATCTCAAGTCCTACGCCAAAACCTAATTTAGAGGCTCAGGGAACCCGCCACGCGCTTTAGTTCACCACCCAATGGGTATTAAGTGGTTATCCAGGAGGAACCACGTGGAGGTAGTGCGTCGACTTGAAGAAAGTAACCACAAGGATCATGCTAGCAATCACCAAGTTGAATGCAGTCACTTTACCTTGGCTTCTCCCTTTCCCAATCCTCTCGAGTGCATTACGCACTCAGTTATCCGTTCGTCGCTCACGCGTTAACGCATTATTGTGCTCTTGTTTCTAACGCTCTCCCGCTCTCACGCATGTTGTTGTTCTAAAGCATGACGGTGTGATACCACCACCCGGCCATTCGGGCGAGTGGAGATACGGAGCTCCTCGTTCATCGGCCTGGTCCTCCTTGAATCACTCTCTGAACGTGTTCGACGATGCTTCCCGGTTAGGTCCTCGTATTCCCGCCGAACAAGTCGTTTAGGGGTTCCTCCTCGTTCTCTACCCCTGGTCGTAGGGCTGGGTTGTGCTGTGCTAGGTTGTTTTGAATTAGGATGTGTTGCGCTGGATTGTGTCGTAGTCTTTGGTGGTTGTCGGAAAGGGTTGCATTCTCGTGCCCTGTCTGTATCACCTGATGGTTGTAAGCCATTCGCCTTGTTCCGTTTTGTCAGAGTTGCAGTTACTTGCTGCCGTCGTTTCCGTCGTTTAGTGTGTGCCAATCGTGGCTTCTCTGCTTTCTTTACTGCCTTGTCTTATTCCTCTGCCGCTCTCTCTGTTTCCTCTGCATCCGTTGCTTCCTCTGCTGCTGCCTTTGGTCTACGTTGATTTCATCTGTCTCCTGCGATGCCCCTGCTACTGTCCTTGCTATCTCTGCTCCTTCTGTTGCACCGTCTGTATCCTTTATCCTTTATCCTGTATCCGCGTTCGTTGCCCCGTTTGTTTCCTCTGTTGCTACTTCTGCTACTCCGTCGATTTTCGCTGCCTGTGTTGCCTTTTGACTGCTTCTGGTACCACGCCTGTTCCCTCTGTTACTGCCTCGTCTGTATTCTTTCTTACCGCATTCGTTGCAACGTATGTTTCCTCTGTCGTAGGCTCGCGTGCCCGCAGCGTATCTCCGTCTGAATGGTGCTCAGGAAGTCCAGGGCCAATATGAGTTCGTCCAGAACAGTCGAAAGGATCAGTAGTGCTACTGTCGCTTCCTGACTGCCCAGCCGAACTTGTACCTTGAACGTCTCCCTCACCTCCTTGACTGATCCATCCGCCAGCCGGATTTGGGTTTGGACGGTTAGTACGGGGCCTCGGTGGTGTATCCTGGCAGCAATCTCCTTGCTGATAAATGATCGCATAGCTGCGGTGCCCAGGGTGGCGATGACCGGAGTATTTTCCAAGGTGACTAGGGCCGCGATCCTATGTCCCATCATTCGTAGGGGTCTCGTTATGGTTGGGAACTCCTCAGGTTGGCGACTCCTAACTAGTTCCGTGGTGAGAGTCGCTGCCCGTTTCCCGCTGTATTGGACCGGCAGCAATCCAGTGTACGTACCCCTCGACGTCCACAGTCCCAGCAGTAGAGGATCCTTCCATTTCGGCATTCGCGTGCAAAATGCCCGACCTCTCCCCAGTTCCTTCAGGCTCGCTGTAGATCTATTGGGTCGTTGCTCTGTGCGGCTGGTGCCATGTTGAACGATGGATTGTTATGGGTGGCTTGAATTCGGCGCACGTACATATGGTAGTCCGGGAGCATGTCATCGTAGATCCGGTCCAGCTCCTGCGTTTCGGAGTAATTGGCCCATTGCATCATCAACCGAAGCGCGATGAGGTATTCTTTGAATGGTTCCCCGGGCTCCTGTAGTCGTCGACGGATATTGTGTTCCAGGTGATCGAAGTATCTGGGAGGCAGGAAGAAATCCAAGAACTGCTTCTTGAATCGGGTCCAGCTGAGGGCTTGTGGCTTGGTCAGCTGGTACCAATCCCCTTGAAATGTATCCCGGTTGGTGGACCGTGCTTGACAGCCCGATGATGTCCTGGTTGTAAGACCGTGTTTTATTTAACTTTACTATTTCACTTGTGATGTGTCGTGGTTGGTGGACCGGGCTTCTCTAACTATTTTTTTTTCCACTTGAGATGTGTCGCGGTTGGAGGACCGTGCTGGACTGCCTTCCTGCTGGCTAGATCCCGTCTTATATAGGGCGTTGGCGTCGCTGCAAGCAGCACCTTCCTGTATATACTGGTCAACGTCAAGTAACGTTGCTGATGCTTACCGCTCCCATCCATGGAGCATTTCTGGAATCTCTTGTAACTTACAATTACCAAAGTGTCTTATTATCTGCTCGTTTTTCTTTTTTTTTTTTTTATATGTACAAGTGTGTCTTATATTTAATTATATATATATATATACAGTAAGCACAACATTTATTCGTACGGACGCTTGTCTTGGAAAAAAACATAAATTTTCACGCTGTTACGAATTCTGTGGCCGAAAACTTTTAAAACAGATTATTTTAACAGTTATTTGTTGACAACATGCAGAAAAAAAACACTTTTTTTATGGGTGCAGTTGTCCTATAGAGGCCAAAAGAGACGCCGAAAGTACGCACACAAATTATTCGTACACCTTGTTCCTATTGCCTTCTACCAATGAATTAACGGTAGTTGGTATTTCTTTTTACAAAAATTTGGTTAAATGTGAAGGATAATGAGCCTTTTTATAAGTTTTTGTGTAATTTTTTGTCATTTGCGCATTGAGTTTAGCTGCAGGTAGTTAAAATGGGACGAAGTCAAGATTTATCGCTAGATTTGCGAAATTTAATATTAAAATTATATTTAGAGAACCGATCCTTTCGCGAAATCGGAAGAATAATTGATAGATCTCACTCAAAGCGTAATAAAAAAATATGTGGACAGTGGAAGTTTAGATGTAAATCACAACCAAGCTGGCAGGCCTAAAATATTAGCTTAGAGAGAAGAGCGTAATGTTGTGGCAACTGTGGCCCAAAATCCACATATGTCCACCTAAGTGATTTGCGAAACCGTGGCACAATCATTTAATAAAAAAAATTTGCCCTCAAACTGTCCGCAACTGCCTGCATAGTGCTGGGTATCACGGTAGAGTTGCTCGCCGAAAGCCGTTTATCAGTGACATAAATAAGAAGAAGAGATTGGAGTTCGCCAACTTACACCTTAATATGTCGCAAACGTATTGGAATACTGTTATATACAGTGACGAATCCAAATTTAATGTTTTTGGATACGATGGCCCGCCAAAAGTGTGGCGAAAGGTCAACGAAGCCATGAATGCAAAAAATTTCATTCCAACTGTGAAGCACGGCGGTGGCAACCTAATG
Organism: Zygothrica quintamaculata; assembly: GCA_037044455.1. NCBI lineage: Eukaryota > Metazoa > Arthropoda > Insecta > Diptera > Drosophilidae > Zygothrica > Zygothrica quintamaculata. The sequence continues at coordinate 1,525 of JBAMBS010000432.1, read as the reverse complement.
GTTTGTAATGGGTGTATAAGTGGAGCTGGTGCTGGAAATATGGTATTTATTACCGATAAAATGGTCAAGCATATATGCTTGAACATTTTGAAACAAAATTTGTGTACTAGCGCCACCAAGCTTGGCCTTGACGCGAAGTCATTCTACTTCCAGCAAGACAACGACCCCAAACATTCCTCATATTTAGTGCAAGAATGGCTCATTTATCGTTGTAAGCAGCTCAAAACGCCGCCACAGTCACCGGACCTTAATCTCATAGAGCACATTTGGTGTTTATTGGAGAAAAGAATCCGAAAACACAAAATTACTTCGAAGGAATCGCTAAAAACGGCTTTGGAGACTAGGTGGTCTAAAATTAGTGCTGCAGACACAAGTAACCTAATAAATTATAAGCGTCGGCGTTTAGAAGCAGTTATTAAGGTTAAGGGAGGGCCTACAAAGTATTAGTTTTTCATTGTTTCCTTGTTTATTAGTTTTAAATACAATAATCTCATATTGTACGAATAATTTATGTGCCTAGAAATGTGCCTTATTTCAAAAACTTTAAGTTTATTACATTAAGAAAATAAAATACTATTATTATTGTTTGCCTAACCGTTAATACACTAGTCGGCATAATTATTTTGACAAAACTCTTTTTGACTATTGAGCTTAGAGTTTCTTGAAATCGTCAAATAACGGTTCGAAAATGAGGCGCAAAACAAACAATATATTTTTAGCTATGTGCATGCCAAATTTTATTTCGTTTACCTTTTACATTCTCTTTCTACTGATAAGAATGCATGCATACAACGGCTTTTTGCGTGGCACAAATATTTTGACAACATCTTTATGGAAATATTTTCACACTTTTAAACACGCGAGAATCAAAGATCGTCTGTGCTTAACTTTGAGCATTATTAAACGTTATTATTAAAATAGAAATTTATAAAAAAATATTAAATAACATGGGTAAAACGGCTGAGCTAAGTTTGCTTACCAGGTCTTCAATGGTAGCAAAGTTTAACACTGGAATAGCAGTCAAAGACATCGCCAATGAGTTTAATGTGTCGCGTCAAACTGTGTACTACCAAATTAAAAAGTTTAAAGAGCATAATGACGTGCGTAATTTAAGAAGATCAGGTGCTAAGCGCAAAACAGATCTCAATGAAGACCGAGTCCTTGTACGGGAATTTAAAAAGAATATTTTTCTTAAGCCCCAATCCGCAGCAGATCAATATTATGAGATAACATCACACTTTCACAACGCGAGTACAATAAATGTATTATCTATGGCTGCACACAATTGTGTACAGTTGATTAGGACTAAGCGATTTATTTGGACCAGGACAATCATAAATAACCATAAATAAAAATGTTATTGTTGTGTTTTAAAAAGATAATATTTGTAACAAAAAAATGTGCACAAATGGTATAAGTCTAATTCGTACATATTTGTAATGTCTTAATTATCTGTGTTATTTTTGTTTCTATTTAAATGCACTGCATTCACATTGGTGCACATTGGTACATCTTCAATCCCCAG
>JBAMBS010000429.1:0-12192 GCA_037044455.1 Zygothrica quintamaculata | reverse complement strand
GCCATTTGTTTTGTCGAGTGAAGCCGACATCGAGAGCCCCTTTCCGAACAAATACAGCTATACACACACATATTGACACATACACACAGTACTGCACGTACTTAATGTTGTAAAACTTCCATGTTTATTGATCAATCTTAACGAAATTCACAATGCTGATCAAGAATGGTCTAGATATAATGTGTGCCAAAAAGAAATCCAATCGGCTTAAAATTTTGCTTAATAATCGTTTTTTACGAATTCAGGTGGTCAGGAGAGGAAATTCAAAAACGGACAGACGAGCAGACGGACGGACGGACGGACGGACAGACGAACATACCTAGATCAACTCGTCTTGTCGTCCTGATTCAGAATATATATACTTTATGGGGTCTCCGATGATTATTTCTATGTGTTACATACTTTTGGATTTTGCACAATTCCATTAGCTCCGCTTTGCTTCATTTTTTCAAAAAGGCAAAGGGGCTAAAAAAAACATCAAAGGGTTTTTTCGGCAAAATCAATTTATTGGCAAAATCAATGATTGGCCCACATGTTGTTCGTCATTTATGTCTTCACGACACCTTTCCAAATATTGAAACCACTCGTGCACTCTGCTACGGGATAAACTTTTTAACAATAATAATTAAACAATAAAATAATTAACCAATCAAAGGTAAATGACCTTCTGAATGCCATCCAGGGAATGTAATTCTACAGCAAAAAACTAAAATTATTACGCTTTTGTATGAACTTATGGATTAGTTTTCAAAGCTGAGTATTGTACTTAGACAAATACAAGGTGTGTCCTAAAATAAAGAGAACTTTAAAAAAAAAAAAATAGTTTTTCGCAAAATCAATTCATTTTATTCAAAATAGTTTTCTTCTGCTTCAATACAGCGTTTAACACGATCCAAAACCATGTCGTTCGAGTGTTTTAGCTCGTTGGCCGGTATGGCCACCAGTATGCCAGTGCATGCTTTTTGAATGGCCTCCATGTCTGCATAACGCTTTCCTTTCATGGGTAAATGCATTTTTCCCAAAAGGAAGACGTCACACGGTGTCATATCAGGTGAATATGGCTCGTGGTTAATGAGTAAAATGTAATTTTTGGTCAAATAATCGGCCACAAGCGTCGATTTTTGCGAGCACTTTTTGGTCGTCAGTCAATTTGTGCGGAACACACCTTCCGTAATCCCATTGTTCAATTCCATTTCCATCAATTTCAATGATGATTTTGACTGATTTTTGATGAATTCACCCACAGTTTCGATGGAATTTTCGGTGGTCAAGAATTTTGATTGGCCCACATGTTGTTCGTCATATATGTCCTCACGACCATTTTGAATATATTGAAACCACTCGTGCAATTAAAACGTTTCCATAAAAGTTTAACCAAATTTAAATAAAAATTTAATGTTGGCTCTTTATTCGAAGCTCATTTTTGCACCGATAACACAAACATACTGACACTTAAAACGCAATAACTTCACTTCCCATCTATGAAATGTCAGATTCAAACGCACCACTCGACACATAAATGACGCCATCAGGAGGCGCTAGATTCAAGGTCCTATTTACCTTGGGACAAACCTTGTATAGTATACTTTGTGTCACAAACAAAGGAAAAGTATAATAACACACGCGAGACATTTTTACAAGGATTATCCCAAACATAGAGCGCTAGTAATAGAGATATGCACTACTTAAGTCAAAAATTCATTTTCTTAAAGAAAAGTGCCTTGCTACAGAACTAATGTGGCATAATAAACTAAGATCTTGAGATTCTTAAGAACTAGAAATTTCAAATTATTTAATCAAAAACTTAAGTGCGCTGAGTACTCTCTCTATAATTAAAAGTTTTAATAATTATTTTTAGGTATAATGGGTCTTGGTACATATAATAATAATATCTTCTACAAAGATTTAAAATCTATAGAGAAATTTTGATAAACGTAAATTTTTCGAAAAGATAATAATAATTAAAATAAGTAAGAAATCTGTAGTCGAGTGTACCCGACTACGAGAGTCACTTTGCCTACATATACAGCACATATCACATATACATACAGTTCAGCACGTACTTTAAGCCATTGCGCGCGCCTTTTAACTTCTGCGCTCTACTTAGTGTTAGAAAACTTTTGTTTTTATTGTTCAATCTTAACTAAATTCACTGCTTAGATCAGAAATGCTCTACTTAACAATTTTACCAAAAGAAATTTGAACGGTTGAAAATTGATTTTTTGAATTACGGTGGTCAGGGGAGAAAATTTGAAAATCTAAAACAAACACGTATAGCGTATGAACTTAGCGTATTCAGATTTCAAATTAGGTTGCTCTGGCGCTTATTTTGCGTGCACCACCTAACCGCACCGGGTTCCATAATGTCACTTTTAATGAAGAATTATCTTCGGCTTAAACCTGGTGTTAAATCTAGGTGTTTTAAAAAATTCACTTTTTCAAACTTAATCTACTTGTTTCTAAAACTAACTGGGATCGTTTATACGTTTGTTCTGACATTAATAAAACGAATTCAATCTTTTATAATATTTTGGATAAACTTTTTAATAGTTGCGTTCCTTTGCTGCTCCATTAGAGGACGAATAGACCTCTATGCTTTTCTAAGGAATTAGCTATGCTTAAAAATATGAAATCCAGATATTATAAACGATTTAAGTCTACAAGAACACTTACCGATTTATCTCGGTATGTTATTGTCAGAACAAACTTTATCTCCTGCAATACGCTTATAATTAATTAATTATTAATAATTATCTAGGGCGTTGCCGATTACAATTTCGGCAAAATCCTAAGCAATTTTTTTTAACTTTGTTAACAACTTTGTTAAGCGTAAGGCATCTACTTTACCTAATTATGTTAGTTATGAAGGAATGACAGCAAACTCTGATCAGGCGGCAGCCGATTTATTTGCAGATTTCTTTCAATGAACGTATTCATCTACTAGTTTGACTTGTGATAGTTACTATACGTATAGGGTCAGGTGAGGAAAATCAATAATCTAATACAAACTCGTCTAACCTACAAACATAGCGAGCCTAAGTTTAAAATTTGGTTACTTTAGATATTATAGTCTTTGAGAAACAGGCGTCCATACGGACGGACAGGGCTAGATCAACTCGACTTGTCGTTCTGATCAAGAATATATATACTTTATGGGGTCTCCAATGATTATTTCTATGTGTTACATACTTTTGCATTTTGCACATTTCCATTACCTCCGCTATGTTATTTTTTATGGCAAAGAGGCTAAGCATGGCGATTCTAGAGTCATCGAATGCCCATGTCTGCTGGTTCTAAAGGAAGGAGTACTGCTATGACAAGCAAAATTTTGCGGACTGCTTAGACCAAGCAACCGGGAATAGGTAGACAGCTGAGGATATGGCCAACCACCTTATCTATGGGTTAATAAATGCTTGCGATGCTTCTATGCCCAGATGTTAACAAAGCAGGAATGTAACACCCTTTTACGGGTAGAGCGATGAGATTAACAAATTAAGGAAATCTTGCTTTAGGGTTAAAAGAAAATTTCAGAGGACAAGGGATCGTCCAGATGTCGAGATTAATCTACCTGTTTTCCGATTGGCCAATAGGGCCTTAAACATAGCATCAAGAAGAGCAAAAGCCATTGCTTCCGTCAAAAATGTAGAGATACAAATCTCAAGTCCAGACATCCTAATCAACAATATTACGACCCTCTTTCCGTTTCACATTATTACTGAGAATTAAATCTCCCCCTTCATCGCGGAAACAGTCCCACCAATAGCCCCCTTCGAATTCTCAATAGCTACTACAAAGTTAGGGGATAAAAAAGTTCATAAATACTATTATTATGTGGCCTTAACATCCCCATGGGGGTAGAGTCTGATGCAAAATCTCCCTTCACGAGTTCCTGTTCTGTGCGCGTGTTCAGCAGTTGGTAATACCAATAGCCGCCAGGACTTCCGTCACTTCGTCTTGTCACCGTAGACGGGGTCATCCCCTTCTACGTTTTCTACCAACTACCGCATCAAATACCTTACGAGATGGAGCTGGTTCATCCATATGTGTGACATGACCCAGCCAGCGAAGTCTCATAATGTGAATTTCCTGGACCACAATGGCCCAGTAGAGCTCACACAGCTTGTCGTTCAATCTAATACGATTGCACGGCCAAAGATCTTTCGGAGGATTTATATCTCAAACACTCCAAGGGAAGCTGCATCCATTTATGTTACTGTCCAGGCTTCTGCTCCATATAGAAGCACTGGAATGATGAGACAGGATGAGAGTCTTGTAAAGTGTTTTTGTCCGGCGAGAGAAAGCTCTGCTGTTGAAGTGCCTGCTGAATTGCCCATAGTAGCACCTGCTGGCAGCTGTAATCCTCCTTTTGATCTGCACGATAACATTATTATCGCCAGCCATGGTGGAACCAAAGTATATAAATTCATTCAAAGCCTAAAAGCTATAGCTCCCTGCCGCCATAACTAGGAAGTATATTGAGTTCATGACCGTACAGGTAGATCTAGGCAGTCTGCCCGGTTAGTCTTAACGGAGATGAACATATTGAACATGTTTGCTTCAGCTGGATCAAGCCAATTACCCCAAAACTTCATGAAGAAGTCATGGATTTTGTGAGCTATCTGCCCAGAAAAAAGCTCCCTGAGCTAGAAAACACTGGCACCAATACGCTTAGCGCTCTACCAATTCACGCATTTTGAGATTACAGGATTTTCCTAAGAATTTTGAATTTGAATCTACCATTCTATTATTATCGAAAATAAGTATAACAAGTATGAAATCTGCAGTCAAGTGTACAGCACTACGAGAGCCCCTTTGCCTATATCCTCCTGTGATCCACGCAATTCGCAAAAAACGATTATTTAGCAAAATTTTCAACTGATCGAACTTATTTTTGGCACATAACTAGACAATTCTTAATCTTTGTTTTAAATCGGGGTACGATTGATCGAAAAACTCGGAAGTTATACATCAATAAAATTGGTGTAATGGTGCCCGGGGTTAAGTGGTGCGCACAAAATAAGAGCTAGAGCAACCAAATTTGGAATCTAGATTTTTCATGTTCGTACGCTATACGAGTTTGTTTTAGATTTTATAATTTCCTCCCCTGACCACCGCAATTTTAAAAAATCGATTTAAGGGCACAGTTTTTGCCTATTAAATTTCTTTTTCGCACTCATATTATTTAAAGCATTCTTGATCTACGTTGTGAATTTCGGTACGATTGAAAAATAAACGCGGAAGATACAGAACATTAAATATCGTGCAATGAAGCGAGGGGCTAAAAGGCTTAAAGTACGTGCAGAACTATGTGTATGGCTGTGTAAGTAGGCAAAGGGGTTTTCGGAGTCGTGTACACTCGACTACAGACTTCTAACTTGTTAGCCCCCTTGCCATTTTGTAAAAAGAAGCAAAGCGGAGCTATTGGAAATGTGAAAATCGAAAAGTATGTAACATATAGAAATAGTTTCAGAGACTATAAGAACTTGAGCAACCAAATTCTAAGCTTAGATTTGTTATTTTTGTACGCTATACAAGTTTTTTTAAGATTTTTGAATTTCCTCCCCTGACCACCACAATTCGATATTCGATTCAATAAAAAACGATTATTAAGCACAATTATCAACCGATTAGATATCTTTTTGGCACTCATAATAATTAGACCATTCTACTATCTATGTTTTGAAAATGGGTAAAGTTGATGAAAAACCTCGGAAATTATTTATTTATTTATTTATTTATTGTCCACTATTAGCAGTCGACCAAAAATTGAAATACAAATTGAATTACAAAATAATATAAAATTAAAGTTAAAATTAAATGAAAATTTAAATTTTAAATTTTAATTTCTAATTATTACTAGGAGTATTGAAAATTAAATGGAAAGAATTGGGAAAACCCAATTAGATCAACAGTATTAGTAAAAGTGTTAGGACTTGTTGGTTAAAAAATTAAGATTTAGATTTTTGTTAGTTTCTAAGGGTAGTTCTGCGCTGATGACACTGTAAAATTTGTTATAGTCAGCGCAGAGTACCCTGAAAGGTTCGTGCAGTGAGCAATTATTATTACACATGTTAAGGGATAATGGGTAATAGTTACGCGAAAATCTGAAAGGAACACGAATGTTAATATTACTTAGTAAAATACTGGAATCTAGCAAACTTAAAATTAATTTGTGAAGGAACATAACTCCAAGCATAGTACGACGATTAGTAAGGGATGGAAGGTTAATAAGCAAAAGTCTACTTGCGTACGAAGGAAGATCCGTAACAGGAGCCCAGTTAAAAGCCCGGAGAGCAAAAAGAAGAAACTTTTTCTGTACAGACTCAATTTTATCTTGATGTACTGAATATTGTGGTGACCAAACACAAGATCCATATTCTAAGATAGGTCGAATTTTAGTTATATATATTATATCAAATTCTTTGGACCATCTTTTCACGAATCCAAGAGTTTGAGTAGCCTTATTTACAGTGAGAGCAACATGGGCATTAAAATTTAACTTATGGTCAAGTAAAATTCCTAAGTCCATGACACTCTCTAATCTGTCAAGTGTATACTGACCGAGAGAGTAATTAAATATAAGAGGTGATCCTCTATAAAATGACATAGATTTACATTTAGAACAATTCAGATGTAATAAATTACATTTACACCAGACATAAAATAGGTCTAGTTCCGACTGCAATAAATGAGTAACTATTATGTCATTATAAGAAACGTATAACTTCACATCTTCGGCATACATTAGTATGTTACAATTGGAGAAAACTTGAGGAAGATCATTTATAAAAAGATTAACAAGTAACGGACCTAGATGACTGCCCTGGGGGACACCAGATGAAACATATACGGACTTAGATAATGATGATTTAAACATTACGCGTTGTATTCGCGATCTAAGGTAATCGTCGATCCAGTTAAGAAGGTCTTGAGGAAATCCAATCAAACTCAACTTAGTAATCAAGAGAGAGTGATTTACAGAGTCAAAAGCCTTACTGAAATCCGTGTAAATAACATCAGTCTGCATATTATTCCAAATCCTTTAATAACAGAAGAACTAAATTCAAGTAAGTTAGTGGTTGTAGATCGAGATTTCACAAAACCATGTTGGCTAGGTGATATAATCGAACTACAAAAGTGCTGTAGCTGAGACGTTATCAAGCACTTTAGGAATAGCAGACATCTTGCAAATACCCCTGTAGTTTTTAATATCAGACATTGAACCATTCTTATGGAGAGGAATTATATATGATTCCTTCTAAATGGTTGGGATTGAACTAGAACTAACAGACAACTCAAATAATTTAAATAAAGGTTTACATAGAGAACCACCACAGTATTTGAGTACACATGCAGGAACTCCATCAGGCCCAGGGGAATAAATTGGGCTAATGATATTAAGTTCGCTATATAGCGAACTTTTGAGGATAACGGGATTAAAAATGCAACTAGAAGTATTTAGCCTATATGATAGTAACTGTCACAAGTCAAACTAGTAGATGAATACGTAGATTGAAAGAAATCTGCAAATAAATCGGCTGCCGCCTGATCAGCCTTACGCTTATTGTTAATAAAGCAAAAAAATTGCTTAGGATTTTGCCGAAATTGTAATCGGCAGCGCCCTAGATAATTATAATAACAAAGCGTATTGCATGAGATAATGTGTGTTCTGGCAATAACATACCGAGATAAATCGGTAATTGTTCTTGTAGACTAAAATCGTTTATAATATCTGGATTTCATATTTTTAAGCATAGCTAATTCCTTGGAGAACCATGGAGGTCTATTCGTCCTCTTATGGAGCATTAAAGGAATGCAAACTATTAAAAAGTTTATCCAAAATATTATAAAAGATTGAATTCGTTTTATTAATGTCAGAAAAAACGTATAAAGGATCCCAGTTAGTTTTAGAAATAAGTAGATTAAGTTTGAAAAAGTTGCATTTTTTAAAACACCTAGATTTAACACCAGGGATATATGAAGATGATTCTACTAAAGTAGGCAGCTCAAGAAGTATATTTAAAGTTGGATGGTAGCTATCTTCAGGAACAACAAGAGCTCATCTTTGCTCTATTGTAACATTAGATGAATCCGATGCAAAAATATGGTCAAGTAAACGCCTATTACAATTACGTATAGCATTAACCTGACAGACTGATAATTCTAATAAAGACTCAATATATTCATTGACAGTTACTGGCGACACAACATTAGTGGTAGTAGTCAACATTTTGCAGATTAAAATCGCCAAAAACAAGCAAGTAATCATTGTTAGATAGCTCGGAAGAGATAGAACGGATAACGGACGAATGTTTGAAATAAATTGCAGAATCCGAATTAGGAGGAATGTAGGAACAAGTTACAAATAGGTTGATATTATTAATATTGATTTTTACAGCAGTAAATTCAATATTAGAAGAACTGTCAATGACTATTGGCTGAGATGGAAGACTAGAGCGAACAGCAATAAGTACGCCACCACCAAGGCGAAGTGAACGGTCTTGTCTGAAACAAGTGTATCTATTTGACAAAATAGATAAGTCAGCAATATCAGGCTTTAACCAAGTTTCAGTAAAGACTAATATGTTAGAGTCAAAAGAAAAACTATCTAAATAAAGCTTAGATAGTTTCGATTTTAGACCTCTAACATTTTGGTAAGTAATAAGAAGGGAGGTTGTTAGTTTTTTGAAGAGAGAGAAGATGAAACGCCATTAGCATTTCGTGGCAGTACAATTGGATGCCGATTTCGGTTTTTGGGAATAAACTCTTTTATAACTAGATCATTGGGCCAAAAACTTTTGCAACAAACTGTATTGAAAATATCAGCCGAGATACTAATTTAAAAAGAGGAAATTTCCCTGATATAATTTAAATCGAATTTCCTCATCGAAATATTTAATTTTTTAAAATCTAAGTCGGACAATTTCAAATTCGATTGGATGTAAGAGTTTACATCATCAACCGAAGTATCCGGCGATAGCCTGGATATGAAAATTTGCTTCCTATAAGGTACAACAGACAAGGGCTTAACAGCTCCAACATTTGTTGCAAGAATTGGGAAAACCCAATTAGATCAACAGTATTAGTAAAAGTGTTAGCACTTGTTGGTTAAAAAGTTAAGAATTAGATTTTTGTTAGTTTCTAAGGTAATTCTGCGCTGATGACACTGTAAAGTTTGTTATAGTCAGCACAAAGTACCCTGAAAGGTTCATGCAGTGAGTAATTAGTACTACACATGTTAAGGGATATTGGATAATAGTTTCGCGAAAATGTAAAAGGAAAACGAATGTTAATATTACTAGGTAAAATACTGGAATCTAGCAAACCTAAAAGTAATTTGTGAAGGAACATAACTCCAAGCATAGTACGACGATTAGTAAGGGATGGAAGGCTAATAACCAAAAGTCTACTTGCATACGAAGGAATCATTCTTGATCTATGTTGTAAATCTGGGTAGGATTGATCGAAAAACTCGAAAGTTATACATCATTATAAGTGGTGTTATGAGTTCCGGGGGGGGGCTTAGTAGTGCGCGCAAAATGAGAGCTAGAGCCACGAAATTTGGAATCTAGATTCGTCATGTTCGTACGCTATACGAGTTTGTTATAGATTTTCGAATTTCCTCCCCTGACCACCGCAGTTCGAAAAAATTAATTATAAGGCACAATTTTTAACCGATCAAATTTCTTTTCGCACACATATTAATTAGACTATTCCTGATCTACGTTGTGAATTTCGTTAAGATTGAACAATAAACACGGAAGTTATACAACATTAAGTATCGCGCTATAGAACGTGGGGGCTAAAAGGCGCGCGCAATGGCCAATTACGTGCAGAACTGTGTGTATGTATGAGTATGTGTGTGTATGGCTGTATATGTAGGCAAAGGGGCTCTCGTAGTCGGGTATACTCGACTACAGATTTCTTACTTGTTAGTCCCTTTGCCTTTTTGTAAAAAAGAAACAAAGCGGAGCTATTGGAAATGTGCAAAATTGAAAAGTATGTAACACATAGAAATAATCATCGGAGACCCCATAAAGTATATATATATTCTGAATCAGGACGACAAGACGAGTTGATCTAGCCATGTCCGTCTGTCCATCCGTCCGTCTGTCCATCCGTCTGTATGAACGCCTGTTTCTCAGAGACTATTAAGAGCTAAAGCAACCAAATTCTGAAACTCTAGATTTGTTATGTTTGTACGCTATACAAGTTTCTATTAGATTTTTGAACTTCCTCCCCTGACCACAGCAATTCTTAAAAATCGATTATTAAAGCACAATTTTTAACTGATTAGATTTCTTTTTGGCACATATAATAATTAGACCATTCTTGATCTATGTTGTGAATTTCGAAAAACGATTATTAAACGACAATTTTTAACATGGTTAGATTTCTTTTTGGCACATATAATAATTAGACCATTCTTGATCTATGTTGTGAATTTCGTTAAGATTGAACAAAAAACACAACATTAAGTATCGCGCTATAGAACGTGGAAGGTGCGCGCAATGGCCAATTACGTGCAGAACTGTGTGTATGTATGAGTATGTGTGTGTATTGCTGTATATGTTGGCAAAGGGGCTCTCGTAGTCGGGTATACTCGACAACAGATTTCTTACTTGTTAGTCCCTTTGCCTTTTTGTAAAAAAGAAACAAAGCGGAGCTTTTGGAAATGTGCAAAATTGAAAAGTATGTAACACATAGAAATAATCATCGGAGACCCCATAAAGTATATATATATTCTTAATCAGGACGACAAGACGAGTTGATCTAGCCATGTCCGTCCATCCATCTGTCCGTCTGTCCGTCTGTCCGTCCGTCTGTATGAACGCCTGTTTCTCAGAGACTATAAGAGCTAAAGCAACCAAATTCCAAACTAAGATTTTTTATTTTTGTACGCTATAGAAGTTTCTTTTAGATTTTTGAATTTCCTCCCCTGACCGCCACAATTCGTAAAAAACTATTATTAAGCACAATTTTCAACTGTTTAGATTTCTTTTTGACACATATAATAATTAGACCATTCTTGATCTATGTTTTGAACATAGGTAAAATTAATCAAAAAATTCGAAAATTATTTATTTATTTAATTATTTATTGAACCCAATTAGATCAACAGTAAAAGTGTTAGGAATTGTTGGTTAAAAAGTTAAGAATTAGATTTTTGTTAGTTTCTAAGGTAATTCTGCGCTGATGACACTGTAAAGTTTGTTATAGTCAGCGCAGAGTACCCTGAAAGGTTCATGCAGTGAGTAATTAGTACTACACATGTTAAGGGATATTGGATAGTAGTTTCGCGAAAATCTAAAAGGAAAACGAATGTTAATATTACTTAGTAAAATACTGGAATCTAGCAAGCCTAAAAGTAATTTGTGAAGGAACATAGCTCCAAGCATAGTACGACGATTAGTAAGGGATGGAAGGTTAATAAGCAAAAGTCTACTTGCGTACGAAGGAAGATCCGTACCAGGAGCCCAGTTAAAAACCCGAAGAGCAAAAAGAAGAAACTTTTTCTTAACAGATTCAATTTTATCTTGATGTACTGATAATTGTGGGGACCATACACAAGATCCATATTCTAGGTTAGGTCGAATTTTAGTTATATATATTATATCAAATTCTTTGGACCATCTTTTCACGAATCCAAGAGTTTGAGTAGCCTTATTTACAGTGAGAGCAACATGGGCATTAAAATTTAACTTATGGTCAATTAAAATTCCTAAGTCCATGACTCTCTCTAATCTGTCAAGTGTATACTGACCGAGAGAGTAATTAAATATAAGAGGTGATCCTCTATAAAATGACATAGATTTACATTTAGAAGAATTAAGATGTAATAAATTATATTTCAACAGTCATCGTCTAACACTTGCCTAGTGCAGACGTCTTTTAATCAAAGCGGCAATCAGCTCTCGTTTATATTCGTGTTCGCACACTTGTAACAGTTTGTTTGGTTTATTTGAGAAGTACTGTCTAATTTTTCTCTTCGGTGCAAGTGCGGTTTTCTTTACTCGAACCATGCCCGCTGGGCAAAAGACAATGAGTGACAATCGGTTTGCTCTGCGTGCCGATGCAAGCCCTCATAAAAAACTAAAAACTTTCCACAAGTCCATTGTATCGTTTCCTGGTCTCCCAGTGATCCAACTACCTAATCCCAAATTAATTATTCTCGCCGCAACAGACAACACA
>JBAMBS010000428.1:5000-49363 GCA_037044455.1 Zygothrica quintamaculata | reverse complement strand
CAAAAATTCCCTTCAGGTAACCCCGGGACTAAATGCTTTAAAAAATTCAACTTTTAGAAACTTAATTCTCTTCATTACGAGATTAACTGGTCTCAATTGTTCACTTGTTTTCATATTAATAAGGCAACGTCGATCTTTTATTATATCTCGAATTTTTTTTTTGATAAATGCGTTCCTTTAGTGTCCCATAAGAGGACTAATAAACCTCCATGATTCCCTAAAGAGTTAGTATTGCTAAAAAATGTCAAATCTCGATATTGTAAAACATTTAAATCAAGGAGTACAATCTCAGATTTCTCTCGTTATGTTATTGCAAAAACAAATTTCGTTTCGTGTAACACGCATTGTTAGAATGCCTATTTATCTCGTTGCCGTTTACAATTTCGATAAAATCCTAAACAATTCGTTAAGCTCTGTTCTGTTCTTTGTTCTGGCTATAGCAAAAAGCTCTACAGAGGTATCCAGAACGGAATTACCCTTAGAAACTAACAAAAATATAGTTCTTAACTTTTTAACTAATAATAATTAACACCGTTACTAATACTGATGATCTAATTGGGTTTTCTGGGTTTTCCCAATTCTGTGCAACAAATGTTGGATCATTTTCAATTCAATTTTAATACTCCCAGCTTAAGACTTAAAACTTAAACTTAAAACTTAAATTAAAAATCTAAAATTTAAATTTAATTAAATATTGTTAACTTTAAAGTTAATTTTATTTTAATTTTGTACCAAAACTTTTGGTCGACTGCTCATAGTTGACATTAAATAAATAAATAAATATACACAGTTCTGCACGTACTTAGCCATTGCTCCTTTTAGCCGCCGGCGCTCTATAGCGCGGTGCCTAATGTTGTATAACTTCCGTGTTTATTGTTTAATCTTAACGAAATTTACAACGTAGATCAGGAATTGTCTCATTAGTATGTGTACAAAAAAGAAAATTTTGATCGGTTGAAAAAAGTGTCATATAATTGATTTTTTCGATTTGCGGTGGTCAGGGGAGGAAATTCGCTTTGCTTCTTTTTACAAAAAGGCAAAGGGGCTAAAAAGTATTTTTGGATACTGTTTTTTTGTTACACAGTATAAAGTATAATTTACTCGATAACAGTATAATACTGTTTTAAACAGTATGGTTGGCAACCCTAAGCTGTGCCATCGGCAGACCCCTTTGGCATAGATCTCTGAGTCAGTACACTAAATTACGGATTTCTACTTGTTAACCCCTTTGCCTTTTTCGTAAAAAAGAGCAAAGCGGAGCTATTGGAAATATGCAAAATCCAAAAGTATGGGTAACACATAGAAATAATCGTCGGAGACCCCATAAGCATATATATTCTGAATCAGGACGACAAGACTGAGTATCGTATCTAGCCCGTCCGTCTGTCTGTCCGTCCGTGCCGTCCGTCCGTCCGTCCATCCGTTCAAATTTATTTCTTTACACATCATAATAAGACCATACTTGATCGATGTTCTGAATCTGGGTAAGATTGATCGAAAATCTCGGAAGTTAAAGATTAGCAAAAGTTGCGTTATGGGCCCCGGGGGGGTATCAGTAGTGCGCGCTAGAGACTATAAGAGCTAGAGCAACGAAATTTGGAACGTAGATTTGTCATGTTCGTCGTATACGAAGTATATTTTTGATTTTTCAATTTCCTCCCCTGACCACCACAATTTGAAAAAATCGATTATTAAGCACACTTTTCAACCGATCACCTCATAATTAGACCGCTCTTGATCGATGTTGTGAATCTGAGTAAGATTGATCAAAAATCTCGGAAGTTATAGATCAGCAAATGTGGTGTTTTGGGTCCCGGGGGGGTATAGCAGTGCGCGCAAAATAAGAGCTAGAGCAACGAAATTTGGAACGTAGATTTGTTATGTTTGTACGCTATACGAATTTGTTTTAGATTTTTCGAATTTCCTCCCCTGACAACCGCAATTTGAAAAAATCGATTTTCAGATACAATTTTTAACCGATGAAATTTCTTTTACGCACACATATTAAGTAGACCATTTTTCATCTATGTTGTAAATTTTGTTAAAATTGAACAATAAACATGGAAGTTATACAACATTAAGAACCGCGCTATAGAGCGTTGAGGGCTAAAAGGTGCGCGCAATGGCTAAGTACGTGCAGAACTGTGTGTATGTATGAGTATGTGTGTTAATGGCTGTTTATGTTGGCAAAGGGAATCTCGTAGTCGGGTACACTCGACTTCAGATTTCTTACTTGTTAGCCCCTTTGCCATTTTGTAAAAAAAGAGCAAAGCGGAGCTTTGGAAATATGCAAAATCCAAAAGTATGTAACACATAGAAATAATCATCGGAGACCCCATAAAGTATATATATTCTGAATCAGGACGACAAGACGAGTTCATCTAGCCCTGTCCGTCTGTCTGTCCGTCCGTCCGTCCGTATGAACGCCTCTTTCTCAGAGACTATAAGAGCTAGAGCAACCAAATTTTAAACCTAGATTTATCAATTTCGTACGCTGTACAAGTTTGTTTTTGATTTTTCAATTTCCTCCCCTGACCCACACAAATCGAAAAAAACTATTATAAGGTACAGTTTTAAGCCGATAAGATTTCTTTTTCGCACACATATTAAGTAGACCATTCTTCATCTACGTTGTGAGTTTCGTTGAAATTTAACGAAAAACACGGAAGTTATACAACAATAAGTACCGCGCTATAGAGCGTGGTGGGCTAAAAGGCGCGCGCAATGGCTAAGTACGTGCAGAACTTTGTGTATGTATGAGTATGTGTGTTTATGGTTGTATATGTAGGCAAAGGGGCTCTCGTAGTCAGGTACACTCGACTACAGATTTAGTACTTGTTAGCCCCTTTGCCATTTTGTAAAAAAAGAGCAAAGCGGAGCTTTGGAAATATGCAAAATCCAAAAGTATGTTACACATAGAAATAATCATCGGAGACCCCATAAAGTATATATATTCTGAATCAGGACGACAAGACGAGTTCATCTAGCCCTGTCCGTCTGTCTGTCCGTCCGTCCGTCCGTCATGAACGCCTCTTTCTCAGAGACTATAAGAGCTCGAGCAACCAAATTTTAAACCTAGATTTATTATTTTCGTACGCTGTACACAATTGGAAATATGCAAAATCCAAAAGTATGTAACACATAGAAATAATCATCGGAGACCCCATAAAGTATATATAATTTGAATCAGGACGACTAGCTGAATCGATCTAGCCCTATCTGTCCGTCCGTATGAACGCCTGTTTCTCAGAGACTATAAGAGCTAGATCAACGAAATTTAAAATCTAGATTCGTTACGCTGTACAAGTTTGTTTTTAGCCCCTTTGCCTTTTTGTAAAAAAAGAGCAAAGCGGAGCTATTGGAAATGTGCAAAATCCAAAAGTATGTAACACATAGAAATAATCATCGGAGACCCCATAAAGTATATATATTCTGAATCAGGACGACAAGACGAGTTCATCTAGCCATGTCCGTCTCTCTGTCTGTCCGTCTGACCGTCTATCCGTCTGTCCGTCTGTATGAACGCCTGTTTCTCAGAGACTATAAGAGCTAGAGCAACCAAACTTGAAATCTAGATTCGTTATGATCGTAGGTTATACGAGTTTGTTTTTGATTTTTGAATTTCCTCCCCTGACCAACGCAAGTCGAAAAAAACGATTATTGAGCATAATTTTCAACCGATCAAATTTATTTTTGGCACACATCATAATTAGACCATTCTTGATCGATGTTGTGAATCTGGGTAAGATTGATCAAAAATCTCGGAAGTTATAGATCATCAAAAGTGGTGTTATGGGCCCCGGGGGGGTATAGTAGTGCGCGCAAAATAAGAGCTAGAGCAACGAAATTTGGAACGTAGATTTGTTATGTTCGTACGCTATACAAGTTTGTTTTTGATTTTTAAATTTCCTTCCCTGACCCCCGCAAATCGAAAAAAACAATTATAAGGTACAATTTTTAACCGATCAAGATTTCTTTTTCGCACACATATTAAGTAGATCATTTTTTATCTACGTTGTGAGTTTCGTTAAAATTGAACGAAAAACACGGAAGTTATACAACAATATGTACCGCGCTATAGATCGTGGGGGGCTAAAAGGCACGCGCAATGGCCAAGTACGTGCAGAACAGTGTGTATGTATGAGTATGTGTGTGTATGGCTGTATATGTAGGCAAAGGGGCTCTCGTAGTCGGGTACACTCGACTACAGACTTCTTACTTGTTGATTTTTCAATTTCATCCCCTGACCAACGCAATTCGAAAAAATCGATTATTAAGCACAATTTTCAACCGATCAAATTTATTTTTGGCACACATCATAATTAGACCATTCTTGATCCATGCTGTGAATCTGGGTAAGATTGATCAAAAATCTCGGAAGTTATAGATTAGCAAATGTGGCGTTATTGGCCACGGGGGGGTATTGTAGTGCGCGCAAAATAAGAGCTAGAGCAACGAAATTTGGAACGTAGATTTGTAATGTTTGTACGCTATACGAGTTTGTTTTGGATTTTTCAATTTCCTCCCCTGACCAACGCAATTCGAAAAAATCGATTATTAAGCACAATTTTTAAATCGAACAAAATTATTTTTGGCACACATCATAATTAGACCATTCTTGATAGATGTTGTGAATCTGGGTAAGATTGATTAAAAATCTCGGAAGTTATACATTATCAAAAGTGGTATTATGTGCCCCGGGGGGGTGTAGTCGTGCCCGCAAAATAAGAGCTAGAGCAACGAAATTTGGAACGTAGATTTGTTATGTTCGTACGCTATACAAGTTTGTTTTTGATTTTTCAATTTCCTCCCCTGACCCCCGCAAATCGAAAAAAACGATTATAAGGTACAATTTTTAAGCCGATAAGATTTCTTTTTCGCACACATATTAAGTAGACCATTCTTCATCTACGTTGTGAGTTTCGTTAAAATTTAACGAAAAACACGGAAGTTATACAACAATAAGTACCGCGCTATAGAGCGTGGTGGGCTAAAAGGCGCGCGCAATGGCTAAGTACGTGCAGAACTTTGTGTATGTATGAGTATGTGTGTTTATGGTTGTATATGTAGGCAAAGGGGCTCTCGTAGTCAGGTACACTCGACTACAGATTTAGTACTTGTTAGCCCCTTTGCCTTTTTGTAAAAAAGTGCAATGCGGAGCTATTGGAAATATGCAAAATCCAAAAGCATGTAACACATAGAAATAATCATCGGAGACCCCATAAAATGTATATATTCTTGATCAGGACGACTAGCTGAATCGATCTAGCCCTGTCTGTCCGTCCGTATGAACGCCTGTTTCTCAGAGACTATAAGAGCTAGAGCAACCAAACTTCAAATCTAGATTCGTTACGCTGTACAAGTTTGTTTTTGATTTTTCAATTTCCTCCCCTGACCAACGCAATTCGAAAAAATCGATTATTAAGCACAATTTTCAACCGATCAAATTTATTTTTGGCACACATCATAATAAGACCATTCTTGATCCATGCTGTGAATCTGGGTATAGATTGATCAGAAATCTCGGAAGTTATAGATCAGCAAAAGTGGTGTTATTGTCCCCGGGGGGGTATAGTAGAGCGCGCAAAATAAGAGCTAGAGCAACGAAATTTGGAACGTAGATTTGTTATGTTCGTATGCTATACGGGTTTGTTTTGCATGTTTTAATTACCTTCCCTGACCCCCGCAATTCGAAAAAAACGATTATTACGCACTATTTTCAAACGATCAAATTTATTTTTGGCACACATCATAATTAGACCATTCTTGATCCATGCTGTGAGTCTGGGTAAGATTGATCAAAAATCTCGGAAGTTATACATCATCAAACGTGGTGTTATTGGTCCCGGGGGGTATAGTAGTGCGCGTAACTATAAGAGCTAGAGCAACGAAATTTCGAACGTAGAGTTGCTATGTTCG
Organism: Zygothrica quintamaculata; assembly: GCA_037044455.1. NCBI lineage: Eukaryota > Metazoa > Arthropoda > Insecta > Diptera > Drosophilidae > Zygothrica > Zygothrica quintamaculata. The sequence goes on along the minus strand of JBAMBS010000428.1, from coordinate 43,444 downwards.
TACCCTATACGAGTTTGTTTTAGATTTTCGAATTACCTACCCTGACCACCGCAATTCGAAAAAAACGATTATTAAGCACAATTTTCAACCGATCAAATTTATTTTTGGTACACATCATTATTAGACCATTCTTGATCGATGTTGTGAATCTGGGTAAGATTGATCAAAAATCTCGGAAGTTATAGATCAGCAAATGTTGTGCTATGGGCCCCGGGGGGGTAATGTAGCGCGCTCAAAAAAAGAGCTAGAGCAACGAAATTTGGAACTTAGATTTGTTATGTTCGTACGCTATACGATTTTGTTTTAGATTTTTAAATTTCCTTCCCTGACTCCTGCAATTCGAAAAAAACGATTATTAAGCACAATTTTCAACCGATCAAATTTATTTTTGGTACACATCATTATTAGACGATTCTTGATCGATTTTGTGAATCTGAGTAAGATTGATCAAAAATCTCGGAAGTTATAGATCAGCAAATGTTGTGCTATGGGCCCCGGGGGGTAATGTAGTGCGCGCAAAAAAAGAGCTAGAGCAACGAACTTTGGAACTTAGATTTGTTATGTTCGTACGCTATACGAGTTTGTTTTAGATTTTTCAATTTCCTTCCCTGACCCACGCAATTTGAAAAAAACGATTATTAAGCACAATTTTCATTCGATCAAATTTATTTTTGATACACTTCATAATTAGGCCATTCTTGATCGATGTTGTGAGTCTGGGTAAGATTGATCAAAAAGCTCGGAAGTTATAGATCAGCAAATGTGGTGTTATGGGCCCCGGTGGGGTATAGTAGTGCGCGCAAAATAAGAGCTAGAGCAACGAAATTTGGAACGTGGATTTCTCATGTTCGTACGCTATACATGTTTGTTTTGAATTTTTTAAATACCTCCCCTGACTACTGCAATTCGAAAAAATCGATTATAAAGCACAATTTTCAACCGTTCAAATTTATTTTTGGTACACATCATAATAAGACAATTCTTGTTCGATGTTGTGAATCTGAGTGAGATTGATCAAATCTCTCGGAAGTTATAGATCAGCAAAAGTGGTGTTATTGGCCCCGGGGGGGTATAGTATTGCGCGCAAAATAAGAGCTAGAGCAACGAAACTTGGAACGTACATTTGTTATGTTCGTACGCTATACGAGTTTGTTTTAGATTTTCGAATTTCTTATCCCCTTTCCCTTTTTGTAAACAAGTAAGAAATCTGTTGTCGAGTGTACCCGACTACGAGAGCCCCTTTGCCTACATATACAGCCATACACACACATACTTATACATACACACACATACTTATACATACACACAGTTCTGCACGTACTTAGCCATTGCGCGCACCTTTTAGCCCACCACGCTCTATATCACGGTACTTAATGTTCTATAACTTCCGTGTTTCTTATTCAATTCTAACGAAATTCACATCGTTGATGAAGATTGGTCTATTTAATATGTGTGCGAAAAAGAAATTTGATCGATTTTTTCAAATTGTATGGGTCAGGGGAAGAAATTTGAAAATCAAAAACAAACTCGTATAGCGTACGAACATAACAAATGTACGTTCCAAGTTTCGTTGCTCTAGCTCTTATTTTGCGCGCTCTACTATACCCCCCCGGGGCCCATAATACCACTTTTGACGATGTATAACTTCCGAGATTTTTGATCAATCTTATTGTTGTATAACTTCCGTGTTTTCGTTAAATTTTAACGAAACTCACAACGTAGATGAAGAATGGTCTACTTAATACGTGTGCGAAAAAGAAATCTTATCGGTTTAAAACTGTACCTTATAATAGTTTTTTTCGATTTGCGGTGGTCAGGGGAGGAAATTGAAAAATCAAAAATAAACTTGTATAGCGTACGAACATAACAAATCTAAGTTCCAAATTTCGTTGCTCTAGCTCTTATTTTGAGCGCGCTACATTACCCCCCCGGGGCCCATAGCACAACATTTGCTGATCTATAACTTCCGAGATTTTTGATCAATCTTACTCAGATTCGCAAAATCGATCAAGAATGGTCTAATAATGATGTGTACCAAAAATAAATTTAATCGGTTGAAAATTGTGCTTAATAATCGTTTTTTTCGAATTGCGGTGGTCAGGGTGAAAATTCGAAAATCTAAAACAAACTCGTATAGGGTACGAACATAACGAATCTAGATTTGAAGTTTGGTTGCTCTAGCTCTTATAGTCTCTGAGAAACAGGCGTTCATACAGACGGACAGACGGTCAGACGGTCAGACGGACAGACGGACAGACAGACAGACGGACAGGGCTAGATGAACTCGTCTTGTCGTCCTGATTCAGAATTAATATACTTTATGGGGTCTCCGATGATTATTTCTATGTGTTACATACTTTTGGATTTTGCACATTTCCAATAGCTCCGCTTTGCTCTTTTTTTACAAAATGGCAAAGGGGCTAAAAAACGATTATTAAGCACAATTTTCATTCGATCAAATTTATTTTTGATACACTTCATAATTAGACCATTCTTGATCGATGTTGTGAATCTGGGTAAGATTGATCAAAAAGCTCGGAAGTTATAGATCATCAAAAGTGGTGTTATTGGCCCCGGGGGGGTATAGTAGTGCGCGTAATTAAAGAGCTAGAGCAACGAAATTTGGAACGTGGATTTCTTATGTTCGTACGCTATACATGTTTGTCTTGGATTTTTTAATTTCCTCCCCTGACCGCCGCAATTCGAAAAAAACGATTATTAAGCACAATTTTCAATCGAACAAATTTATTTTTGGTACACATCATTATTAGACCATTCTTGATCGATTTTGTGAATCTGAGTAAGATTGATCAAAAATCTCGGAAGTTATAGTTCAGCAAATGTGGTGCTATTGTCCCCGGGGGGGTTATGTAGTGCGCGTAAAATAACAGCTAGAGCAACGAAATTTGGAACTTTGATTTGTTATGTTCGATTATCAGATACAAATTTTAACCGATCTAATTTCTTTTACGCACAAATATTAAGTAGACCATTTTTCATCTACGTTGTAAATGTCGTTAAAATTGAACAATAAAGGCGGAAGTTATACAACATTAAGAACCGTGCTTAGAGCGTGGTGGGCTAAAAGGTGCGTGCAATGGCTAAGTACGTGCAGAACCGTGTGTATGTATGAGTATGTGTGTTTATGGTTGTATATGTAGGTAAAGGGGCTGTCGTAGTCGGGTACACTCGAATACAGATTACGTACTTGTTAGCCCCTTTGACATTTTGTAAGAAAGGAGCAATGCGAAGCTATTGGAAATATGCAAAATCCAAAAGCATGTAACACATAGAAATAATCATCGGAGACCCCATAAAGTATATATATTCTTGCTCAGGACGACTAGCTGAATCGATATAGCCCTGTCCGTCTGTCTGTCCGTCCGTCCGTCCGTCTGTCCGTCCGTCCGACCGACCGGCTGACCGTAAAATAAGAGCTAGAACAACGAAATTTGGAACGTAGATTTCTTATGTTCGTACGCCTTACATGTTTGTTTTGGATTTTTTAATTACCTCCCCTGACCACTGCAATTCTAATAAAACGATTATTAAGCACAATATTCAACCGTTCCAATTTATTTTTGGTACACATCATAATAAGACAACTCTTGATCGATGTTGTGAATCTGGTTAAGATTGATCAAAAAGCTCGGAAGTTATAGATCAGCAAATGTGGTGTTATGGGCCCCGGTGGAGTATAGTAGTGTGCGCAAAATAAGAGCTAGAGCAACGAAATTTGGAACGTGGATTTCTCATGTTCGTACGCTATACATGTTTGTTTTGGATTTTTTAATTACCTCCCCTGACCGCAGCAATTCGACAAAAACGATTATTACGCACAATTTTGAACCGTTCAAATTTATTTTTGGTACACATCATAATAGGACAATTCTAGAGCGATGTTGTGAATCTGAGTGAGATTGATCAAAACTCTCGGAAGTTATAGATCAGCAAAAGTGGTGTTATAGGCCCCGGGGGGGTATAGTAGTGCGCGCAAAATAAGAGCTAGAGCAACGAAACTTGGAACGTACATTTGTTATGTTCGTACGCTATACGAGTTTGTTTTAGATTTTCGAATTTCTTATCCCCTTTGCCTTTTTGTAAACAAGTAAGAAATCTGTTGTCGAGTGTACCCGACTACGAGAGCCCCTTTGCCTACATATACAGCCATACACACACATACTTATACATACACACACATACTTATACATACACACAGTTCTGCACGTACTTAGCCATTGCGCGCACCTTTTAGCCCACCGCGCTCTATATCACGGTACTTAATGTTCTATAACTTCCGTGTTTATTATTCAATTCTAACGAAATTCACAACGTAGATGACGATTGTTCTATTTAATATGTGTGCGAAAAAGAAATCTTATCGGTTTAAATTTGTAACTTATTATCGATTTTTTCAAATTGCACGGGTCAGGGGAGGAAATTTGAAAATCAAAAACAAACTCGTATAGCGTACGAACATAACAAATTTACTTTCCAAATTTCGTTGCTCTAGCTCTTTAATTACGCGCACAACTATACCCCCCCGGGGCCTATAATACCACTTTTGATGATGTATAACTTCCAAGATTTTTGATCAATCTTACCCAGATTCACAACATCGATCAAGAATGGTCTAATTAAGATGTGTGCCAGTTTGTGTGTGATTTTAAGATACAATTTTAACCGATCAAATTTTTTTTTGGTACACATCATAATTAGACGATTCTTGATCAAAGTTGTGAATCTGAGTAAGATTGATCAAAAAGCTCGGAAGTTATAGATCATCAAAAGTAACGTTATGGGCCCCGGGGGGGCACAGTAGTGCGCGCAAAATAAGAGCTAGAGCAACGAAATTTGGAACGTAGATTTGTTATGTTCGTACGCTATACAAGTTTTCTTTGGATTTTTCAATTTCCTCCCCTGACCCTCGCAAATCGAAAAAAACGATTATTAAGCACAATTTTCAACCGATCAAATTTATTTTTTGGTACACATCATAATTAAACCATTCTTGATCGATGTTGTGAATCTAAGTTAGATTGATCAAAAATCTCGAAGTTATAGATCAGCAAAATGTGGCGTTATAGGCCCCGGGGGGGTATTGTAGTGCGCGCAAAATAAGAGCTAGAGCCACGAAACTTGGAACGTAGATTTGTGATGTTCGAACGACTATACGAGTTTGTTTTTGATTTTTCAATTTCCTACCATGACCCCTGCAATTCGAAAAAAACGCTTATTAAGCACAATTTTCAACCGATCAAAATTTATTTTTGGTACACATCATAATTAAACCATTCTTGATCGATGTTGTGAATCTAAGTTAGATTGATCAAAAATCTCGAAGTTATAGATCAGAAAAAGTGGTGTTATTGGCCCCGGGGGGGTATAGTAGTGCGCGCAAAATAAAAGCTAGAGCAACGAAATTTGGGACGTAGATTTGTTATGTTCGTACGCTATACAAGTTTGTTTTGGATTTTTTAATTACCTCCCCTGACCCACGCAATTTGAAAAAATCGATTTTCAGATACAATTTTTAACCGATCAAATTTCTTTTACGCACACATATTAAGTAGACCATGTTTCATCTACGTTGTGAATTTCGTTAAATGCTAAACACGGAAGTTAGACAACATTAGGTACCGCGATATAGAGCGTATGGGGCTAAAAGGTGCGCGCAATGGCTAAGTACGTGCAGAACTGTGTGTATGTATGAGTATTTGTGTGTATGGCTGTATATGTTGGCAAAGGGGCTCTCGTCCTCGGGTACACTCGACTACAGACTTCTTACTTGTTAGCCCCCTTTGCCTTTTTGCAAAAAATGAGCAAAGCGGAGCTATTGGAAATATGCAAAATCGAAAAGTATGTAACACATGGAAATAATCATCGGAGACTCCATAAAGTATATATATTCTGAATCAGGATGACAAGACGAGTTGATCTAGCCCTGTCCGTCTGTCTGTCCGTCCGTTCGTCCGTCCGGCCGTATGAGCGCCTGTTTCTCAGAGACTATAAGAGCTAGAGCAACCAAACTTGAAATCTAGATTCGTTAAGTTCGTACGCTATACAAGTTTGTTTTGGTTTTTTCAATTTCCTCCCCTGACCCACGCAAATCGAAAAAAACGATTATTAAGCACAATTTTCAACCGATGAAATTTATTTTTTGGTACACATCATAATTAGACCATTCTTGATCGATGTACATGATATTGTTGATCAGGACGACAAGACGAGTCGATCTAGCCATGTCCGTCTGTCCGTCCGTCCGTCTGTATGAACTTCTGTTTCTCAGAGACTATAAGAGCTAGAGCAACCAAATTTTAAACCCAGATTTGTTATTTTCGTACGCTATACAAGTTTGTTTTTGATTTTTCAATTTCCTGCCCTGACCCCTGCAATTCAAAAAAAATGATTATAAAGCACAATTTTCAACCGATCGAATTTATTTTTGGTACACATCATAATTAGACCATTCTTGATCAATGTTGAGAATCTGGGTAAGATTGATCAAAAATCTCGGAAGTTATACATCATCAAAAGTGGCGTTATGGTCACCGAAGGGGTATAGTAGTGCGCGCAAAATAAGAGCTAGAGCAACGAAATTTGGAACGTAGATTTGTTATATTCGTACGCAATACGAGTTTGTTTAAATTTTCGAACTTCCTCCCTGACCAACGCAAATTGAAAATATCGATTATTAGGTACAATTTTTAGCCGACGGACAGACGGACGGACGGGAAGTCAGGCGGACAGACGGGAAGACGGATGGGAAAACGGACGGGAAGACGGACGGGAAGATGGACGGGAAGACGGACGGGAAGACGGACGGACGGACGGACGGACAGACGGACGGACGGACAGACGGATGGACAGACGGACGGACGGACGGACGGACAGACAGACAGACAGACAGACAGACAGACAGACAGACAGACAGACAGACAGACAGACAGACGGACGGACGGACGGACGGACATCTGTAAGGTAGTTCTGGGCGGCCGAGGAGACTCAGCCGTGCCCAGGGTCCCTTACAGACTATTTCTACTTGTAAGGCCGGTTGGTCAGAAACTCTAGGTTGCTCTTACCGGACCCGCTGATTGAGAAGTCAATGGTCGTACCTGAAAAAAGGGGATGGGGAATTGTTGGAGGAGATCTGCGTGAGCCATGGGAGTGACTCGCCTATGGACCACGGCAGACAGGGGGGTATGGAGAAGGAGATCTGCGTGGACCATAGGAGTGATTCGCCAATGGACCACGACAGACAGGGTATGGGGAAGGAGATCTGCGTGGACCATGGGAGTGATTCGCTAATAGACCACGGCAGACATGGGTATGGAATCACCACGAACAACCGGCAATCATCAGACCCCTCTGGCCAATGCTACTGAACAGCTTGGTGACAAGTTGCGAGTCCGCTGCGCTAACTTGTCACCCAGCTGTTTGTACGCTCATAGCCAGCTAAGTAAAATGAGCTTAGATTCGGTTTAGGGCACACTAACATCGTTCTGATGTACATTCTGATTTTGTTTAATATTCATTTCTATAACAAACTTTTGGTACTCTCACTTAAAACTAGCATTTGCATTTTCTTACAACTAGCATTGGTATTATTAGCCCCTTTGCGTTTTTGTAAAAAAGAGCAAAGCGGACCTATTGGAAAGATGCAAAATCCAAAAGTATGTAACATATAGAAATAATCATCGGAGACCCCATAAAGTATATATATTGTTGATCAGGACGACAAGACGAATCGATCTAGCCATGTCCGTCTGTCCGTCCGTCCGTCCGTCCGTCTGTCCGTCTGTCTGTCCGTCTGTCTGTATGAACGTCTGTTTCTCAGAGACTATAAGAGCTAGAGCAACCAAATTTTAAACCTAGATTTGTTATTTTCGTACGCTATACAAGTTTGGTTTTGGTTTTTCAATTTCCTGCCCTGACCCCCGCAATTCAAAAAAAATGATTATAAAGCACAATTTTCAACCGATCAAATTTATTATGGTACACATCATAATTAGACCATTCTTGATCGATGTTGTGAATCTGGGTACGATTGATCAAAAATCTCGGAAGTTATACATCATCAAAAGTGGTGTTATGGGCACCGAAGGGGTATAGTAGTGTGCGCAAAATAAGAGCTAGAGCAACGAAATTTGGAACGTAGATTTGTTATGTACGTACGCTATAGGAGTTTGTTTTACATTTTCGAACATCCTCCCCTGACCCCTGCAATTTGAAAAAATCGATTATAAGGTACAATTTTTAACCGATCAAATTTCTTTTTCGCACACATATTGAGTAGACAATTCTTTATCTACATTGTAAATTTCGTTAAAATAGAACAATAAACACGGAAGTTATACATCATTAAGTACCCCGCTATAGAGCGTGGGGGGCTAAAAGGTGCGCGCAATGGCTAAGTACCTGCAGAACTGTCTGTATGTATGAGTAGGTGTGTATAGCTGTATATTTAGGCAAAGGGGCTCTCGTAGTCGGGTACACTCGACTACAGACTTCTAACTTGTTTTTAGCCCCTTTGCCTATTGTAAAAAAAAACAAAGCGGAGCTATTGGAAATGTGCAAATCCAAAAGTATGTAACACATAGAAATAATCATCGGAGACCCCATAAAGTATATATATTCTGAATCAGGACGACAAGACGAGTTCATCTAGCCCTGTCCGTCTGTCTGTCTGTCCGTCTGTATGAACGTCTGTTTCTCAGAGACTATAAGAGCTAGAGCAACCAAACTTAAAATCTAGATTTGTTATGTTCGTAGGTTATACGAGTTTGTTCTTGATTTTTGAATTTCCTCCCCTGACCCCCGCAATTCAAAAAAAACGATTATCAAGCACAATTTTCAACCGATCAAATTTATTTTTGGTACACATCATAATTAGACCATTCTTGATCGATGTTTTGTATCTGGGTAAGATTGATCAAAAATCTCGGAAGTTATAGATCATCAAAAGTGTCGTTATGGGCCCCGGGGGGGTATAGTAGTGCGCGCAATATAAGAGCTAGAGCAATGAAATTTGGAACTCAAATTTGTTATGTTCGTACGCTATAGGAGTTTGTTTTAGACTTTCGAATTTCCTCCCCTGACCCCCGCAATTTGAAAAAATCGATTATAAGGTAAAATTTTTAACCGATCAAATTTCTTTTTCGCACACATATAAGGTAGACCATTCTTCATCTACGTTGTGAATTTTGTTAGAATTGAATAATAAACACGGAAGTTATACAACATTAAGTACCGCGCTATAGAACGTGGTGGGCTAAAAGGTTCGCGCAATGGCTAAGTACGTGCAGAACTGTGTGTATGTATGAGTATGTGTGTGTATGGCTGTGTGGTGGGCTTAAAGGTTCGCGCAATGGCTAAGTACGTGCAGAACTGTGTGTATGTATGAGTATGTGTGTGTATGGCTGTATATGTAGGCAAAGGGGCTCTCGTAGTCGGGTACACTCGACTACAGATTTCTTACTTGTTTATATCTAACATTTTTCACTTATAGCTAACATTTTCACTTATGGCTAGCATTTTCCCTAACAGCTAACATTTTTCACTTATTTATAACATCTTCACTTATAGCTACTATTTTTCACTTAAATCTAACATTTTTCGCTTAGTTGCCGTTGTTGTTGCTCCTGCTGCCGCTGCCTCCGCCGTTCCTCTGCCAACAGCGTATACTTTTCGTATGGTGTCAGCCACTGTCGTTGTTGTTGTGGACACTGCGCTGGTGTTTGTCTGTCCTCTTATCTAGACGGACGGACGGATGGGCAGACGGATGGACAGACGGACAGACGGTCGGACGGGCAGACGGACGGACGGACAGACCGACGGACGGACGGGAAGACGGACGGGAAAACGGTCGGGAAGATGGTCGTGAAGACTGACGGGAAGACGGACGGACGGACAGACGGTCACACGGACGGACGGACGGACGGACAGGTGGACGGACGGATGGGCGGGCGGTCGGACGGACGGACGGACAGACGGAAGGACGGACGGAAGGACGGATGGACGGACGGATGGAAAAAATTAAATTAACTCTTATAGCGTACGCAAATAAAAAACTTAGATTCAAAGTTTTGAATAGCTCGTTATGATCAAAAATATTTATACAAGTAAAGTATATTTATGTAATTGTAAAGAAACTAATTCCAATATACTTTATAAAGCCAGGTAAAAAAATTTAAAAGCATTGACAACATATTCTTTTCACTCCCATGTTCTAGCACTGATCAAATGAGCTGTCATTTTAATGATAGGTCCTCACCGGCACAGACTGTTGAGTCCTATGACTCAACTACGGGCAGCATGGCTACAATTATTGACCGAAGCTTAAATTGCATGGAGCTGCTTCAAGTGGGCAGCGCCGGTGAGGGCTACAGTAATTATAAAAATAATGACAATATATTGACAAGATCACAACTATTAATAGAAAAAAAAGATTCAACCGTTCAGCATTATGAACACAATAATGGTCAGCTGCAGAAAGATGGCCACCTGCAATTGGATACGCAAAGTAATATATATTCGACTCCCCTTTACGATGAAAACCCGTTAGTCAACGCGCTTCAAATGAATAATACTATTGTTGACAATAAAGAGCAATATAATCTTATTACCCACGAAGAATTCCAGAAGCATCTAAAGAAATTTATAAGCCCAGCAAGTCGTGCACCATTTAAAAGTTGGAGCTTAAGTAATAAATTTATATCTCGCGTAAAAGGAAAACAATTTTGTCAGCCAGATCTCATGGAGCAGCAGAACAAAAGCAACAAATGCACCATTGATTCGAAGTTTTCAAAAAAATTGCAAAACAAGGACCACGCTAGCGGTAAATGCTGTAACGCGATTTTATCTCACATAATACTGGGCACAGTTCAACTAGTATTGGCCATTTCTCTTGTAGCGCTTGGATCACTGTTGATCGCGCGAAACGCTTCGTTACCAATGACCCGTTGTGGTATTTGGATAGGCTTTCTTGCCGCTATTACTGGTTCGTTAGGCGTGGTAAGCATGCATAAGACCCGAACAGCCTTTGTGGCTTTAAGTTTGGTGTGCATTGCAAGTAGCACAGTTGCATTAGCTATTTCAGGTGTCAGCTTTTCACACAACCTCATGCGTATGGCCGAGCAAAATGGTGATCAAGTAAGAGCTCTACATTATCAAATTATTGTTCTCGTACTTATAATTTTGTATTGTTATTATTTCTAGTTTGACCTGCTGGGTGCCAATAGTGAAATTTCAGCTGCTTGTGGCTTATTATGTGCGCTTTTTCTTCACTTGATGGTCAGCATTGTCTCAGTTTGTCGCTATACTCTGAAATCTTGCACAAAGTGAGTAAATTGCATTCAAATTTCTTATGTCCTTATTTTGAAAAATTCAAATCTTATGTACTATGCAAAAGTACATGTAGGAAAAAAGTAAATCTAATACAATATTTTTTTGAGAACCTCGTATTCCTTAATAAAGAAAAAAAAAATAAAATAAAAACAAAATATTTTTTCAAATTTACTAAACTAACAGCCCTATTCAAAATATCATCTGTGTGTATACACAGAGTTCTATACGTACTTTAAGCCATTGAGCGCACCTTTTAGCCCCCCGCGCTCAATAGCGTTATACTTAATGTTGTACAACTTCTGTGTTTATTGTTCAATCTTAACGAAATTCACAACGTTGATCAAGAATGCAATACGTGTTGATCGGTTGAAAATTGGAGGAAATTCAAAAATTTAAAACAAACTGGTCTAGCTTACGAGCATAACGAATCTAGATTTCAGCTCTTATAGTCTCTGAGAAACAAGCGTTTATACGGACGGGCAGGCAAATGGCGTAACTAGATTAACTCGTCTTGTCGTCCTGTTCAAGAATATATATACTTTATGGGGTCTGCGATGAATATTTCTATGTGTTACATACTTTTGGATTTTGTACATTTCCATTAGCTCCGCTTTGCTCTTTTTTATGGCAAAGGGGCTAACAAGTAAAAAGTCTGCAGTCGAATGAACCCAACTACGACAGCCCCTTTGCCAACATACACAGCCATACACACACAGTTGTACACGTACTTACCCATAACGCGCGCATTTTAAAACCCCGCGATAGATTGCGTGATACTTAGTGATGCATAACTTCCGTGTTTTTAGCCCCTTTGCCTTTTTGTAAAAAAGAAGCAAAGCGGAGCTAATGGAAATGTGCCAAATCGAAACGTATTTAACACATAGAAATAATCATCGGAGACCCCATAAAGTATATATATTCTGAATCAAGGCGATAAGACGAGTTGACCTAGCCATGTCCGTCTGTCCGTCCGTCCATCCGTCTGTATGAACGCCTGTTTCTCAGAGACTATAAGAGCTAGAGCATTCAAAATTACAACTTACATTCGTCATTTTCGTACGTTATACGAGTTTGTTTCAGACTTTTGAATTTCCTCTCCCGACCCCCGCAATTCGAAAAAAAAACGATTATTAAGCACAATTTTCAGCCGATTCAATTTCTTTTTGGCACACATCACAATTAGACCATTTTTGAACTGTGTTGTAAATCAGGGGAGGATCGGATAAAAACTTGGAAGTTACACATCATTAAATGTGGTGTTATGGAACCCGGGGGGGTTAAGTGGTGCGCGCAAAATAAGAGCTAGAGCAACCAAATGTGGAATCTAGATTCTTAATGTTTGTACGCTTTACAAGTTTATATTAGATTTTCGAATTTCCTCCCCTGCCTCGCAATTTGAAAAAATCGATTATAAGGCACAATTTTCAACTATTTAAATTGGCACTCATATTAACTAGACCATTCCTAATCTACGTTGTGAATTTCGTCAAGATTGAATAATAAACACGGAAGTTATAGAACATTAAGTATCGCACAACCTAGCGAGGGGTCTTAGAAGCGCGCGCAATGTCCAAGTACGTGCAAAAATGTTTGTATGTATGTGTGTGTATGGCTGTATATGTAGGCAAATGGGCTGTCCTAGTCGGGTAGACTCGACTACAAATTTCTTACTTGTTTTTGTTTAATCTTAACGCAATTTACAACGTATATCAAGAATGATTTATTTATTATGAGCGCGAAAAGAAATTTGATCGGTTGAAAATTGTGCCTAATAATCGTTTTTTAGCCCCTTTGCCTTTTTGTAAAAAAGCTATTGGAAATGTGCAAGATCGAAAAGTATGTAACACATAGAAATAATCATAGGAGACCCCATAAAGTATATATATTATGAATCAGGACGACAAGACGAGTTGATCTAGCCCTGTCCATCTGTCTGTCTGTCCGTCTGACCATCTGTCCGTCTGTATGAACGCCTGTTTCTCAGAGACTATAAGAGCTAGAGCAATCAAACTTGAAATCTAGATTCGTTATGTTCGTAGGTTATACGAGTTTGTTTTTGATTTTTGAATTTCGTCCCATGACCTCCGCAATTCAAAAAAAAACAGGATTATAAGGCACAATTTTCAACCGCTCAAATTCCATTTTGGCACACATCATAATTAGAACATTCATGACCTATGTTGTAAATCTGGGTAGGATTGATAAAAAAAACTCGGAAGTTATACACCATCAAAAGTGTGGCTATGGTGCCCAGGGGGTTATGTGATGCACTCAAAATAAGAGTAAGAGCAACGAAATTTGGAATCTAGACTTGCTATGTTCGTACGCTATACAAGTTTGTTTTAGATTTTCGAATTTCCTCCCCTGACCACCGCAATTCGAAGACACAATTTTTAACCGATCAATTTTTAACCCATCGCTTTGCTTCTTTTTTATAAAAAGCCAAAGGGGCTAATCACGTAAGTTATACAAGATTTGCTATCGTGTTATTGTGCTCGGCGGTTGGGGGGCTAAAAAGCGCGCGAAATGGATTAAAGATCCTGGAGTACTGAGTGTATGTGTGCTTATGAGTGTGTATGGCTGTGTCTGTAGGCAAAGGAAGTCTCGTAGTCGGGTACACTCGACTACAGATTTCTTACTTGTTTTCAGTTGACTCTTGGTTTTTTTCTGCCCTGGTGACACACAACATTGTCACTTACCTTCATTGATGACAATGTATTATATCTAAGGGGGCTAAAAATTAATAATTAATAAAAAACAAATAATTAAAATACATTAAAGTAATACATTAAAGGCTACGTTCTATATATTCCAGTCTTGAACAAGTTTATTAGCCAAAGTATACAAAATTTTAACAAAGAATGGGTTTTAAAAAATATTTATCTCTTATCAGTATTTTAGAGTATGAAAATGAATAAATGAATGAAAATTTTTCTATTCTCTTCTTCTACCTCAGTATTACATTATTAAATACAGTCGATAATTCGTACCCCGCTAATTCGAAACTCTCAATTCGTAAAAATTTCTGTCCCTTTGAAAAAAACTCGATAATTCGTAGAAATTTCATACATTTTGGTCTCCTCGTTAATTCGTAATATGAATAATTAATTAATTTAATTTGCATTTAAATAAAAAGTACAAATAAATGTACTTATGTTGATTTATTGACTCCAAAAAATAAGGAAATATATAAACATCTAAAATATAAAAGCCCCGTTAATTCGAAATTTTCTTTGTTGTGGCTCGTTAAATGAAAATCTCGGTAATTCGTAATCCCGCTCAATTCGTAAAAAATGTGATCTCCGTGGCATTACGAGTTATCGGAAGTCGACTGTATTTATATATATATATATATATATATATATATATATATATATATATATTTAACAGGGTCTTTAACTTGTTGATATTTGAATCATTAGTCAGGAATATAATAATAATAACTTGAAAAGTTAAATAGAAAATAACGAGTTCTAGTATGTATTAGTTAAAGGCAGCTGACGCTAGCGCAATAAATTCGACACTTTTTGTTTCGATAAATTGTTACCGCGATAACAACATGTAGCAGTGACAATCGACTGCATTTTAGGCATATTGTTTCCTAATATATTTCTCACAACGCATACACAAAGCCAAAAAAGAAAACAGCAAATATAATACGAAGTAATACAGTGTACCAAAGCTATAACTTTTACCACTGTGTCAACCTTTTGCGGCTGTTAAAAAGTATACTGCTACAACCGCAACGGAAAGATACAAACCATCAATACGCCCACGAAGGGGTACTCGCTAAGTATCCAACTGTGGGGGACAAGTCATGCCACTTGCTCATTCCAATAAGGATCAGCGGCAGCAGCAACTGCTCACCAGTACCAGTACCACTAGTAACAACAATGCTGATCAGAAAAATCTCGATAGTGCCAGTGATGAAAGAACAAAAGAATTAGCAATGGACACGTATATTCAAGAACGTATAAAGAATACCTCCTCAGGTTGCAGCAGTTTGATGGTGACTCCAATGAACCACACACCAACTGAAGCAGAAAGCTGTTCTGTAACAACAGTGACATCATCGCACCGTCGCCAACAGCAACAACAACAATTACAAGCAGCGCTTGAACACCATCACATAACACCTAGTAAATCAACGGAGCAAATGGAGTGCAGTGAATCTGAATATTTTGATGCCGTTAAGTATGATGAAATTGAATTACGTGAAGTAGTTAAAGAAGGTCACGAAAAAGCAGATCCCTCACAATTTGAGCTGTTACGCGTGCTTGGCGAAGGCAGCTTTGGAAAAGTATTTCTCGTGCGTAAGATTTTGGGTAAAGATGCGGGGACCCTTTATGCAATGAAGGTCCTTAAGAAAGCCACACTTAAAGTAAAGGATCGGGTGCGGAGTACCAATGAGCGGAAGATACTTGCAGATGTGGCTCATGCGTTTATAGTTCGCCTTCATTACGCATTTCAAACGCCAGGAAAATTGTATTTAATTCTTGATTTTTTACGTGGTGGTGATTTGTTTACACGTTTGTCCAAAGAGATCATGTTTACCGAAGAGGATGTGAAATTTTATTTGGCTGAATTGGCGTTGGCACTAAATCACCTACACACGTTGGGCATTATCTATCGGGACCTGAAACCAGAAAACATCCTTTTGGATGAACATGGGCACATTGCTCTGACTGATTTTGGTCTTTCTAAGCAGCCCTTAGATGGCTCAAAGACGTACAGCTTCTGCGGTACCGTCGAGTATATGGCGCCGGAGATTGTTAATAGAAAAGGTCACGATTTTGGAGCTGACTGGTGGTCGTTTGGCGTGCTTATGTATGAGATGTTAACTGGAAATCTCCCTTTTCATGGTCAAACGCGGCAGGAAACTATGAATCAGATATTACGATCCAAGCTGGGAATGCCAGAGAACCTTTCACCAGAAGCACAATCGCTGCTGCGCGCACTCTTTAAACGAAATCCATTGAATCGTCTAGGTGCTGGCGCGCATGGCATTTTAGAAATCAAGGCACACTGTTTCTTTTCCACAATTAATTGGGTGCGGTTAGAGCGTAAACTTGTACGTCCACCTTTTATACCGGCAGTCAGTCGTGATGATGCATTTTGTTTTGATGTGGAATACACTTCAAAATCTCCACGTGACTCACCGGGAGGTCCTATATCTGCATCTGCACATGAAATTTTTCGGGGTTTCAGTTTTGTCGCCCCAGTACTGCTGGAGAGTAACGAAAAAAAATCCTCCAATAATGTCAGTCCCAAACATGCTGCTTTGCCCCTCTCATCGATGGCTGTAACAAAGGCGCCAGGTCCACGATGTTTACCTGGCGTACTACCTGGCAATTTTCTAGCCGAATACAATCTGCTGCAGGAATTGGGACGTGGAACTTTTTCTGTGTGTCGTTTATGCGAACATCGCGCGTCTAAGAAACACTATGCTGTGAAGATTATTGAGAAGGCTGCTGTTACTGCCGCCTCTGCAACGAGTTCCGATTGCTGGGAAGAGGTCGAGATAATGCTTCGCTATGGCAATCATCCTAATATTGTGACGCTTTATTCAGTATATGATGACACCAAATCCGCTTATCTTGTAATGGAACTTCTTAAGGGTGGTGAGCTGCTGGACCGTATTCTGGCCGTTGGCCAAATGTGCGAAAGCGAGGCTAGCGCTGTGCTCCGTACAATTGCCACCGCCGTAGCGTACCTACATGAACACGGCGTTGTTCATCGTGATTTAAAACCTTCAAATATGATCTACGCGAGCATGCGACAAGCTCCCGAAACGCTAAAACTCTGCGATTTAGGTAAGTGCTGCCAAGAAAAAACATGTATGCCCTCGTTTAAAAAAAATGCGGGAAGCAACAAATTATTCATATATCAAAAATATATAATTCTTCTGTTAGTAATGATTCTAAAATGAAATGAGAACTGTTTTGTACTTCATAATAAGTTGAAATACTTTGTCTAGTCTACTGATTCAACATATGTTATATAATATGTTAAATAGATTCAAACAAAAATACTATCTTCAGAGTTTTGAACGCAATTATAAATTTAACAGTATATTTCATGTATTGCATTCTGACCTAAAACATATGATTACTAGCATTTATTTTCTGTAATTGTGCCAGCTTAATGCAAGTATTCCATCACCAGCGATTGCGTAAACTTTAATTTGAGATTTGGCACGATATAGAATTAAATTCGCAGTCAAATTTTAGTAAAAACAAAAAAAGTTACCTTTATATTATTTATTAGTTATTTGTTAACATTCTTGTTTTTTTTTTTAAATAGGCTTCTTTTTAATCAATATGATGTTAACAATTTTTCATACAGTTCCAAGCAACATAGATTTTACTTATTTCAGTCAAATAGTTTTTACGTATTAAATCGAGTCATGACGCGTACCTGCAAAATGTACTTACGTTACAGAAAGAATAAGAGAAAGTCAAATTGACAAATAATATGATCGCGTGATGAAATTTGTTTAATGTTTTGGCTAAAACAAAGTCACAAAAAGATATATTTTACGAAAAAGTTTCTTACCAAAACAAACCATATTTAAGGCGGTGCATTTCAATTTTCGATTTTACACTTCAAAAGGGCAAATAACTAAGAAAGTAGTCTTTCATGCTTCATGTAACAATCTAACCATCCCTTTGTGCACCATATTACACAATTAATAATTATCAAACCACACAGCTCCTGCCATGAAAATAATACGTTAATATGCGTTAATTGAGTGAAAATTACCTCATGACGACAAAGTACATGTGTTACGTAGAAAGAAAAGTAAAAATTATGTTACAATTATTATGAATTGCAAAATTTTTGATATTGCAATGCGAAGTAAGAATCATTTCCTAAACACTGTGCCAATAAATTTGCATAATAATTTGCTTGTGTGTGCTTTTTCAACACACTCCTAGAAGAAGGTAAGAAAATTATGTGAAGGATCAGAAAACGTGTTTTACAAATTAAAATAAAATTGATTAATTTGGGTTACCTTTCCACGGTCGTTACCGTTGTGTTTGCTTTTGAAACATAAATTTTTTAGTCGAAAAATAAGAAATATTTAGTATAATCGTTCCAACAGGGAAATAAATTACGACATCACTGAATTTATTGTAGACCACTTTCTTTCTTTTTCTATACTCAATATCGCCACACAAGTATTTCACATCTGTCTAAGAAAAAGAAATTGTCGAATTTTGCTACAATTTTCGCTTTACTTAGGTGCACATTAAATCTACTATTTCAGGCCCTTTTTTTATCAGATATATAACTTATCGCTTCCTTTATTTTAACTTTATACCGGCGTAAAAATATATGCATTCCATGTGTACCAAATGCCACTTTGATTACAGGCTTTGCAAAGCAGCTGCGTGCTGACAACGGGTTGCTTATGACGCCATGCTATACGGCTAACTTTGTTGCACCGGAGGTGCTGAAAAGACAGGGCTATGACTTAGCCTGTGATATTTGGTCATTAGGCGTGCTGTTATACATTATGCTATCAGGAAAAACGCCATTCGCCAGTACCCCGCATGATTCACCTGATGTTATTCTAAAACGAATTGGATCGGGACACATAGATTTTAGTAGCAGCCGGTGGTCTTTTATCAATACACCAGTGAAAGAACTTTTACGACAAATGCTCCACATTGTGCCAGAGAATCGACCTACGATAGCGCAAATATTAGAACACAATTGGGTACGCGAACAGTTTATGAATCACGTCCAGCTTACGGAATACGCACGGCACGCAACTAGTGGCACCAGTGATGGACAACAGTTGTCGCTTGGAGTACATCAGCAGAATCAAAACAACATCTCTTTAGCGCTACGTGGTGCTGTAGATGCAACGTTTCGTGCAATTGCTACACCGCAGACAGCAAACGTGGGTCCTGTAGAATTATCTTTACTGGCTAAGCGTCGTGCGAAAGATCGAGCCAATCTTCATTCCTAATTTAGGCCTAAACTGTGTCTACAACCTCATCGATAGCTAATTCAATTATAAAGTAGACTGTTTAGTATTTGAATGTACTTATGTGCATTTCCAAATAATTTTTTGCGGTGGTAAAGAACCGTCACTATACTTCAAAAGAAAAATCATCATTTCATAAGTTATTGTAGCACAAGCTGTGGATATTTGACAAGACGAAGACATAGATATGTGTATGAATATTAACAGGGTTAAGGGCAAGAATATGGGATCGAATCAGTCTTATTATTGTAGACAAAAACATTCTAGTATTTTAAAAGTGTTAGTTATTTATTTTATAAAATCTTACTCAGATGTAAATCTGTAATTACAATATATACTTTTGATAAAAAAGTATAAATATTTATTCGTGTTTGCACTAAACACATACGTAACAATATTAAAAAAAAAAAAATTATAGAAAGAAAATTAAAGCAGCACTGTAAGTAAAATCCTATAAGCCGCAGCATTTAATTATGCCTCTCTTTAAAGCCATAGTGTCTATATACAAAAGTTTTGGGATAAAAGTAGCACTAAATAAATACTAAAGGAAAATGTTTACCATAAACAACTTGCACATTCGTTTTATATTTGTTAATTTTGTACTGATACTGTTTTTTTTTTCTTAATACTTCTTATAAAATCAAAATAATAGATATGTTATTATCATAATAAAATAAAAATTACGTGTCCCAAAGCCAATCCTCCAATTGTGTACTAAAATTTCGCAAAAGTACTGATGAATATATATGGTGGTGAGGGGTGGAGGGTTTGGGGTATGTGTGTATGTGTAACTTATCTTATATTAAGTTAAGTAAAGTTTTTTGCAATAAATATTTTTAATGAAATTTAATGATATTTAATTCTGTTTTTAAATATTTGCCTATAAACATAAGCTTGAGATTAGAAATCGTCCATTTATTAAAAAACAAAAAACTGTAGACGATTTCAATAATCCTTACCATCCTCTTCAATAAAATATAACAATGTTCTCTTCGTGCAGGTTCGCATAATTCCGAAATGTAATGTATATGATGTACAGGAGGCATCAAGCTAACATTTGGGTTCTGTAGAATATATTTATTTTATATTATGCATTTTTCTATCTGAAATATACATTTGCACAAATCCAATTGTGACTGTGACTATTAGATTTGCACAAATGATTCTCAATTTTTTGCAAAGCAAAATTATAGTTTAATGAATTACAAATCAATAAGTTGGGTTAGAGTCGTTATTATGATTTAAATATAATAATTTCATATTATCGTCGTAATTAATTAATAATAACTAATAATAATTAATAATAATAATTAATAATTAACTAATTATTTACTGAAGTGTATTAACATTACGCGTTATTGTTAAAATAACTAAAATATTAAAAAAAGATCTACAAAAGCATTCCGCATTCAATCAGTTGAGCAATACATTTTTATTTATAAATATTATTTATATATATATTTCTGATTATATAGCTTTTAATATAAATATTGAGTATTACACGGAGAAACACAATGAGATCTACAAAAGTTTTTACAGAAGGTCAAAAATGGTAAATCCACCTTAAGGTGCTATTAGAGACTTTAACAATGGTTCGTAGAAAGAATTTATTTAAAACTATTTTATGTTCAAATAACTTTTGCTGATAACACAGAACAGAAACACTTTTCAATAAAAACAATAAATAAAAGTAAATATGTTAACTACTAACTAAGCTGAGTGGATGTAATACAATTTTTAGCCCCTTTGCCTTTTTGTAAAAAAGAAGCAAAACGGAGCTATTGGAAATGTGCAAAATCCAAAAGTATGTAACACATAGAAATTATCATCGGAGACCCCATAAAGTATATATATTCTTGATCAGGACGACTAGCTGAATCGATCTTGCCCTGTCCGTCTGTCTGTCCGTCCGTCCGTCTGTCCGTCCGTCCGTCTGTCACAATTTTCAATTAAGACACCGTTAGGATTTGTAGACAGTTATGGCGCCTTTATGTCGCTATAAATGGTGAATTTTTAGCCCCTTTGCCTTTTTGTAAAAAAATAGCAAAGTGGAGCTATTGGAAATGTGCAAAATCGAAAAGTATGTAACACATAGAAATAATCATCGGAGACCCCATAAAGTATATATATTCTGAATCAGGGCGACAAGACGAGTTGATCTAATCAAATTTGAAATCTAGATTCGTTATTTTTGTACGCTAGACCAGTTTATTTTAGTTTATTCAATTTCCTCCCCTGACCTCCGCAATTATTAAGCACAATTTTCAACCGATTAAATTTATTTTTGGCACACATCATTAGACCATTCTTGATCCATGTTGTGAATTTGGGTAAGTTTGAGTTAAAAATTCGGAAGGTATACATCATCAAAAGTGGCGTTATGGAGCCCGGGGGGTTTAGTAGTGCGCGCAAAATAAGAGCTAGAGCAACGAAATGGAAATGGAATCAAGATACAAGTTTCTTTTATATTTTCGAATTTCCTCCCCTGACCCCCGCAATTCGAAAAAATCGATTATACGGGACAATTTTTAAACGATCAAATTTGTTTTTCGCACACATACTAAGTAGACTATTCCTAATCTACGTTGTGAACTTCTTAATTGAACAATAAACACGGAAGTTATACAACATTAAGTATCGCGCTATAGAGCGTGGGGGGCTAAAAGACGCGCGCAATGGCTAAGTGCGTGCAGAACTGTGTGTATATGTAGGCAAAGGAGCTCTCGTAGTCGGGTACACTCGACTACAGACTTTTTACATGTTTTTTATTTTATTACTTATCAAATGTAATTTAATAAATCCAGCTAATTTACCCTTCACAGAACGCACAAATATTTTAAATCGTCTGTAAGGTCTTGCTAATTTTCCACCATTTTAATGAACCAATTGATGATATGGTTTATAAACCCTCTTCTTATAATGTTTCATAGAATCTTGTAATTGGCTACAGGTATATCGAAATTGTCTACTATGATTTAGGTGTGCCAGAAAACAATACAACAGTATCAGTTGTAACTTACAACTTGTAAGCGTATACAAAAAATAATATTTTTATTTTAAATAACATTTTAATAAGATTGGTAAACGATTTTAGATTTTTTAAAAATATATAACATTTTTGTAAAATGAATTTTAAAATGAATCATATAAACGAGTTAAATGCTAGAACAAAATTTGGAATATACTTTCATACTTTTCATATGTGTGCTTATGTCACTGTATGTAGGCAAAGGTGTTCTTGTAATCAGGTAAAAATTGTTTATAAATATAGCCAGTAAATTTGTTGATATAATGTCTGTACTAATTTATTGACATATAATTTATGTTAATACTAATACTTTCTAACTCTACTCTACTTAAAAAGAGAGAGAAAATTTATCTTAATAAAATATATCGTTAAAATTCATTCCGGCAACAATAAAAAAATTTTACAAAATTCTATTTCTATTTAAGAACGATCTGTGAAAGCGTTAAAAATTGTGGTTAAAGATCTACCACAGTGTGATTGCTAAAACAGAATGGTGACTGAAAATCGTCCTTTAAGCGCTAGCGAGTCAATTTTATATGTCCCACGAATTCATTTAAATTATTTTCAAAATCTAAATGGCGTGACTGTTCCTGGAGACATAAAACGAATTCTTTTCACTGATGTAAACTACTTTTGTATATGAACTAAGCGCCCAAGTCAAAGAGGATAAACGACAGGGATATTTACTCTATTCATTCCAATATTACAGACTCCAAAGAATACGCAACAAGTATAATAACAAAGCTACAATAGAGAACGAAACGGATTATAAAACTTACAAAACTGGACACGGTCAACACTTAAAATAGGCCGAAAAACAGTAAACTAAACCATTATTACATAAATTTAATGAGCGGTGTATACGGTTAAAGACATACACAAGATCAAATTTGGCGACGTTATCTTTTAACTTCTCTGTAAAATATGCAAGCACACAGATTGACGGACGGATTAATTCGGCTACTGATTTCAATTAAGTTTTGGAACTTTATTCTTTGTTTTTGAAGGGGAATATTTATACTAGTTATACTCATTATTAATATTAATAGCCTTTTTGTTAGAGTGCAAAGATTTATTGAAATTAAATTGTTAATTGATAACGTTAAAATTTCTGAAATCAAAAGAAAGGCTTAACTTTGAAAACTTGGTTAAAATTATTATTATTATAACTACAGTATTCCTAGCTTAGTTAGATACCTGTTGCCTCATTCTAACACCATTTAGTTGGTTCATTCTATATAAACTATCTAGAAAATGAAACAAACAACAAAAAATACATGCGTTGCCTTTCACCGGAAATATTATTATTTTTTTATTCACTGAAAAAACGCATGCTTTGCCTTGGGAAAAGTGTAAATTAGATGATTTGTGGAAGTTTAAAAAGTATGTAACAGGTAGAAACAATAATCTGAGACCCTATAGTCTATAGACCACGACGACAATCTAAGTCAATCTTGCCATGTGCATCTGTCCGTCCGTTTAACACCTGTTTCTCAGAGACTATAAGAACTAGGTTAACCAAATTTGGAATCGAGATTCCTTATTTTTTGTAAGCTAGACAAGTTTATTGGCAGTACGAAAAAAACACGTTTATTATGCACAATTTTCAACCGATCGAATTCTTTTTGATCTACATTTGAATTTAGTTAAGATTGAATAAGAAACACGAAAGTTATTCAATATTAAGTATCGCGTTATTGACAGCGGTTGCGCGCAACAGCTAATGGTGCATATAAAACTTAATGTATGTGTATGTGGGCAAAGGGAGCTCTCGTACTCGAGTACACCAGAGTACAATTTATTTCTTTGGTTGCTTCTAAAAATTATGTTTTTTTTTCTCTTTTGTATGTATTCTAATCGCATATACACTAATCGCTAAATAAAGAAAAATTTAAAGTTATTTTGGTTGCTAATGGCAAAATTCAAAATACCGTTTAAAGCCCGATTTATAAATTTAACAGATCAACAATAAAGTGTATAATTAATTAACATATAATCAATAAACATCAAAGATGTAAAAAAAATTGCGCAACTAGCAAAAAAAAAAACAATAAAAAGTTATTAATATCCAAAGTTTAAGATAGCTGCCTTCCAAATCCCTGTAGTTGACTAGAAAGAGCTAAGCGAATTATATTGTTGCCTTACAATTTAATGAGCTTTTGAAACAGTTGCCAAATTTAACTAAAATATTTTCTACATCTAGATATTCTTTGAAGATGTGGCATAAAATATATTAAACTTCTCTTACCAAGGCTAAATAACCTTTTGATAATTAAATTTAAAGCCGTATAGAGCGTCCAAGTTAACTTTCACTAAAAATGGTATTTTGCTACTAAACGTTTAAGGATTTGTCCTCATTATTCGTTTCACAACTTGGTTTACTATTAGGAGCCACAATTCCTGGGAGATTAAAGCTTTAATTACAAATAAAATGTTTATAACGTGGGCTTAAAGTGGTTTAGAGTAGTTGATTTTTTCGATATAGTATGCTTATTTAACAAGTAAGAAGTCTGTAGTCGAGTGTACCCGACTACGAGAGCCCCTTTGCCTACATATACATCTATACACACATGTACACACAGTTCTACACGTACTTAGCCATTGCGCCTTTTAGCCGCCCGCGCTCTATAGCGCGGTGCCTGTTGTATAACTTCCGTTTTTATTGTTAAATCTTAACGAAATTTACAATGTAGATCAGGAATAGTCTTATTAGTACGTTTACAAAATTTTTATCGGTTAAAAATTGTGTCTTATAATCGATTTTTTTGATTTGCGGGGGTCAGGGGAGGAAATTCCAAAATCCAAAACAAACTTGTATAGCGTACTAACATAGCAAATCTATATTCCAAATTTCGTTGGTCTAGCTCTTATTTTGCGCGCACTACTATACCCACCCGGGCCGAATAATGCCACTTTTGATGATGTATAACTTCCGAGTTTTAAGATCAATCTTACCCAGAATCACATCATCGATCAAGAATAGCCTAATTATGATGTGTGCCAAAAATAAATTTGATCGATTAAAAATTGTGCTTAATAATCGATTTTTTCGAATTGCGGGGGTCAGGGGAGGAAATTTTAAAATCAAAAACAAACTTGTAGAGCTACGTTTGGTAGCTCTAGCTCTTATAGTCTCTGAGAAACAGGCGTTCATACGGACGGACGAACGGACAGACAGACGGACAGGGCTAGATCGATTCAGCTAGTCGTCCTGATCAAGAATATATATACTTTATGGGGTCTCCGACGATTATTTCTATGTGTTACATACTTTTGGATTTTGCACATTTCCAATAGCTCCGCTTTGCTTCTTTTTTACAAAAAGGCAAAGGGGCTAAAAACATATATGTACGGTATAGCGGTAACCGTAAACAATTTTTCTGTTGCAAGTTTAAAGAAATACTATCATTGTATGAACAGACTACATCATTGATATTGTGATTTATTTCTCACGCCTGAATTGACAAGACTACGTAAAATTTTTAGGCTTTTTGTTATATATATATATTTTAAATATATCTTTGTATATAATCTTTATGCTATTTGGTGAGAAAACGCCGTTGTTTTCGTATTGTGTTCATTTACTGTTTGTTAGATTTTCCTTTTGATCATTAGGTTGCTTATTTGTCAATGGTGTCATTATGTGAGATCCTGCAATCAATAAAAATAGCCATACTGTTTTTGTTAAATTAAAATGCAGCAACTTACTCGTATTCATTTGCACTTGCTGCAAACTCTCACTGACATTTCCAAGGTGCTCCTGTACCAGTGCGTCTTCAGTTTGCTCCAACTGATGTTCCATCTGATTAATTACCTGCTGCAGTTGCGTCCGCGGCTGTTCGTTAATTACTTGTGCTTTCTCAGCCAAAATACTCTTTACCTCATGAACATCCTGTGTTTCCATATAAGAGTGTCCTACTTTGTATTGACGCTGTTTCTGAGCATAATTTTGCGTCCATTCAAGATGTTCCCTGTAATATTGCTGTACTGGTAAGACAAGTACTGAAATATCATCAACTGTGGCTGCAGCTTTGCTATCTGCCAAACGCCAATGACCTGACTCGTTAATTTTACCGCGAGCTCGCGCCACCAATTCTTGAGCCACCATGGTGTAGCGATGTTTCTCTTTTGGATAGCGAAACAAAGTTTGGAATACAACTTGTGCGACTGCTTCATTATCTGATACATCCCAAAGACCATCGGTGGCCATTACAAGAATGCCAAAGTCACCATCCTCGTTGTGTTCATCAGGAATACTAATTATTCGGCTAAGATCACACTGACGCACATCAGGATGCGGTGTTAAAAATGGTTTAATCTGTATACCTGAGTATATTGCAACTAGATCGTGGTCGCCAAAGCCACGGGTAACGCCCAACGTACCCAGCAGCCGACTGCGTTTTCCCTCTCCGTTAACTAATGGCATACGTAAATCGTCACGCGTTAACGTTTTGAATGTCCACCCTTTCATAGTACCCTGACGGCACAGTATACGCTGGCCCATGTCTTTAATATGTGGACGCTTTGCATACTCCATAGGTACATAATGTTTCCCCAATAGCTGTGGCTTTAAACGCGCCACGTTAAGCAAACGTTCTCTTTCCGTTTCTGGCGTATGATCAGTCGAATAAGCTGTGGAGTAACTATACACAGAATCAGCAGTGTCTTCAATAATATTAGGGTCCATTGATACTGGTGCCTTAACCGGTCCTACTTTTCGCCGGCAAAGAACAGCTCGACTGTCCCCAGCATTGGCTACGTACATTTTCCCATCGATAAAAAGTGACACACAAGCGGTGCAGCCACCTGCGTCGCGATACCTATCTTTGTCTTGCGCGATCAATGAATCCATATGAAAAAAAGCACTTTCAAGTGCTCCAATAATCAGCTCATCTTTGTTTACGCGCCGCTGAAAATGAGTTGGATGCGGGAATGTCGGATTTAAATTAACATTGCCATTATCGCTAGAATCACGTGGCAATAATAACTCAATACAGTCCACCAATTTCTCGTGAAGAATGTGATGGAACTGATGCGAAGCTGCTAAAGCAGCTCCATAACCAGCATGTCCATCAAAAACGCCAAAATATGTATATGGCAGGTCAGGATGTTGATGTTCCGGATCCGACAATACTTGACTGCAAAAATAGAATCGTTAACTTCTTCAACAAGACTGCTTCTGTATATTATAATTATTACATTTGAAACCCAAAATCATATCAAAGTTAAAAAATTTTTGAATTTACTGTGTAAGTTGTTTGGAGTAAAACATTTTAAAGATGAAATAACACTATATTAGAAGGAAAGCTTTAGAATGTATTGTTATAAATTAATTGAAAATTAATTAGCAAGAGTTACAAATCATAAATTTCAACTTTGAGCAAATATATCCTAACCAGAACCCACAACAACTCTTTAGATTATAATTCCCGCTTTCTAATAAAGATGTAGATTTCAAATACAAAGTCTCATACAAACAAATTAGCGCTGGTCCTTTGTAAATTACTCTAAGACAAAATCACTTTAAATTACTCTACAAACAGCAAAACCACTAAAATTTAAATAGATGACATATTAATGTTAAACATTCCTTTAAATTTGTCAAAGGAAGTATTATTTCCATGAATTAAAAAGCAAAAACTTTAATCAAGAGAGCGTAAGATATCAAAAAAAAAAAAAAAAAAAAAATTCATGGTAGAAACTGGTGTAGATATTATTTACATTTGCAATTTTCCAAAATGTCCTAAAATTAGATACAACATACGACTTCGTCTGTACCTAGATGTAAAAAATGCTACCCATCCCTGCCCAACAAAAACAAGGAAGAAATATGCATAATCTGCTCTGAAACTGTGCACACAGGTAAAAACATAATGTCCCCACTAAACTTGTTCCCTTAATTGTAAAAAGAAAACTCTGATATGGACGCGAAAGACAAAAGCAACAATACTTCATTAAAACCACAAAAAAAACTACACTCGACACAGTTTGCCCCCGTTGCCCAAAAAAATAGCAAAGCGGAGCTAATGGAAATATGCAAAATCCAAAAGTATGTAACAGGTAGAAATATTCATCGGAGACCCCATAAAGTATATATATTCTTAATCAGCACGACAAGACGAGTCGGTCTAGCCCTGTCCGTCCGTCCGTCCGTCTGTCTGTTCGTCCGTCCGTATAAACGCCTGTTTCTCAGAGACTATAAGAACTAGAGCAACCAAATTCTAATGCATACCTAGATTCGTTATTTTCGTACGCTATACAAGTTTGTTTTAAATTTTTGAATTTCTTCCCCTGACCACTGCAATTCGAAAAAAAAAGATTATTAAGCAAAATTTTCATCCGATCAAATTTTTTTTCGCACACAAAATAATTAGACTATTTCTGATCTACGTTGTGAATTTCGTTTAGATTGAACAATAAACACGGAAATTAAACAACATTAAGTTTCGCGCTATAGGCACGCGCAATGGTTAAATACGTGCAGATCTGTGTGTATGTGTATGGCTGTATATGTAGGCAAAGGGGCTCTTGTAGTCGGCTATACTGGACTACAGATTTCTTACTTGTTTATTTTGCGCAAATTCATTAGGTCCCTTTTTCAAAACGCAAGGGCTAAAAAGTTTTCACAAAAATATTAAAAACAAGCTATATACTCGGACGGTTATGAACAAAGCAATATAACAAGCTACGTTAAAACCACAGAAACACTGAGGCGCACTGGCCGCTTCTACATTATTAATCAGTGCTATCTGCACAAATAATTTTCATTTAAGAAGCCAAAATATGTACACACTATTGGAACTAAGCACAAATTTAATATCCACCATGAATCTATATTAAAGTGAACCAATAACGATCACTATGAAAAAAAGTAATGGCTTTGATTTACATACCGAATCATAATTCAAAAGAAATTAATAAATATTACAAGAACTAACCCTTTTTAGTGCAGTGTTGCAGATCCGCAACATACCGTTTAGCAGTCATTATCTTACAGTGTGTATATAGGGTTGCCAACTTTTTTTTCAAGAAAAACAGTATATTTTGATAAAAAAAACTAATTTTGAACAGTATTTTAGAAAAACAAACAGTATCTTATTTATTTAATTTTTTAAATACATACTTTTGAGAGTTTTTAGCACAGTTTAATAATTTATAATCTTTTTTAAAAATTTCATATACTTCTGTACAACTATAATTCAAATTTACACAAATAAGGATACTTTTGTTTAATTTCATCGTGCAATCCTGGCTATTATATGATAAGTTGTGCTTTACAGTGTGAAATGTAAAAGCTAACTCGGCTGCAGTTACATTGTTGTGTTCATTTGAAGCAGAAGAAATGCCAGAAGCAGAAACAGAAGTCTTTGGGAAAAACTTTTCCAATAGGCCACTAGATTTTTGATTTTGCGACTTAGTGTTAAGAACTTGATTGTTGAAATCAGAAAAAAACAGTATTTTTGGATACTGTTTTTATGTTCAACAGTATAAAGTATAATTTACTCGAGAACAGTATAATACTGTTTTAAACAGTATGGTTGGTAACCCTATGTGTATAGGCAAATTTTAAAAAAATAATTTATTGCTGATAAGAAATAATCATTTAGCTAAAAAAAAAATTGTGCTCACACTAAATTATGCCAAAGATCCCAAAAATAATTATTTTTCCCGTGACTTTTGTAAATTGTTTCTTTTTAAAATAAAGTATTAAAAAACAATTGTATAATTGAAACTATTAGATATTATTCATAGGTATATATTATATTTTTTATATATTGTCAAATTTTGGTTATTGGTATATTAGAACCCGAAAAAATCAGCAGTTTAGCTGTGTTGCAGATTTGCAACGAAGGGGCTTTTAACATAAAAATATTTTAATATTAGAATAACATTTCAGGACCCTTGCCATAAAATAGAGCAAAGCGGAGCTAATGGAGATGTGCAAAATTCAAAAGTATGTAACACATAGCAATAATCATCGGAGACCCAATAAAGTATATATATTCTTAATCAGGACGACAAGACGAGTCGATCTAGCCCTGTCTGTCTCTCCGTCTCTCCGTCCGTCCCTCTGTCCGAATGAACGCCTGTTTCTCAGAGACTATAAGAGCGAGAACAACCAAATTTTAAAGCTAGATTTGTTTTTTTTGTACGCTATACATACACCCCTCACGCAATTCGAAAAAAAAACGATTATTAAGCACAATTTCAACCGATTGGATTTTTAGCACATATCATAATTAGACCATTCTTGATCTATGTTTTGAATATGGGTAACATTGATCAAAAAACTTGGAAGTTATACATCATTAAAACTAACGTTATGGAGCGCGGAGGGTTAAGTGGTGCGCGCAAAATAAGAGCTAGACCAACCAAATTTGGAATCTAGATTTGTCATATTCGTACGCTATATGAGTTTGTTATAGATTTTTGAATTTCCTCCCCTGACCCGCGCAATTCAAAAACACGATTATTAAGAACAATTTTCATTCGATCAAATTTCTTTTTAAAACACATAAATGGACCATTCTTGATCTAGGTTAAGAATTTCGTTAAGATTCAACAGTAAACACGGAAGTTATACAACATTAAGTATCGCGCTATAGAGCGTGGGGGGCTAAAAGGCGCGCAATGGCTAAGTACGTGTACAACTGTGTGTATGTTTTTTTTTTTTTGTATACGAGGGAAAGTATTTAAAGCCGAAAAGTGTGGGACTTGCACCCACTAAAACGTGACCCTGCTCTCCGTTTTCCCTCCCGCAGAAATTAGCCGCTAGGTATTACTACACGAGGGGGAGATGGCATGAAGGCCTCTTCTAGATACTCATCTAGAGTTTGAATTCTATAGTGAATTCTGTTTGCGCTGTCTTTCAGTGCGGCGCAGGGATTTAAGGACTGCTGCACATTTGTGGCTAACTTTTAACCAATTGTTTTGCGAACTGAGCACGATATCTAATAATTCAGTGACTATGAAAGGTCTCCCAATGCTTAGGCTCAGTTCTTCACGTTCAGCTGTAAGCATGTGTGTGTATGGCTGTATATGTAGGCAAATGGGCTCTCGTAGTCAGGTACACTTGACTACAGCTTTATTACTTGATTAGTTTGTTAATATACTTTTCTGTCAAATCAGGGAATTTTTTTTCTTAACTATTGTTTGCTTTAATCTTGATATCGGGGAGCAAACGGTTTATGTAATGTCTACACACCTGAGGTTACAAAAATTAATGTTACTATACACTGTAACCAACCGTTACATACAAATGTTTTAAGAAAACTTCGTTTTAGAGCTTAGCTTTACATCCGTCTTATAAAACACCTCGATCCCAGTCCCACTTTTAAGCGGAATTAATTGTATAAATTCCTGTTAGTATTAACTTATCACTTTAATTAACTTTATTGTATTAAAAATATTTTTGCATTGAATCAGATTGCTGTGTATTCACTTAATTATATTTGACCTGAATTAATATGGTTTCGTCTGAAAAAAGAAATCATCTAAGAATAGTAGTAATTTCTCAATTTTGAAACACAAATATATGTACTTTTTAGCCACTTTACCTTTTAAAACAAGTAAGAAGTCTGTAGTCGAGTGTACCTGACTACGAGAGCCCCTTTGCCTACATATACAGCCATACACACATATACACATACACACAGTTCTGCACGTACTTTAAGCCTGTTAGCCCCCGCGCTCTATTACGCGATACTTAATGTTCTGTAACTTCCGTGTTTATTGTTCAATCTTAACGAAATTCACAACGTAGGTCAATAATGCTTTAAATAATATATGTGCCAAAAAGAAATTTGAATTGTTAAAAATTGTGCCTTATAATCGATTTTTTTAAATTGTGGAGGTCAGGGGAGGAAATTCGAAAATCAAAAATAAACTCGTATAGCGTACGAAAATCACAAAGCTAAGTTTAAAATTTAGTTGCTGTAGCTCTTATAGTCTCTAACAAACAGGCGTTCATACAGATGGACAGACGGACGGACGGACGGACGGACGGACGGACGGACAGACGGACATGGCTAGATCAACTCGTCTTGACGACCTGATTAAGAATATATATACTTTATGGGGTCTCCGATGATAATTTCTATGTGTTACATACTTTTCGATTATGCACATTTCCAATAGCTCCGCTTTGCTTCTGTTTTACAAAAAGGCAAAGGGGCGAAAAACTTTATGTCATATATCGAAAAGTATGTAACAGGTAGAATTAATCATCTGAGACCCTATAAAGCAGAGCATGCAAATAACAGCTGAGCATTAATTCGTTTCGCTTGACATGGAAACAACCGATATAATCATAAAATCCTGCTTAAAGTCTGAGCATAACTTTTATTTTCTATTTATTTTGCTCACGGTTGAGTATTTCCAGCTTAGCTTATATTTTTAAAAATTTTTGACTGAACACTCAAAGGGACTGAATAATTTTAGTGCTCGCACACTGAGAGTTATTAGGATCTGAAAAAAAGAAAAACAGGGGCTTTTGCAATTGTGGAAAATCGAAAAGTATGTAACAAGTATAAATCATCTGAGACCCTATAAAGTGTATATATTCTTTATCAGGACGATTAGCTTAGTCCTAGACCTATCCATCTGCTTTCTGTCCATATATACGTCCGATCGTTTGTAGGAACTCGACTACAACTTCTTAGTAAAATCATAAATGCTTATGGCTTGCTTGAATATTGTTGCAATCCCGAAAATACTTATTTTTCACACTCATCGCAAATAGGTCAGTTACCGAGCAGAAGCTAACGAAACTAAATTAAAAGTTATTAGTTGAGCAATGACCGTTTGACACAATAAAATTGGTTTTTTTTCAGACTTTTAACGCAAAAGGTCTATGAGAGAGACTTATTTACTGAAACTTTGAAGTGCTCAACTGTTTGCATGCTCTGCTAAATATTTATGACCAGGAAGACAAGACGAGCAGATCTACCCCTGTCCGTCTGTCTGTATGGCCGCCTATTTCACAAAGAGTATAAAAGCTAGGTCTACGTTCAGATTATAGAGCATGGGAGGGGGGGTTGAATTTTGCTAAACACACAATGTTCCCCTTTGATTCAAAAACGATTAAAAGTGCAGAACTGGTATATACCATCTATTTAAGAATATTACATAGGTAAAGTCTCGTAGTATTAGTAGTAGGTGAAGAACAATGAAAGCAGAATATTTCCCTTTTGTGTATCTTAATATGTATAGATTTGACATAACTACAGTTTGAATTCAACTTTTAAATATTTTTACGACTCACCGAGAAAAAGAAGCCTGATCCTCGTTCCACTCTGATTTACCAGAGTTGACACATTCAGCGTAGCCGGTGGCCCATGGCAGCAAGTTTATATCACGCGGAACAATAATCGGACGAATATTATGATCAGCTGAAGCTCGAAGCTCGTCAGCGGTGAGTAGCTGAAGGAAAAAAGGCCGAGAGTATGGAAATTTGTCTGGCATTTGTTGGCCGGAACTCAAGCGTAATGCGCCACGTTGATTATCTCGCTCATTACTTGGCAATTGTGGCATATCGGGTGCAATAGCCGATATAAAACGGTTTTTAAAGTTATTAAACATTGCTGGAATAAGAAACTAGTCTTGCAGTAGCAATAACTTATTATTTACAAAACGTCGTTGTTCTTGTGATTGCATTCGCTTTCTTTGCTTGCTGCTTCACGTTTAAACCCACTAACCTGACAAGTTCTCTGCACTGGATATTAGTACAGATTTTCCAATATTTTGGAAACGCGACGTATTATCCTCAAGTTTTTTTAGTTCAGCGTACTACTTTGTAAAAGAAAACGTTTTGTTAGTAAACTCATACAGTTTTATCAACTGCTTCATCTCTCAGACTTGTTTCATTTAAAATCGATGGCAACGCCTTGGGTATTATCGATTGATGTGTTCTCAAGCAAAAAGGAATATCTTATTTATTGCTTGCTTTAAATTTTATATTAAACTGTGTTTACGAACTTTATTGTTCTTTTCAATCTGAGTACGTGCAGTGCATAACACCTTCGTGTATACGCACTATTCCGTTATCGATTACTTCACAATTGGTTTTCTTACAGTCAAAATATAATATCAACAACTAGAGACGGGAAAAACTGCAAATTCCCAGTAACAGCTGCTACTGAAATTTAACACTACTATGCCATTGTTAAAAAAACTGTTTGTTATATATATATATATATATATATATATATATACGTGTTTTAATATAAATAGCCAGAATTATTATTAAGTGCTCAAATTTTCCCACAAAGTTTTTGTATTATATAATATACCTTCTTAACTTTAATATTTACTTGTGTGCGTAACAAGTAACTATTTGGTTAAGGTTTTCCCATTAGATTTGCATGCATATTGGACACGTATGTTATGACTTAAAATAACATCGGAGGACAGCTATTAACATAAAAAAAGTGTATAATAAATTCTTTAGCCAGATAGTCACTTCACATGTTATATCGTCCATCCCTAAAACATTGCTTGAGAAATGGACTGCTAACTCCGTTTTTCCCATAAAATCTGGAGAAATTGGTTTAGTAGAGAGATTTGTATACGAGAAGCTTGGGATATAGGCAGTGTTGCCAAGTTAGAAGCACGAAACTATGCTAGATTTGCCGTAAAAATATGCTAAAAATAAGCTAAAATTAAAAAAATATGCTGAACTATATGCTAAATCTAAATGATCAATAAAACAAAAAAAATTTATTTTCATTCATAGAAATTTAATTGAAATGTTCATCTATAAAGTCAATATAATTATCAAATTCTTTCGCTGCATACTTTTCATTTTACCTAAACGATACTAATTTAATTATATTTTGTAACTATTATTATTATTATGTATAAGCTACACCTTAATGGTTAGCTGATGCGCCTAATCGGGCTGAATTATTCGACACAAAGAACAAAAAGAGGTCTTCGGTGGAACTCGTATTCCTTAGTAACAATAATAAAAAAAAAACTTTTCATTTGAATCAATCATAGATAAATATGTATTTCTTTGTTGCAGCATTCTGCCTAAGATCAAAAAGTTTTGTCCCTACTGTTGCTTTACAGCGGAAACAGCACGTTTTTATTTCGTCTTCTGGAAGTTTGCGCAGCCAATCCTAAAATTCGCTACTTTGCATCCAGGCATCGAAATGTTTGTTTGTATGAAATTTTGGGCATTTTACATTAATAGCGTATGCTTTCCTATTAGACTTTTTAAATGTTGCAATAGCGTCTCTATTTGCATCAGAGATCTTCCCAATAGTAATTTATGGGATAATGTAAATACGTAACGATAGTCAAAAATGAACATATATCGTTGTTGTCTGTACGTCTTTTACTTTAAACTGATAAATAATTAAAGTAAGCTAAATGGAAACTGAAATATGCTATAAGCTAGAGCCCAAATTTATAAGCTTCTCCAATTTGAAATATGGCTGATCCAGCTTATTATATGCTATACTGGCAACACTGACGAAATGAGAACGTATTGTAGTTATTGCAACACAACGATAACTGAAAGTAAAAAGATTAGCGTGCACATGCAACAACAGGAAATTATAAAAATATAATGAGCTGTTTTATCAAATAATTAAAAAAGCTTTTGATTACCAATTAACACGCTGTGTTTATTTTCTGTTAAACATAGTGTAATGGCTCAAATTGACTTAAGGTTATTTGGGTTTAAATATATTTAAACGGAGGATCTGCATATAATATAGAGCTGTATAGAACAAAATGTCCAATTATAAATGTTTTGTCATGTCACTTTATAGTATATAAGCGTTAACATTCGTATAATCCCTTTTTAAAGTTAATTGATGTAAAACATCCTAAGAAGTATCCTTTATTCGGCTTTGTGTGTTTTTATGTTTTTGCCAAAACCTTTTTCTTTAAAAAGTTGGCAGCCCTGATTGAAACAGAAAATTGAGATTTTGACTTTAAACTTTGTTTATTTAGGCGTTCGCTGAATATAATTTATAAATGTATGACTTCCAAACGTACTATAAAAGGTTTATTATATGTGTTGGCTTTATTATATTTTACACAAAACAATCTAATAAATAGAGGTTTAATAGAGGTTTTTTTTAAGAGGTTTTAAGGATAATTGTTTAATTGAAATTTTATTGTAATATTTTCCATTGCAGAATCCAGAATGATGTTATTATTAAATCAAACCTCCCTGGCAATGTATGCGTTCAAAAAAACAGCAAAAAGCTAGATGCTGCGTGGACGTGTTATACACAAAAGAGCGGCTTGTTAATTGCCTCCGTACATAAACTCACATCGCCATCGCGATCCATCGTTCTCATACCTGCCACACACGCAGGCAATACTGTAAATATTTGTAGAATTTGGTTAATTTTTCTCAAATTTAAAGTTTTGTTTTTAATTTTTTTATAACAGTTACCACCTCCTCGATTAACGCCTCTACCACTGTGGGTAGCAAACAGAACGCTGCGGCCATTACCACGGATGTTGCCACCGCAGCATCATGGTTCTACTCTACCATACGTACGGCCAGAGTCAGTAGTCTATTCACATTCCGGCAGTATTACGAGCACCTGTTACACGCAAAAGAAACTGCATGAAGATTACATGCATAAGAAAAGCAAGTCCGGGTTGTACCATAGCTGCCATAGCACCGGCGTGTGGAATCCTAATCACTGTGAAATTCGCACTTCAATGGCGGATATCTTTGATGGTTCGTCTAATTTTCAGTACACGGGTCTTGACCGAACTATAGCAGATAGTTTTTTGGCTTGGCGGGAGCAGTCTCAGGACAGCAGCCATATTGACGTATCATCAATTCCATCAGACAACAGCAGCACTAATCATCCTGCTTCTATTCATATGTTTCCAAAACACGAATTGGGGTCCGTAATTTCCTAAATAAAGTGATCAATACCATTCCATTTTGTACTTTTGCACAAAATTTAACGACTTTTGTGAATATGTTCTCTAATAATAATACTGACTGTCAACATTCTATTTTGTAAATATATATTGTTTGTGTATAAAGGGAATAAAGTATATACGTATATACAAAAACCAGATTATTCATATGCAAAATCGTTTAATCAGTGCCTAGTTAGAAGTCCTCGTCACTGTGGTGCTCCGGCTTGCTAGCTGTTTTTGGTCGGATCGGTAGCTCTCTTGTAAGCTTTGATATTTTTATGTGATTAATAGAGTTAAGATTGACTAAATAAAAGAAAATAAAATATGGTTAAGATTATAAGGACAGGAAAGTATATTATGCATTTTCAAATAATTCAGGACATACTAACAATCTGCATCGCTGGTACCAACTGTGCCACCCAGTTCACTTAAGGACATTATATCACAAACGTCCAGTTCGCTATGGGAGCTGCCAAAGCTGCTATCGTCTTCGCGTCTAATTAGCATATTGCTAGCTGATTCATCATGTGGTGGAGCTCCACCACAGTTTGAGGCCGACGGGCGTATTCGTATGGTTGCTTTAGAAGAATGTCTAATCGACGCTGCATTACTCTGTTGGAAAATTGTGTCTTCATCTCGTATGTCTAGTATTTCTGAGTCCAGACCAAAAGAGCTGTGGCCTAATACGCTGTTTTTTACATCTTCATTATCGTCCTCGTCATCTTCAATAAGTCCTTCAGGAATAAACGTGATTGAGTTTTCGGCAGGTTTCTGTAATTTTGGGGATGCGATTGGAGTACCAATGCGTTTGTTGCGCAATTCCAGTTGATATCGTAAACAATCACGCACGTGCAAGCGTAAAAAATAGCATTGAAAAAGCCGCTGCAGTTTCTTTTCGCAATCTTCAAACTCGCCCATGTGTGCAGGTCTAATCCTTTGCAGTGCATCGAGGCGTTGCTTAGTACGCTCTAGTTCTGAGCGTTTACGTTGTAACTTTGAGTTAAGCGCATTGAACTCAATGCGAGAGCTTTCTAACTGAACGCGACTAGACTGCAACTTTAGTTGGTTACTCTGAATAGCATTCTTAATAGTGCGCTCCACGCTTAGTAGCTCGATTGGCTGCTGGGTCTGAATAAGACTTGTATCTTTATTTAACAGTTCCTTTGCCAACAA
>JBAMBS010000428.1:0-2500 GCA_037044455.1 Zygothrica quintamaculata | reverse complement strand
GTAGCTCTCTTGTAAGCTTTGATATTTTTATGTGATTAATAGAGTTAAGATTGACTAAATAAAAGAAAATAAAATATGGTTAAGATTATAAGGACAGGAAAGTATATTATGCATTTTCAAATAATTCAGGACATACTAACAATCTGCATCGCTGGTACCAACTGTGCCACCCAGTTCACTTAAGGACATTATATCACAAACGTCCAGTTCGCTATGGGAGCTGCCAAAGCTGCTATCGTCTTCGCGTCTAATTAGCATATTGCTAGCTGATTCATCATGTGGTGGAGCTCCACCACAGCTTGAGG
Source organism: Zygothrica quintamaculata (assembly GCA_037044455.1). Lineage (NCBI taxonomy): Eukaryota > Metazoa > Arthropoda > Insecta > Diptera > Drosophilidae > Zygothrica > Zygothrica quintamaculata. The sequence continues at coordinate 2,195 of JBAMBS010000428.1, read as the reverse complement.
CCGACGGGCGTATTCGTATGGTTGCTTTAGAAGAATGTCTAATCGACGCTGCATTACTCTGTTGGAAAATTGTGTCTTCATCTCGTATGTCTAGTATTTCTGAGTCCAGACCAAAAGAGCTGTGGCCTAATACGCTGTTTTTTACATCTTCATTATCGTCCTCGTCATCTTCAATAAGTCCTTCAGGAATAAACGTGATTGAGTTTTCGGCAGGTTTCTGTAATTTTGGGGATGCGATTGGAGTACCAATGCGTTTGTTGCGCAATTCCAGTTGATATCGTAAACAATCACGCACGTGCAAGCGTAAAAAATAGCATTGAAAAAGCCGCTGCAGTTTCTTTTCGCAATCTTCAAACTCGCCCATGTGTGCAGGTCTAATCCTTTGCAGTGCATCGAGGCGTTGCTTAGTACGCTCTAGTTCTGAGCGTTTACGTTGTAACTTTGAGTTAAGCGCATTGAACTCAATGCGAGAGCTTTCTAACTGAACGCGACTAGACTGCAACTTTAGTTGGTTACTCTGAATAGCATTCTTAATAGTGCGCTCCACGCTTAGTAGCTCGATTGGCTGCTGGGTCTGAATAAGACTTGTATCTTTATTTAACAGTTCCTTTGCCAACAAACCAAAAAGTATAGCACCACGTTGTGTTAATCCAGAGGAGAGCTCTCGAGCATTACGAAGTTCATCCAACTTATCTCCAATATCCAACTGATTGAGATTACGGGTGTGCCCACGCTCCTTTTCATCATCCCACTCTTCAGTAACCGCTTGTGTTGGAACCATTAATAGGCTTGTTATTTTCTGCAGCTCTGTGGCACTTATGGCAGCGGCAGCGTAAATCCTTCGCGGATTAAGACGAACTCCTGATTTTGTCAGGAAAAACTCGATTGCAGAACGTATAAGCAGCAGACGTTGCTTCTCCGTTTGTATGACACTTGTAAGCACAACGGTCGGATCCAGCAGCTCAGCAAGCCACTGCAATAACTCGGCAATAATATGAAAACTAGCCATGCTGCCATGCTGTGAGGCTAGTGATTGTAAAGGAAATACTCTTGAATATCCCAAAAGTTTCAGATGCTCTCCCATATCTAAATTTAAGAACGTGCAAATCAATTTCACTTAAATAAATAATTATATATTTTGTTTTACATACCTCGCACATCTTTAAAGGACATTTTCTTTTCACTTATACCGCAAAATAAATATTTAATATATTAATACAAAGTATGTAACGAAGTTTGTTGTGGTTCCCCAGTTAGTTCTGCTTGTTTTTCAATATTGCTTAGCAACGTTATAATTCTTTCCATTATTCCTACCGAAACAAACAAGAGAGCAGTAGTCGGGTACAGCCGACTCCGGGAGAACCTTTGCCCACATACACACACACATACTCACATTAATACAATTCTACACGCACTATCTGCTACCACGACACAATGATGTATAACTTCCTTTGCCTTTTTGTAAAAAAGAAGCAAAGCGGACCTACTGGAAATGTGCAAAATCGAAAGTATGTAACACATAGAAATAATCATCGGAGACCCCATAAAGTATATATATTCTTAATCAGGACAACAAGACGAGTTGATCTAGACATGTCCGTCTGTCCGTCCGTCCGTCTGTATGAATGACTGTTTCTCAGAGACTATAAGAGCTAGAGCAACCAAGATTTAAACTTAGATTTGTTATTCTCATACGCACGGAAGTTACAGAACATTAAGTATCGCATAATAGAGCGCGGCGGCTAAAGGGGTTAAAGTACGTGCACAACTGTGTGTATGTGTGAGTATGTGTGTGTATGGCTGTATATGCAGGCAAACGGGCTCTCGTAGTCGGGTACATTCGACTACAGACTTCTTACTTGTTTATATAATGTGAACTATGAGCAGTCGAACAAAAATTATGGTACAAGTTACATTAAATTTTTGAAATATTGTTTAACAAAATTGATATAAAATTAAAATTAAGATTAAAAATATATAATTATATTTCAATTTAAATACCAGGAGCCTAGTTAAAAGCACGTAGAGCAAAGAGAAGAATCTTCTTCTGCACAGACGCAATTCTTTCTTGATGTACCGAATGTTGTGAAGACCATACACAAGATCCGTATTCCAAGATAGGTCGGACTATTACAGTATTAAGTATTTTCGTTATATAAGGCTCGTTAAATTTTTTGGACCATCTTTTGATGAAA
>JBAMBS010000427.1:0-17818 GCA_037044455.1 Zygothrica quintamaculata | reverse complement strand
CACGCCCGTTCTTACTTCCTGTTTTCTAGCGTATTTTGTTTCTTCATTTCCTGTATTAGTTTCTGTAATCGGTTAATTTCAGTTGATCCAGTGATTGGCCGGGTGCAAGCTATCCCAGAGATGGGGCTGCCATCTGACGACGTCCGGAAATGCCGATTTTCTAACATGATATGTGTAAAGGGTCCAGAAAAATTCCATTAAACATATTATGCCGAAAAAATGTCAGGCCATGAAAAACTTCCGTGAGTGGGGTTCGAACCCACGACCCCACGCTTAGAGAGCAGTTACCCACTAGGCTATGGAGCCCCCTCATAACGCGATACTTAATGTTGTATTATTTCCGTGCTTATTGTTCAATCTTAACGAAATTCACAATCTTGATCAAGAATAGATTATTATGTGTACCAAAAATAAATTTGATCGGTTGAAAATTGTGCTTAATAATCGTTTTTATTGTATTGTGTAGATTGGGGTGGAAATTCAAAAATCTGAAACAAACTCGTATAGCGTACGAAATAACAAATCTAAGTTTAAAATTTTGTTGCTCTAGCTCTTATAGTCTCTGAGAAACAGGCGTTCATACAGACGGACAGACGGTCAGACGAAAATGACAGTTTTATTGGCTTCTTGAGTAGGTAGCGTTGGCGGATACTTGGGTTATTGGAATCTTATGAAATATCCACTTGAGGCGGATGTCTGTGGGTCCTTTTGTTTAGCCAAGCAGAATGTTGCAGTATTTGGTTAATATCGGTTACAATATTGCGGTACTTGACCAATATCAATAACAATGTTGCTGTAGCTAACTCTCCCACCTTAAAATCCTGCTTGTCCTCAAGCATGCGTTAGAAATATGGGATATTGTTGAACTCCAGCTGTACTGGTCTAGCTAGTGTTTCTTTATTAGTTTCATTATTAGCTTGTGTGACATCGCCATGGAAATCGTTTAACAGGATTATGCTTTTGTCTATTTCCTCGATCTCCGGTATGTGCTCCGAGTTGCTATAACTGCATGTTGAGTTTTCTCCTTGTATTAGCCTCGCTATGCATTTAGAGTTGCTCTATGAGGTTGTCTTCAGAAAATTTTGGTTGTGATATAATATGCCTGTGAAATGTTGGAAATGGTATGCTGAATTTGTAGTCTGTCGGTTGTTCTTTGCGAATGAAAATTTAGCTTTTGAATACGTTTCCATACTAGGTATAAGGTCATGATTGGAAGTTTGAGCACTATGTTGCGTCATTGTGATTGTATTCGTTTCATTGTCCCTAGGTTTTCTTGATAAAGCGTCTGATTTTTCTGGTACGAGCCATACAGGTGAGTTGTTTGGGGATCGCGATGGGCGTATTATTTCGTTATCTAAAAGTTCTTTAACCTGTCTTTCAATTTCATCTTTCATAGCCATTTGGTAAAATTTTGCGTATACTGGTGTGTCAGTGTTAAAGCGAATTTCAGTTTTATGTTTGTTGTATAGGTCAGTATATTTTTGTTTTTTTCTGTTACTTTTGGGGTCGATGACAGCCCCAATGTCTTTTAAACTGTCGTTCCCTTATATTGCATCAAAGGTTGGTATATTAGGTAATAAGAAAAATTTTACAATTATATTCGGGTTGTAGAATACATTAGCTTCTTTATGATGGGTAATAATGCTATCTCCCCCTATAGAACGTACTTTAAATGGTTTGTCGTTTAGTTTAGGGCTTGTAACGTATTTTGCTTTGATATAATTTCTATTTGATCCAGTATCTATTAATATTTTTAGTACTTGTCCACTCTGGAACTTACATTCATAATATTCATCAATTCAATAATACACCCGATTTTATTTAAAATTAAAGACAAATGATGGTAAACGTCTAGGTAGAAATCTTCTACAGATTGATCGTAATGCTGGGATATAGTTGTCATTTGATATTCGAGCGTTGATAGGTCCCGTTTATTTCTATAATGTAACGTAAGCCACTTAGAAATAGCTGCCCAATTTAATTTAATTTATTATATGATTCTAAAGCAGTATCTGCGTTATCTACGATTTTGTTGCGATTGAAGTGTAATATACCGAAATATTTTGCTGTACCTTTAGTGTGTTCGTAAGTTTTTAATATTCTGTCCACTCCCTTTTTCCATGAACTGAATTCGGCTCGATTACCTGAGAACTGCCTTAATGTTTTAACTACATCTGGGACTTTATCTAATTCCTCTAAGTTATTTTGATGTTCAGGTGAAATTTCTTGAGCTTGTGCGTTTATAAAGTCATAACCTGATCTTAAGTTTTTTTGTAATAAGGCTGGGAATGCTGTGTCCATAACCTCCCGAATATGGGCTGTAAGGTTGTCATTTAATGCCATGTTTCTATAGGTTTGATGTAACACATGTCTTTGTAAATATCTGTTCTGTTCGTGTGCGTTAAAGTTGTTGTTACTTTTTTCTTCAACGTTTACAATTTCTTTTCTAATTAAACTATGAGGATTAGCCATTCAATTTCAATGTATTTATACACTTATTAATTAAGATAATTTAATATGCAAAAATTTTATATTTTTTTTAAAAAAATTTTATATATTTTTTTTTTGTAAAAACCAGTGTCTGGTTTAACCCTTCTATCCCCCAGTTGGGATTCGCAAAATTGGGTTGAGTTATACTGCGTACCTTTTTGGTTGTTGCAGTGGGTTATTTTTTTTTATGTTATAAGCTTACGTTTTCTTTATATTTGTTTCACTTATTTTTGTCTTACATGTTATCCTTTCGGTTCATGTTGTTTGTGATGCGTTCACCCTTCTCGGCTATCCGGATGTTGTCCCTTTTATGTCACTTTGTACTTTACTCAGGATCCTGCGAGGAGCACTTTGCAGTAGGTGTCCTGCGACGTGTACATGACTGATCCGCCTATGTGGTCCTTTTTTATGGAAAAGTCCTGCCAAGGATGTGGTGGGCCAACGGAATGTTTCAAAATATTTTTATTTTGACCGTCCCTGCTCGGGCGCCAATTAAATTTTTGGAAGGTGAAAATTTTAGATGTTCTTTATTCAAGTATCATCTTAGGACTAATTTTAGAATTCGTTCGTAGCCTGAATTACTGTAACAGCGACGCCGACGTTAGTGGATACTTGGGTTATTGGAATCTTATGAGATATCGACTTGTGGCGGATGTCTGTGGGTGATTCCGCTTAGCCTACCACTTAGCTATTTTGTTTAGCCTAGCACCTGTCAACTATAGCATTGCAACGATGGTTTCAAATATCAGCAGCAATGTTGCAGTATAGCAATACGTAGTCTTTGACCTGTTTTTCAGGTCAAAGTCTACGTATTGCTATACTGCAACATTGCTGCTGATATTTGAAACCATCGTTGCAATGCTATAGTTGACAGGTGCTAGGCTAAACAAAATAGCTAAGTGGTAGGCTAAGCGGAATGACCCACAGACATCCGCCACAAGTGGATATCTCATAAGATTCCAATAACCCAAGTATCCACTAACGTCGGCGTCGCTGTTACAGTAATTCAGGCTACGAACGAATTCTAAAATTAGTCCTAAGATGATACTTGAATAAAGAACATCTAAAATTTTCACCTTCCAAAAATTTAATTGGCGCCCGAGCAGGGACGGTCAAAATAAAAATATTTTGAAACATTCCGTTGGCCCACCACATCCTTGGCAGGACTTTTCCATAAAAAAGGACCACATAGGCGGATCAGTCATGTACACGTCGCAGGACACCTACTGCAAAGTGCTCCTCGCAGGATCCTGAGTAAAGTACAAAGTGACATAAAAGGGACAACATCCGGATAGCCGAGAAGGGTGAACGCATCACAAACAACATGAACCGAAAGGATAACATGTAAGACAAAAATAAGTGAAACAAATATAAAGAAAACGTAAGCTTATAACATAAAAAAAAATAACCCACTGCAACAACCAAAAAGGTACGCAGTATAACTCAACCCAATTTTGCGAATCCCAACTGGGGGATAGAAGGGTTAAACCAGACACTGGTTTTTACAAAAAAAAAATATATAAAATTTTTTTAAAAAAAATATAAAATTTTTGCATATTAAATTATCTTAATTAATAAGTGTATAAATACATTGAAATTGAATGGCTAATCCTCATAGTTTAATTAGAAAAGAAATTGTAAACGTTGAAGAAAAAAGTAACAACAACTTTAACGCACACGAACAGAACAGATATTTACAAAGACATGTGTTACATCAAACCTATAGAAACATGGCATTAAATGACAACCTTACAGCCCATATTCGGGAGGTTATGGACACAGCATTCCCAGCCTTATTACAAAAAAACTTAAGATCAGGTTATGACTTTATAAACGCACAAGCTCAAGAAATTTCACCTGAACATCAAAATAACTTAGAGGAATTAGATAAAGTCCCAGATGTAGTTAAAACATTAAGGCAGTTCTCAGGTAATCGAGCCGAATTCAGTTCATGGAAAAAGGGAGTGGACAGAAAATTAAAAACTTACGAACACACTAAAGGTACAGCAAAATATTTCGGTATATTACCTTCAATCGCAACAAAATCGTAGATAACGCAGATACTGCAGATCATATAATAAATTAAATTAAATTGGGCAGCTATTTCTAAGTGGCTTACGTTACATTATAGAAATAAACGGGACCTATCAACGCTCGAATATCAAATGACAACTATATCCCAGCATTACGATCAATCTGTAGAAGATTTCTACCTAGACGTTTACCATCATTTGTCTTTAATTTTAAATAAAATCGGGTGTATTATTGAATTGATGAATATTATGAATGTAAGTTCCAGAGTGGACAAGTACTAAAAATATTAATAGATACTGGATCAAATAGAAATTATATCAAAGCAAAATACGTTACAAGCCCTAAACTAAACGACAAACCATTTAAAGTACGTTCTATAGGGGGAGATAGCATTATTACCCATCATAAAGAAGCTAATGTATTCTACAACCCGAATATAATTGTAAAATTTTTCTTATTACCTAATATACCAACCTTTGATGCAATATAAGGGAACGACAGTTTAAAAGACATTGGGGCTGTCATCGACCCCAAAAGTAACAGAAAAAAACAAAAATATACTGACCTATACAACAAACATAAAACTGAAATTCGCTTTAACACTGACACACCAGTATACGCAAAATTTTACCAAATGGCTATGAAAGATGAAATTGAAAGACAGGTTAAAGAACTTTTAGATAAAGAAATAATACGCCCATCGCGATCCCCAAACAACTCACCTGTATGGCTCGTACCAGAAAAATCAGACGCTTTATCAAGAAAACCTAGGGACAATGAAACGAATACAATCACAATGACGCAACATAGTGCTCAAACTTCCAATCATGACCTTATACCTAGTATGGAAACGTATTCAAAAGCTAAATTTTCATTCGCAAAGAACAACCGACAGACTACAAATTCAGCATACCATTTCCAACATTTCACAGGCATATTATATCACAACCAAAATTTTCTGAAGACAACCTCATAGAGCAACTCTAAATGCATAGCGAGGCTAATACAAGGAGAAAACTCAACATTCAGTTATAGCAACTCGGAGCACATACCGGAGATCGAGGAAATAGACAAAAGCATAATCCTGTTAAACGATTTCCATGGCGATGTCACACAAGCTAATAATGAAACTAATAAAGAAACACTAGCTAGACCAGTACAGCTGGAGTTCAACAATATCCCATATTTCTAACGCATGCTTGAGGACAAGCAGGATTTTAAGGTGGGAGAGTTAGCTACAGCAACATTGTTATTGATATTGGTCAAGTACCGCAATATTGTAACCGATATTAACCAAATACTGCAACATTCTGCTTGGCTAAACAAAAGGACCCACAGACATCCGCCTCAAGTGGATATTTCATAAGATTCCAATAACCCAAGTATCCGCCAACGCTACCTACTCAAGAAGCCAATAAAACTGTCATTTTCGTCTGACCGTCTGTCCGTCTGTATGAACGCCTGTTTCTCAGAGACTATAAGAGCTAGAGCAACAAAATTTTAAACTTAGATTTGTTATTTCGTACGCTATACGAGTTTGTTTCAGATTTTTGAATTTCCACCCCAATCTACACAATACAATAAAAACGATTATTAAGCACAATTTTCAACCGATCAAATTTATTTTTGGTACACATAATAATCTATTCTTGATCAAGATTGTGAATTTCGTTAAGATTGAACAATAAGCACGGAAATAATACAACATTAAGTATCGCGTTATGAGGGGGCTCCATAGCCTAGTGGGTAACTGCTCTCTAAGCGTGGGGTCGTGGGTTCGAACCCCACTCACGGAAGTTTTTCATGGCCTGACATTTTTTCGGCATAATATGTTTAATGGAATTTTTCTGGACCCTTTACACATATCATGTTAGAAAATCGGCATTTCCGGACGTCGTCAGATGGCAGCCCCATCTCTGGGATAGCTTGCACCCGGCCAATCACTGGATCAACTGAAATTAACCGATTACAGAAACTAATACAGGAAATGAAGAAACAAAATACGCTAGAAAACAGGAAGTAAGAACGGGCGTGAAACGGATGATGCTGCTTTGCAACAGCCTGGATGAATCTGTCACTTTTGAGGACCTTTGTTTGGGTCTGGCTGCCCAGGTCAAAGACGTTACGATTCTCAAAGAGGACGTTCGAAGCATGCGAAGGATGCGGGACGGTACTATGTTGGCATCCCTTTCGCTCAACGTGAACGATGCTATTAAAGTGTTAAAAACCGGCACCGTCACAGTAGGATAGTCCAGATGCCGCGTCGTGCAAGACGAAAGACCCATCCGTTGTTACATAGGCACAAAGCAGGCTTGTGCAAAGGGCAGGACAGGGCGAACTGCTGCCTGAGGTGCGAAGAAAGGGGACACAAGGCCAAGGGCTTTGCCTTGCCGCCAAAATGCCTTATCTGCACTAACAGCGAAGACCGCAGTCACCCAACAGGATGTTTTTCGTGCCCAACCTACAAACGAACGGTGCAGAATAGAGGAGGAGGAAAACTGCCATGCAGGATCAAATTAACATTCTCCAGCTAAACGTGAACCACTGCTCCGCGGCACAAAGCCTCTTGTCGCAGATCGCAGTGGAGCATATGACGGACATCATGCTCCTAAGCGAGCCCTACGTCCCCAACAGAGCTCAATCAGACAAGATCGTGAATACGACGGGTAAGGCAGCAATAAGGTGCTGCAGTGGCTACAGCGTCCAGGGGGTACACGCCCCAAGGAAACGTAGTTTGCCTACGCCAAAATTAAAGGGGTACATATGTATAGCTGCTATGCACCACCAAGCGACTCACTAGAGGAGTTTGAAGAAATGCTCGCACTCCTCATCAACGACGCTAGTGGCAGGTCCCCAGTACTGGTGGTTGGCGACTTTAACGCCTGGGCGATCGACTGGGGCAGCTCTAGGACCACTAGAAGACGGCGTGCTCTCCTGAACGCAGTCTGCCAACTCGATCTGGTCCTGGTAAACGACGGGCTGAAGCCGACGTTCTCCAACGACAGAGGCTCGTCATTTATCGATTTAACATTTGTAAACGCTACACTAGAAGTCAAGACGACGTAACCCTTAGAAGTCCCGACGACGTAACCCATAGCGACCACGCATTGATCACGTTCAGCCTACAACTGGCCCGTAACGGGCATCGGCAAAGGCCCAATATTTAAGGACACACATAAAACACCAACAAACTTGACCATGAAACACTAGTATATATGACATATGAGATAACGTCTCCTCCCCCCAGTAATGCGGAAGACATGGCCGCCAAACTAGTAGCAACGCTGGCTGACGTATGCGACGCGACTATGCTGCGTAAAACAAAAGGCACACGGAGACCACCTGTCTATTGGGGGAACGATGACATCAGAGACCTCAGAGCTGAGTGTCTCAGAACAAGGAGACGAGCCCAGAGAGCCAGAGGTGATGGCACCTAAGTACAGCTGGTGGAAGCGCTTAGAGAAAAACGCAACGCGCTGCATAAAAGCATAGCAGAAGCAAAAGCGGATGCGTTCCAAACCCTCCTGGTGAAGCTGTACAACAACCCGTGGGGCCCAGCCTATAATATGGTTCAAAGACGTTTGAAGAATCAAGGTGTACAGGCACCAATGGAATCGGCTTGCCTCGCAAATATAGTACAGGAACTCTTTCCGGCACAAGATACCCGCTGGCAGCCGATACTCGGGGGACACGGAACGGAAGTTCCACCCGTTACTGATGAGGAAATCATCAGCGCGGCAGCACGGATTAGGCCAAATAAAGCCCCAGGGCTAGATGGCATCCCACGCACAGTGGTTAAGCACATTGCGCTGGCTAGGCCCCAATTATTTCGAACAACGTTCCAACAATGCTTGGTGGAAAGGGTGTTCCCCGCTTGTTGGAAAAGACAGAGGCTAGTCCCAATACCGAAAGGGAAAGGACAGCCAACCAGGGCTAGCGCATATCGGCCACTATGTCTGCTGGACATAACGGGGAAGCTGCTCGAACAGGTTATCTTTACCCGTATGGAAGCCTCCACAGAAGGTTCTAATGGGCTAGCGGGTCAACAGCACGGCTTCCGCAAAGACAAGAGCACTATGAATGCACTGCGAGCTGTCTGTGACATCGGACGCAATGCCCTAGGAGCTAGCAGATGGCTTGGCGGTACAAAACAATACTGCGCTCTCGTTACACTTGACGTTAAAAATGCGTTCAATACGCTCATAAAACAGATGTTGTCCTGCTAAGCAGCAGGAAAAATGTGGAGTCAATGCGAATCTTCCGTGAGCACGCACAGTATGCCAGTAGGAAGGCAGTCAAAACAACAGCAGCGCTGTCTAGGCTAATGCCCAATATTGGCGGAAGCAGCCGGTGGACACACAGACTTATCCCGGACGCGGCGAAATGGTTTTAGTGCAAGCACAAAAAGCTGGATTACCATCTGACGCAGCTTGTCACAGGTCATGGATGTTTCCGAGCCTATTTATATAGGTTCAAACACTCATCTACCCCTTACTGCCTTTTTTGCTTGATGGAGAAAGAGACAGTGGAACACGTGTTGCTCCATTGCCCTAGGTTTGATGCTGAAAGAGGACGACTGGTGACAGAATGTGGTAAAACGCTAGACCCCCAATGGCTAGTGGACACCATGATCAATAGCCGGGACACCTGGACACGGTGCCATGAGGTAATCATCAGCATCATGCAACATGTGTGAGCTGATGACATAGCCAACAGAAGCAGCAGCACTGGATAAATGCGGGCTACCCGTGTGATTGGTCGCAGATAGCTCGGCTTGTCGTAAGAGGCGACTAAAGAGCCTATCGAAGGAGTCGAAAGGACAATCTCAGGAGCAATTTGTGCACCATATCCTGCTCACCGATGGAATACCCTAACCGGCAGTACCGGTGAGCACAAGAAAAAGAAATGAAGAGCATACGGCGGTTTTTAGTGATTACGGGGGACCTTAACCCCCGAGTCGCACATATCCATCTACCCCCAGTAGATGTCGAATCTTTTGAAGATTTTCCGGCTGGGGTGCAACACCGAAAAAAAGAAAAAAAAAAAAAACACATACTCAAACACACACACAGTTTTGCACGTACTTATCCATTGCGCGTGCCTTTTAACCCCCGCGCTCAATATCACTCAATGTTGTATAACTTCCGTGTTTATTGGCTCAGGGGAGCAAATTCCGAAATCTAAAACAAATTCGCATAGCGTACGAATATAACAAATCTATATTCCAAATTTCGTTACTCTAGGTCTTAGTTTGCGCGCACTACTAAGCGGGGATCAGAAGAGGAAATTGAAAAATCTAAAATAAGCTGGTCAAGCATACAAATCTAGATTTCAAATTTGGTTACTCTAGCTTTTACAGTCTCTGAGAAACAGCCGTTAGACGGACGGACGGATGGACAGACGAACATGACTAGATCAACTCGTCTTGTCGTCCTCATCCAGAATATATATACATTATGGGGTCACCGATGATTATTTCTATGTGCTACATACTTTTCGATTTTGCACATTTCCAATAGCTCCGCTTTGTTTCTTTTTTACAAAAAGGCAAAGGCGCTTAATATCACTTGAAGCGCCTGAGCCAACGGTAAATTTATTACCATCTTCATCTGGTTCACTTAAATTGCCATCTCCTATGCTTTAAAGTTATCCTCATCAGCTGCAGTGAATAATAGTAATAGTTCAGTTGATCAGTTTTGGTTCCAATCCAGTATACCTGACAATAATAACGGGTTTGATTAAACTTCATCTGTTGTCAATAGTGAAATTATTACACCACATTGTTCACTTAGGTAATTCACCCCAAGCGGAAAAGTTACCTACAAAGGCAAATACCTCCGTCAAGCCTCTTTCTGTAGTCCCTTACCAAAAACAAATTTTCGTATCTAGGCGTTTCCCGGATACCTCTGATGACGATCTAAATTCATACATTTGTCCGGTGTAAATTGTAAAAGTCAAAAAATTTCTATTAAAACAAGTAAGAAATCTGTAGTCGAGTGTACCCGACTACGAGAGCCCCTTTGCCAACATATACAACTATACACACACATGCACACAGTTCTGCACCTACTTAGCCATTGCGCATTTTAGCAGCCCGCGCTCTATAGCGCGGTGCCTAATTTTATTTTATTTTATTTTATTTAATGTCAACTATGAGCAGTCGACCAAAAGTTTTGGTACAAAATTTAAATAAAATTAAAATTAAAGATAAACAATATTTAATTAAATTTAAAATTTAGATTTTTAATTTAAGTTTTAAGTTTAAGTTTTAAGTTTTAAGTTTTAAGCTGGGAGTATTAAAATTGAATTGAAAATGATCCAACATTTGTTGCACAGAATTGGGAAAACCCAGAAAACCCAATTAGATCATCAGTATTAGTAACGATGTTAATAATTATTAGTTAAAAAGTTAAGAATAAAATTTTTGTTAGTTTCTAAGGGTAATTCCGTACTGATAACTCTGTAGAGCTTGTTATAATCAGAACAGAGTACCCTAAAAGGTTCATGCAATAAGTAATTAGTGGTACAAGTGTTAAGATAGATTGGGTTAAAGTTACGCGAAAATCTAGAAGGAACTCGAATATTAATATTACTTAATAAAACACTAGAATCTACTAATACTAAAAGTAATTTGTGTAGGAACATAACTCCAAGCATAATACGGCGATTAGTAAGGGATGGAAGATTAATTAGTAATAGTCTACTTGCGTACGAAGGAAGATCCGTACCCGGAGCCCAGTTAAAAGCACGAAGAGCAAAGAGAAGAAACTTCTTCTGCACAGACTCAATTCTTTCTTGATGTACCGAATATTGTGGAGACCATACACAAGATCCGTATTCCAAGATAAGTCGGACGATTGCAGTATAAAGTGATTTTGTTATGTAAGGGTCGTCAAATTCTTTGGACCATCTTTTGATGAATCCAAGAGTTTGAGTAGCCTTACCTATAGTAAATGCAACATGTGCATTGAAATTTAATTTGTGGTCAAGTAGAATTCCTAAATCCATGACTCTATCTAGCCTGTCTAAGGAAAGCTGATAGAGAGTGTAATTAAACGTAAGAGGTGTACCTCGAAAAAATGACATGACCTTACACTTGGAGCAGTTTAATTTAAGTAAATTAAATTTACACCAGTCAAAAAATAAGTCTAGGTCAGACTGCAATAGATGAGAAAATTGTATGTCATTAAAAGTGACATATAACTTCACATCATCTGCATACATTAGAATGTTAGAATAAGAAAAAATCTGTGGAAGATAATTGATAAAAAGGTTAAAAAGTAGCGGACCCAGATGACCGCCCTGGAGGACTCCGGACGAAACATAAACGGACTTAGAGAAAGATGATTTAAAAATAACTCGTTGTATTCGCGAGCGAAGGTAGTCGTCGATCCAGTTTACAAGGTCTTGAGGAAATCCCATCAAACTTAACTTATTAATTAAGAGAGTGTGACTTACAGAGTCAAAAGCCTTACTGAAATCCGTGTAAATAACATCAGTCTGCATTTTATTCTGAAATCCTTTGATAGCTAAATTCAAGTAAGTTAGTGGTTGTAGATCGTGCTTTCACAAAACCATGTTGGCTAGGTGATATAATCGAACTACAAAAGTGTTGAAGCTGAGACGTTATCAATTTCTCAAGCACTTTAGGAATAGCGGACAACTTGGATATACCCCTATAGTTCATAACATCCGACCTAGAACCATTCTTATGGAGAGGAATTATATATGATTCCTTCCAAACAGTCGGAAATGAACTGGATTTAACGGACAACTCAAATAATTTATATAAAGGTTTACAAAGAGAACCAGCACAGTATTTGAGTACACATGCGGGAACTCCATCGGGTCCAGGTGAATAATTTGGGTTAATAATATTAAGTTCACTTAATATCAAACTTTCGAGGATAACAGGATTAAAAATGTAGTTAGATGTATTTAGTCTGTACGGATAGTAACTATCACGAGACAAACCACTAAGCGAGTACGTAGATTGAAAGAAATCTGCAAATAAATCGGCTGCCGCCTGATCAGAGTCTGCTGTCATGCCTTCATAACTAACCGAGTTAGGAAAAACATTTGCTTTACGCTTTGAATTAACAAAGCTAAAGAATTGTTTTGGATTTTGCCGGAATTGTAAACGTTGTTGTATAACTTCAATGTTTATTGTTCAAACTTAACGAAATTTACAATGTAGAACAGGAATGGTCTTATTAATACGTACGCAAAAAAGAAATGATCGGTTGAAAATTGTGCTTAATAACCGTTTGCTTCGAAGTGCGGTGGTCTGGGGAGGAAATTCAAAAATCAAAAACATAACGAATCTAGATTTGAAGATTGGTTGCTCTAATTCCTATTTTGCGCGCTCTACTAGACCCCCCCTTGCCAAAATACACCACTTTTAATGATGTATAACTTCTTAATTTTCTGATCAATCTTACCCAGATTAACAATGTTGATCAAAAATGGTCTAATTATGATGTGTACCAAAAGAAAATTGATCGGTTGAAAATTGTGCTTAATAATCGTTTTTTCGAATGACGAGGGTCAGGGGAAGAAATTCTAAAATCAAAAAAAAACTCGTATAGCGTACGAAAATAACAAATCTAGGTTTAAAATTTGGTTGGTCTAGCTCTTATAGTTTCTGACAAATAGGCGTTCATACAGACGGACGGACGGACGGACAGACGGTCAGACGGACATGGCTAGATCAACTCGTCTTGTCGTCCTGATTCAGAATATTTATACATTATGGGGTATCCGATGATTATTTCTATGTGTTACATACTTTTCGATTTTGCACATTTCCAATAGCTCCGCTTTGCTTCTTTTTTACAAAAAGGCGAAGGGGCTAAAAATTGTGTAAGAGAAATATCCTCTTTTAAAATTAGTGTTGTTGCTGATATTTTCAACACCATCTGTTGCAAAATGGTCTGGCCTAAGGATCTGTTAATTGAAAAATTTTTTTCCCCATAATCGAAATCGGCCTCCGATTGTGCTGCCTCTAATTCCTAACGGCGTTTCTACTACTATCGCGCCAAAAACTAACAACTTCCTTTCTTATATCTTATCAAA
This sequence comes from Zygothrica quintamaculata, assembly GCA_037044455.1. Classification (NCBI taxonomy): domain Eukaryota; kingdom Metazoa; phylum Arthropoda; class Insecta; order Diptera; family Drosophilidae; genus Zygothrica; species Zygothrica quintamaculata. Next base: position 4,219 of record JBAMBS010000427.1, on the reverse strand, counting down.
ATTTTTGAGGTCTTAAGTCAAAATTGTCTAAGCTTTACCCAGGCAGTTTTTCTTTTGACCCTACTATAATAATTTTCAACGAAACCTTGTTAAAGCCTGAAATTCCAGACTTATCTATACTTTGTAGTAGATACACTTGCTTTCCACGAGACCGTTCTCTTCGCCTCGGTGGTGGCGTACTTATTGCTGTCCGTTCAAATCTTTCATCCGAGTTAGTATACATAGATAGCCCGTCAAATATTGAATTTATAGCAGTAAAAATTAAAATTAATAATATAAATAATATTACGTAACCTGTTCGTATATTCATCCCAACTCTGATTCCGCAATTTATTCCGAACATTTGTCTGTTATCCGATGAGCAATGATTACTTGCTTGCTGTTGGCGATTTCAATCTGCCAAAGTGAACTGGTCACATAATCATACCTTGCCTAATGTTATGTCACCAGTATCAGTTAATGAATTCATTTAGTCACTATTAGATATATCAGCCGGTCAGGTTTATCCTGTTCGAAATTGTAATGGGCATTTACTTGACCTGATTTTTCATCAGACTCATCTAATGCTTTAGTGAAGCAAACTTGTCCTCTTCTTTTTCCGGAAGATAGTTATCATCCAACCTTCAATGTATATTTTGATTTACCTGCGCCTCAAAAATTCCCTTCAGGTAACCCCGGGACTAAATGCTTTAAAAAATTCAACTTTTAGAAACTTAATTCTCTTCATTACGAGATTAACTGGTCTCAATTGTTCACTTGTTTTCATATTAATAAGGCAACGTCGATCTTTTATTATATCTCGAATTTTTTTTTTGATAAATGCGTTCCTTTAGTGTCCCATAAGAGGACTAATAAACCTCCATGATTCCCTAAAGAGTTAGTATTGCTAAAAAATGTCAAATCTCGATATTGTAAAACATTTAAATCAAGGAGTACAATCTCAGATTTCTCTCGTTATGTTATTGCAAAAACAAATTTCGTTTCGTGTAACACGCATTGTTAGAATGCCTATTTATCTCGTTGCCGTTTACAATTTCGATAAAATCCTAAACAATTCGTTAAGCTCTGTTCTGTTCTTTGTTCTGGCTATAACAAGCTCTTAGAAACTTAGAAACTTAGAAACTAACAAAAATTTAATTCTTAACTTTTTAACTAATAATTATTAACATCGTTTCTAATACTGATGATCTAATTGGGTGATCTATCTGGGTTTTCCCAATTCTGTGCAACAAATGTTGGATCATTTTCAATTCAATTTTAATACTCCCAGCTTAAGACTTAAAACTTAAATTAAAAATCTAGAATTTAAATTTAAATTTAATTAAATATTGTTTATCTTTAATTTTAATTTTATTTAAATTTTGTACCAAAATTTTTTGGTCGACTGCTCATAGTTGACATTAAATAAATAAATATTCAATTCAATTTCCTCCCCTGAACCCGCAATTTCAAAAAATCGATTATAAGGTACAATTTTTAACCGATCAAATTTTTTTTACGCACACAAATTAAGTAAACCATTCTTCGTCTACGTTGTAAATTTCGTTAAAATTAAACAATAAACACGGAAGTTACACAACATTAAGTACCGCGCTATAGAGCGTGGGGGGCTAAAAGGTGCGCGCAATTGCTAAGTACGTGCAGAACTGTGTGTATGTATGAGTATGTGGTGTGTTTGGCAAAGGGGCTCTCGTAGTCGGGTACACTCAACTACAGACTTCTTACTTGTTAATCCTGTTATTCTAGAAAGTTCGCTATTAAGTGAAATAAATATTATTAACCCAATTTATTCATTTGGGGCTGATGGAGTTTCAGTATGTGTACTTAAATACTGTGCTGGTTCTTTATGTAAGCCATTATTTAAATTATTTTAAATTATCGCTCCATAAGAACGGTTCAAAGGCGGAATAAGAACTATAGGGGTATATCCAAATTGTCCGCTCTTCCTAAAGTGTTTTGAAACACTGATTTCGCCTCAGCTTCAGCACTTTTGTAGTTCAATTATATCACCTTACCAACATGGTTTTGTGAAATCAAGAAATACTACCACTATTCTACTTGAATTTAGCACCACTGTTATTACAGGATTACAGAATAAAATGCAGACCGATGTTTTTTACATGGATTGTAGTAAGGCTTTTAATGCCGTAAATTACACGATCTTGATTAAAAAGTTAAGTTTGATTTTGATTTTCTTAAGACCTTCTTAACTGGATCGACGTTTACCTTCGCTCGCGAATACAGTTATTATAATTACAGATATTTTTAAATCATCCTTATCTAAGTCCGTATATGTTTCATCCGGAGTCCTCAGGGCAGTCAGCTGGGTCCGTTACTTTTTAATATTTTTATTAATGATCTTCCATAAGTCTTCTACTATACTAACATACTAATATATGCCGATGGTCACTTTTAATGACATAAAACTTTCTCATTTATTGCAGTCTGAACTAGACCTGTTTTTTGTCTGGTGTAAAGGTAATGTCAATTGTCAATTTTTTTAAATATAAATATTACTTAAAAAAATACTAGAATCTACTATTCCTAAAAGCATTTTGTGTAGGAATACAGTTCCAAGCATAATACGGCAATTAGTAAGGTATGGAAGATAAATTAGTAAAATTCTACTTGGGTACGAAATACGGAGACCAAAAAGAAAATTCTTCTGCACAGACTCAATTCTATCTTGGTGCACCGAATATTGTGGGGATCATACACAAGATCCGTATTCTAAGATAGTTCGGACGATGGCAGTATAAATTATTTTAGTTGTATAAGGGTCGTCAAATTTCTTGGACTATCCCTTGATGAATCCGAGAGTTTGAGCAGCCTTACTTATACTAAAGCAACATAGGCGTTGAAATTTAACTTAGGGTCAAGTAAAATTCACAAATCCATGACACACTCTAGTCTGTCTACGGTAAACTGATCAAGAGTGTAATTGAACATAAGAGGTGTACATCTAAAAAATGACATGATTTAAACAGTTTAGCCGAAAGCAAATCCAGTTACTGCTCGTTAAACTAGTATTAAATTGTATATTTTATATAAATTAATATAATTGATATATTTAGTTTTAACAAAATATATCTTTGACCTTTTGTATCAAAATGTATCTGCTCTAATATTATATTAATAATATTAGTAATTGCTGTCTCCAATTGTTAGGCGGTGCCCGAACAATGATACGCAACAGTCGAGTAAATGTGTTTACTCAGACTAGCCGATATGTTGATATACGTTTATGATATTTTGTATCAACAAACGTCTGCCTTAATATTATATAAATAATATTAACGATTGCTGTCTCTAATTGTTAGGCGGTGCCTGAACAATGAGTAGCAACGGTCAAGTAAACGTTGTTTGCTCAGACTAGCAGATGTGTTGCATAAAAAGTCTTTGTGAATTTACTCCGCTGACGTGCTTTATTTAACTATCCAATTCCAAATGAACTCACCCAAAGCTCTCCATAGCGGCCATGCCAACATGCAGTGTTACCAGCTAAGGATAAATGAAAAATAAGAGAAAAGGCTTTCTGTGGCTAACTTAACATAAATACTGCACTATCGATTACTTATGTTAACTTCTCCCCCATCAGGTTTGAGGCCGCCCTCGGCCGATTCCAATCCGGCGATGATCTGCGTTGGTTATTTAGTGGCCTTCTGTCCTTCATCGACTTACCGACAAACTATGCCTACGCAGATGTTCGTGCAGCATACGCTCCAGTTTCCATTGCTTTATATTCTGCCTTCTCTAGACTGACTTCCTCCTTGAATTCCTGGCTTGCCTTCACATTACTTTCAGTAAGGCGTTGAACGACAACGTTTAACGCAAAGCTGTCTCTTGCGGGCAACAAACTCTTCTAAAGGACGGATTGAGGGTGTTTCCTTTGCAAGATCATTTCAAGTTCTCCTTGTGGACCACCTTCCCTTTAATGAGGACCGTGGTTCCCAGGTCTGCTTCTATAATCTTCTCCTCGCACAAAGGGTGTAAGCTTGCTGCCAAGCCTTCGATTAGATTTGACGAAAACTTTTTCGCCCACATCAAAGACCCTATTCTGCCGAGATGCATTTTCTCTGGCTCTAAGTGCATTTTGTGCACTTCTCAACTTATCCTGAATCTTCTGCACTCCTTGCACTCCTCTTGACTGAGCGCGAATGACGTCTACGGGTCTTTTGTCCATGACCGAGTGTATCGACTTGTTATACTATCTCTTTAG